>OZ038479.1:132521938-132534438 GCA_964036315.1 Acanthosepion esculentum
TATTTTAAATGATCTATTTTGAATTATCCATTTTAAATGATCTATATCAAATGATCTATTTTAAAGGATGTATTGTAACATGTCTATTTTAAAATCCATCTTAAATTGCAACGACATTTTGTGGCAATTTTTAACATCAACTTGTGATTTTTGTTAACAGTTGAATAATTGTAACATATTCAAAATTATGCATAAGAATAGTGAATTTCATAGTGTGTTTTTTTTTAGACTTGGCAAAACAAAAAAGCAAATGTTGATAAGATACCGAGGGTCACAAAGCACTGTACGGAACCCCTAATCACTGTTGGCCTTCCCACACTGGTTGTGGCTGTTCTGGGTTGTACACATAAGCTCTGGTTATTAGAGCGTTTAACAAATAAATTAAAAAAAGATAAAATATTCAAGTTTATAAGAGTCAGTGACTGATTAACCAAAAATAGAGAGACCGTATCCACGCCATGGAACACACACACACACACACACACACACACACACACACACACAGACAGACACACACACACACACACACACACATATATATATATATATATATATATATATATATATATATATATATATATATATATATATATATATGTATGAATGAAGAAATATTGTTTTAAGGTTTGCTATAATTATGGGATAAAGTGCTCAATAACAGAGACGGAACGTATGTAAATATATATATATATATATAATTATTTATTTGAATATTACAACATAAATATGTTATAAAATCACGACAAAAGTAGCCTTTTGTCGTGAATTTATAACATATTTATGCTATAATATTCAAATAAATAATTATATCTGCTCTACTCTGTATTGAGCACTCTTTAAAGAATATTAATTGTTGGTTATTGGATTTCACTCCGTATATACCAATCCTAAACTTGGATATATATATATATATATACATATTTAAATGTGAACATTGAAGTCAACACTCAGAGGCGACAGGCTGTTTAATGCTACATAAATATGTTATTTATGTTATAATATTCTAATAAATAATTATATTTGCTATACTCTGTATTGAGCAATCTTTTAAGAATAGTATTTGTTGGTTATTGGAATTTATTCCGTATGAACCAATCCTATACTTGGATATATATATATATATATATATATATATATATATATATATATATATATATATATGTGTGTGTGTGTGTGTATGTGTGTGTGTGTGTGTGTGTGTGTGTGTGTGTGTGTGTGTGTGTGTGTATACATTCCCCTACTTGGATATATATATATATAATCCTTGAAAAGGGCTAAATGAATAGCCGAAAGCGCTCGGATAAAAAGACCATTCGGACAGTTTTTATATAATTTATCCTCTGAAAAGAAAAAATTTATTAGATCGCACGAGAAATTATATAAAAAACTAAATAAAAGCACCTTGTCAGTCGTTTTTAATGAAATGTGCATGAAAGAAGGATTTCTGCCTAAATACACAAATATATATATATATACATATATATATATATATATATATATATATATATATATATATATATATATATATATATATATATATATATATAAATATATATATATATATGTAAAATACAAATTTTATTGTAACCTAGTTATATACAATAATAGATCCTATGCAATATAGGCGAAAAATTCAACTAGAATACTTCAAAATAAAATCCAATGTGTCGAAATACAAATAAGAGACATGTCAAAATAGATCATTCCATCTTAAATTAACAAATAATTTTTGTAGAAATTTTTAGCATGACCTTGAACTTCTTCTTGTTGAATAATTTGAATACATTTAATTAACATTAGGAATGAAAAATAGAGAATTTTATAGTCTTATTATTTTTCGAGACTTACCATGAGCAAAACATATTCACAGATTTTTTTAATAATCAGTTTTGCTTAGTGTACTGTCCAGGGTAAGGCGATAAGCTACATCCAGCAGCAAGGCTTCTGATCAGGAGGTTTTGTGGAGTGTGTAACCACCTCTTAATTGCTGGTGTTCCCAGGTCCACCCTGACCCGGGATGGTAGCACCTTTAAAGTTCCCAGCTATTGGTAAATAGGTAACTATTACCGACAATACTTTTTGAAAAAATACTACCAGAAATACAATTTTGAAGAAAACTATTACCAGAAACTGATTTTTGACAAAACAAAATATTACCAGCAATAAAATAAATAATTTTTTTATTGGTATTAAATAACCCATTGCCGTAAAACAAAATAAACCAAACCTATCTAAACCAAAGAACACATATTCTATTCATACGAATCTATCCTAAAAATGTTGTCGGCATTAAATAACCCATTGAGGTTGATATGTCATAAAATACAATAAACCAAACAAACCAAAATTTGCTTAGTATAATTTGTAACGTAAATAAATGTAGATAAAAAAAGTAAATCTAGATAAGGAATCTGGGTTCACAAAATACTGCCCGGGACCATTAATTAGGCTTTTGCCCACTCCCGATTGGCATTTTGATGGTAGTATGCACCGGACCTGATTGCAACTAAATGTGCGCAATATGGTGACAGGTTTTGATAATATCAGTGTGTAACCTTACAGGTAGGGCTCGGTGAGAATTACCTTCAGATCGGGTAACCGATTCGTCTGAAAATGGCTTCAATCGAACGTATTCTAAAGTATCTACACGTGAACCACATGTCGCCTTAAGTGGCTAATCTTTCAATCTTTCAAACAGCCCCCTCGATGCCCGATTCTAATGCTCCCCAACTATTCCCGCCCATGAACGGATCTGCGCAGTGCGACATTCACTGGGTGTCATGCAAAACAGTTTATCGTCAGACAAATTTTACAGCAAGTTTTACACTCGGCCATCTGAATTGACTAAGACAAAACATCCAATCATATTCCAGTTTTCTTATTCCGCCATATCACGTTGAAACACCGGTTCCCTTAAGATCACCGAAGTTAAGCAACGTTGAGTATGTTCAGGTGAGGTAAGCGTGTATGTGTGCGGTTGGTGTAATGGATAACGGCTAGGTACTGAATTCTAATTCCGGACGTGGGGTCCAGGGTATGTTAGGGTCCCAGCTATCGGCAAATAGTTAAACCCCAAACTGGGGTAAAAACACAATGAAACTGTAAAAATAGATTTTCTAGTGAAAATACCAGCAGTACATATATATATATATATATATATATATATATATATATATATATATACACACACACACACGCACACACAGATATATATATATATATATATATATATATATATATATATATATATATATATGTATGTATTATCAGCAGTAGATTTGACTCTCGACAGAAAAATATGTCAAGGAAACCTGATCTACAAACTGATTTCTTACAAAGAATACATATTCTATTCATACGAACCTATCCTAAAAATCTTGTCGATATTAAATAACCCCCTGAGGTGTTGATATGCCGTAAAAAAATAAACCCAAACTCTGATCTACAAACTGATTTCTTACAAAGAATACATATTCTATTCATACGAACCTACCCTAAAAATGTTGTCGTGTATTAAATAAAATAAACGTAACCAAACTGATTCCAGCCGGGTTCGTTATTTTCCACCATGCACAAACAGCCCTAGGTCGCCCACTTCTATATGTTTATTCTAATGACTTGAATCAGTAAATCATTATTCTCTCTCTCAAAAAATCCTACAATCTAAAAATATTTTCTGGCTTTAAATAACCTGCAAATGGTTGATAAGCCGTAAAAAAAATCAACCCTGGCATATTCTAAATCCGTTTGTTTTTTTTGGGTTTTTTTTTGGTTTCCTAGTTCGAAAGAAAGAGATTTATCAAGGTTCTTTTTTTTCACATATTTTTGTCATTGGGTTTTAATTCGGAAATATACGAAATGTTAAGGCCACTTGAGGTACTGATACCTGGATCGTCCTGGACAGCCTGTAGAATGCGTTCTTCATGGTCAGACCGACGAGCGGATTCATAGTTTGCGGTGCACGGACCCTGTCTCAGCAACGCGACAATAAACGGTGGCAAAGTTTGAATAACGCGGCTGCCTTTGGTCTAGAAACGCAATCTGATACAGCCGTGCAGCCTCGCGTTCATCACAGTTCGTGAGGCCATATGAAAAATCATATCTTCCTGCTCACGATATAAATATCCTACCATTGTTAAATGGAATACTTCTCAGTTAATTCATTACTATACATGATAAATGTTGATAGATAGATAGATAGATATGAAGAGGGTGAGATAGATAGATAGATAGATAGATAGATAGATAGATAGATAGATAGATAGATGTGAACAGACTGAGATAGATAGATAGATAGATAGATAGATAGATAGATATGAAAAGACGGAGATAGATAGATAGATAGATAGATAGATAGATAGATAGATAGATAGATAGATAGATTCGTGGATTTCTTCGTTGGAAAACGCTTATTAGTGACCAAAAATTGCCACGTATCAAGGATTTCGTATATAATTGGCCAATCACAAATTGACACGTATTATACCAAATTCCACATTGCACCAATTGGCTAATTAACGCTTCAGCTTCGACGAACATTTTTTATCTTCTTTTTAAAGTATTTTTTTTTTTTGAACGAAGTCTGAAAGTAAGTATCCGTCCACATCACAGTCTGGGAGAGACCATTGATTTTTCCATTGTCGAAAATCAGACTATCAGTTGGGAAATAAATATGTTGATGCTATGGTTGTACCTTCCGCTCTTTGTCCTGCGTATTGGGTATGACGATAAACTGCATCCGCGTCCTGGGTAAGACGATAAACAACATCCGCGTTCTGGGTAAGACTATAAACTACATCCGTGTCCTAGGTATGATGATAAACTACATCCACGTCCTGGGTAAGACGATAAACTACATCCGCGTCCTGGGTAAGACGATAAACTACATCCGTGTCCTGGGTAAGACGATAAACTACATCCGCGTCCTGGGTATGACGATAAACTGCATCCGTGTCCTGGGAAGACGATAAACTACATCCGCGTCCTGGGTAAGACGATAAACTACATCCGCGTCCTGGGTAAGACGATAAACTACATCCGCGTCATGGGTATGACGATAAGCTATATCTTTATTGCTGATGTTCGCAGGTCGCCCCGAAACCGGGGTAGTAGCACCTGTTAGGTTCCCAGCTACAAGGCAATAGGTAACCCCCAATCTGGGGTCAAAATACTACGAAAAAAAAATCGTTTTAATATGAGCAATGCATTTAAAAATCATTACCAGCAATACATTTTTGAAGAAAAAAAATATTACCAGAAATACATTTTGGGGGAAACAAATAGCAGCAATAAATGTTTGGGAAAATATTAGCAGCAATAAAAATCTTGTCGACATTAAATAACCCGTTGAGGTTAATATGTAATAAAACTCACCAAACCAATTTTTTGTACTCGTTTTATGTTCTGCTATTCTCTCTGTGGAGGACCACGGCAGTCTTTTATTTTACAAACTTCTAGTTTGTTTTTTTTTTGTTGTTTTTTTCTTTCTTCTGTTTCAACTTTCTATATAGCGAATGTCTTTCACGTATTTCATGCTTTCAATCCTATATAGAAGGGTACAATCGGCGGAAACGTCGTCTCCGCAGAAAGGATTAAGAGGTAAAAAAAAAAGTATCGAAACGAGCGCTTTGAAAAAAACAACAACGCATATCAATTCAGCATTTAATCTCCTTCGAAGCAGTCCCTCTTCTGACGCTACACACATTATCCAACGTTGTTTCCATTGACGGAAGCATTCTTGGAACTCCTTTATTTCGGTATGGCGAGCAGCTGCTTCTTCGTATCATCTTGGATTTCCTCGACGTCTTGAAATCTTTTTTCATTTCAGGTGGGATTTGATTTTTCAAGAGCAAAGAGTCGCAAAGGGGCGAGATCTTGGGTTCTGGAGATTTTGATACCAGTGAACGGTTGCGCTTAGCCAAAAACTGCGGGGAAAGCTATGGTTACTGATGAAAACTCAGTGGTGTGATGAGATGATCACATTCTACGCACTCTCCGTCCATGCACGGCTATAGACAACAGATAGATAGATAGATAGATAGATAGATAGATAGATAGATAGATAGATAGATATGGACAGACTGAGATAGATAGATAGATAGATAGATAGATAGATAGATAGATAGATAGATATGTACAGACTGAGATAGATAGATAGATAGATAGATAGATAGATAGATAGATAGATAGAGATAGATAGATAGATAGATAGATAGATAGATAGATAGATAGAAAAAAAGAAAGAAAGAACAGCCTGAAATAGATAGATAGATAGATAGATAAAGAACAGCCTGAGATAGATAGATAGATAGATAGATAGATAGATAGATAGATAGATAGATAGATAGATAGATAGATATTAATGAAGTGCAATAGATAGATAGATAGATAGATAGATAGATAGATAGATAGATAGATATGGACAGACTGAGATAGATAGATAGATAGATAGATAGATAGATAGATAGATAGATAGATAGATAGATAAAGAACAGCCTGTGATAGATAGATAGATAGATAGATAGATAGATAGATAGATAGATAGATAGATAGATAGATACATAGATAGATAGATAGATAGAAAGAAAGAAAGAAAAGAACAGCCTGAAATAGATAGATAGATAGATAGATAGATAGATAGATAGATAGATAAAGAACAGCCTGAAATAGATAGATAGATAGATAGATAGATAGATAGATAGATAGATAGATAGATAGATAGAAAGAAAGAAAGAATGAATGAAAGAAAGAGCAGCCTGAGATAGATAGATAGATAGATAGATAGATAGATAGATATCATATTTGATACTATTTCTTGTTACTGCGGTAAAATAAACTCACTCCCGCTCACTGAGAAGATTTAGTGAGAGGTAATAATACGAGAGGGCGCGGTGAGAAGGATTTCCCAAAAGTTATTATCTAATCCGGAAGGATTGATTGAAATGCTCCTAACCTCGCCATATACCCACATATGCCAGGTTTGGGTGAATGTCCATCAAGACGAATGCGCGAAGCGAATTGAGCAGAAGAGTGAAGAGAGAGGTAGAAGAGACGGAGAGGGGACTAGCGACAGGATAGAGACCCACGTGATTATCTGCTGACGAAAGCCTCTCACTTCAGCCTTTTGACAAACATTACCAACGACAACAAACCAGATTTTGCCAGGTCTAAAATAATATCATTGCCGATTTAGACGCGGGTTGGGCTGATAATTAATTGCATGCGAACTCTGATATAAACCAATTATTGTACGGAGGACTGATATAAAAACAGTATTTACTTTTGTTCGATTTATTCGAGTGTTATTTCTTTTCCCTGTACGTCTTCGCCCGGCTTGGAGCAGCTCAGCACGGAGATACCTGCGACGATTCGATCTTGGTTGCCTTATCGTCAACCTTAAATCACAACTTGGGATGAGGTTAGCTCGGGATTGATGCGGTCAATACAGCGACCAGCCGCGGTGTTGGAAGTCTTGGATGACCGGCGAGGATGTTGTACGTTTACATCTTGTCGTGTTTCGAAATTAGCAGTGTATTTTCGGCTTTTTCATCGATAGCTGAAGGATTTCAGTTTCGCAGTAGCTCTGCATGGCTAAAAAAATATAAGCTTGGATATGTCTACATGTGGAGGGTAAAAAAATCGTAAGATTGATGCAACGTGATATATATATATATATTATGAAATGGACAAAGTCCGACAATTATTTAAAGGCATATTTATGTTTAACATTCTTTTTATAGATACAAGTATTTAAGTAAATACTCTGTTTATAATAAACAGTATTAAATAACATTTACCGGCCCGAATGTCCGAGAAATTTTCATGGAAAATATTCGTCCTCCGACAGAATTCGAACCTGTATCCTATACGGAACCGTCATATACCCTGACGTGCCTTAACCGATTCGGCCACTGGGGATCGTTCGGTTGGCAAGGTTGAATTTACTGCTTATAAACTTCAATCTTCCATGAATCTTTCACGTACATTCATAACTGCTCATGGGGTATCAAAGGTAAAAATTTGACGTCACACATTATGAAATGGACAATTATTTAAAGACATTTTTATGTTTAACATTCTTTTTATAGATACAAGTATTTAAGTAAATGCATTGTTTTATAATAAACAGTATTAAATAACGTTAACGGAAGACGAATATTTTCTATGAAAATTTCTCGGATATTCAGGCCGGTAAATGTTATTTAATACTGTTTATTATAAACAGAGCATTTACTTAAATACTTGTATCGATAAAAAGAATGTTAAAACATAAAAATGTCTTTAAATATATATATATATATATATATATATATATATATATATATATATATATATATATATATATATATTCGACTCTCCCGTCGAATTCACCGTATGAGTGTCAAACAGTTCAGTTCCTAGGAAACTGAGAGCCCGACGCCAGCACATGAGACTTGATTATAGCGGTGAAGGTCTTGTGCAGAACCATCCACACTTGGTGCACTACTATACATGTTAAATGTTAAATACAGACTAGCCAGAAATGTACACGAATGACAAATGTAACCCAATCTACATTGCAACACAACATCATATAATTAAAACTTTCTTTAAACTTAACTCCAATCGCCACTTAATTTAAATTTTATGTACGTAGGTCCTTATTTTCCGTACAAACATTTATTTTCATTTCACGGATGATTTTCGATGGATTTCGCAATTAATTTCAATTATTCCCATATGTTGTTTCGAAGTTAAAAAAGTTCGTCCCACAAAAAATCACGTAAAAAACTCACCGAAAACCATCGCAGTAATGAAGACATGGAAATCCAAAATCTTTGTAACATGAGCTACTGAAAGTTAGAGAGTTATGTCCCTTTAATTAAAAAAGTGTTCACAGTCAAGCACTGACATTCGCATTTATTTTATATATATATATATATATATATATATATATATATATATATATATATATATATATATATATAATAAAAAGACTTAAACACTAATATTCCATGGTCATAATTTATTCCATTGGAATCGTAAATACGATCCAATTCATCAGACCTACAAATTCAAAAAGAAAATAGAAAAAACATCTCCGGGAATAAAAAATAAAATTTAGTGAGAGTGTATGTATGAGAGTGTGGGGTGACTGCTAGAGTGAATGAAAGTCAAAGGGAGGGGTAACAGATGAGAGAAGAATAGGAAGGTCTAAAGATGAAGGGGGGATTATAATTTAACAGAGAGAAGTTTTAAAAAAGGGGGAGGCAAAAACGTTTTAAGTGAGAGAAATATGCATATTTTCAAAAGTCTGATATATTAAAGATACACCGGAAGTGTTTATCGATTTCTTGGTGACATACACACACAACAGACGATAAAATCTTAAAGCTCAGAAAATGAGAGATAGAGAGGAAAAGAAAAAGGGGGTGGGAGGAGGTGGGTTGAGGGAACTAAACCCGGAGGGCCTTCATAAAAGGGTCGCTGTGTAATCAAGAAAATTTGACAAAGGTAATATCGACTACAGGTCACAAATCTTATCAATATATATATATATATATATATATATATATATATATATATATATATATATATATATATATATATGAGATAACGGAATATGTTTTCATATACAAAGAACAGCATTGAGAATATTATATGACAAATGTTCCTTCTCCACCGTAAAGAGACTGACCACAGTTTTGACATAAAAATGCTAATCTGATCAAAGGGGAAAATAGTTCACTGCGACTTAAATATCTAGATGACCTTACGATCAACGTAAGGTCATCTACAATAAATTTGCGCCCAGGCCATTACAACATTTTACTATTCCAGGCAGATCTTCTAATATCACAATGCAAAATACCTACCAACAAAAGTGAGGAAAAGAAAAGGACGCAAAATGAATTCAGTTAGATAAAAAAAATTCTAAAATTACCAGCATCCCTCGTTAAATGTAGGTGTTCTAATAACGTAACTAATTTAGTCTATGAAGGACGAACCGTGTAACAAGTAAACTTTTTCCACTTTGTTAAATATATATATATATATATATATATATATATATATATATATATATATATATATATATATATTAACTGATTTAAAATATGACTTTATCGCTACAGAGTAAGAACCATGTTTCAAAAATGGAAGCTAAATGCTTCGAATTTAATTTTGTTATTAAATTAAAGACATTAGTTCCATTTCCTTGTCAAGCGAAGACTCCAAAATTCGCTTGACTAGGAAATAGAACTAATGTCTTTAATTTAATAACAAAATTAATTGGTTATTACTGTGTAGCGATAAAACCATATTTTAAATCAGTTAATTTATAATATTAATGCTCTGTAAATTTACATTGAGCACTATTGTGTAAAAATAAAAATATCTATAAGAACACCGGATTATATATCTTACTGTTCTTTCTTATATATATATATATATATATATATATATATATATATATATATATATATATATATATATATATATATATATATATATATATATATACTTTGAATATACGCTCTTTAGCGCTAGAGGGCGTCGTCCGTGATGTTCTGAATTGGATCATTGGGCAGTTTCGGGTCTTTCAAACATCATACTGACCTCACCAAGTCGACCCCATCAGAGCTGATCGGACTCTGATACGCCCTCTAAAAATGCTTACAGACACTAACTTCTATAATATACCCCGTCATCGCGCATTTGATTGGTAGTTGATCAATAGCCAATCACAATGGTGTGTGCTCTATTTAAGTTGTTTGCGGGGAATTTTTTTTTTTTTTTTTTAGTGGACACCCTTTCATCGGATACTTAGAAGGTAATTAGGTTTTCCGTTTTACCCACATCCCAGTAAGATTCTTTGTACATCTAATATATTGCTTTTTACAAAAATAAAAGGGAATTCGACCTTAAAAGGTCTTTAAAAAACTTATTTACGAATAAAATAAATTACAACGAGTTAAACCGAGAGTACAAATAGATATAATTAATAAAATTGTTTAAAACATATTGACGAGTTAAAAAAAACCTTTAATCTATCGAAAATAAAATTTTAAATTTAGATTATAAAAAGAAAAAAATTACGAAACGGGACGAGGGGTAATTTTAAGACACCCATTCGTCGGATACTTAAAAGGTAAATATGTTTTCCGTTTTTATCCACTTCCCCTCAAGTTTCATTTTACATCTAATATATTACTATTTACAAAAAAAAAAGATAAAAATAAAAATAAATTCGGCCATTAAAAGACTAAATTACTAGTTTTTACGTTTAAGATAAATAACTTACAGCGAGTTAAACCGAGAGTACATATAAATATCATAATGAAAATCGTTTAAAATATATTGGCAAGTAAAAAAAAAAAAAACAATGGTTATGCGAAATAATTCTTCAACATTTACGCAGAATGAACGTAAATAATAAGTAAATAACATGAAATAAATAGCGTAGGTTACTTGTGTAAATAAAGAGCCAAACTGATTTCGCGAGAATTGAAGAAAAAGAGATAATAAATAGGATAAAAATTAACTAAGTAGAATAAAAAGAAAACGCTTTCCTTCCACCTTTCCTTTGAAGATTTGTATATATTATTTACAATAATTTATATATATATATATATATATATATATATATATATATATATATATATATATATATTCATGATTAAATGTAGTTTTAAGGTGTGTTATATTTATGAGTTAAAGTGCTTAATATCGGGGGTATAGCGTACATAAAATATAAAAGTAGACATTGAAATCAAGACCCAGAGGCGACAGTCTTATGCTTAAAACGTAATCGTCAGGCCATAAAGCTGACGACTGCGCATTTCCTGATGGAAGACGACACAGAAGATTCCGAAGTGATGGAAGGGAGCAGGAATAACTGAGCCATCTAGCTAACGAGCTTGTGTAAATTAGTGTATGAACAGCGACTGGGATAGCTATTAAAGAGCAAAGACTGCTTTGAGCTACAAAAGATAAAAAGCTTTGGAGAGCTATAATTGTGCCCGTCCTTGAAGAGTGACGTCACACAGATGACGTTGACGAAAAGGGAGGAAAACACCGAGTTACCTATACCTAACGAGCTTGTGTAATTGGATGCAGAAGGGTGTCTGGTAGGGATAGTAAAGGAGAAAATCTGCATAGAGCTACAAACGATAGGAAGCTGTGGAGAGCCGTGATCGCGCACTTACTGATGGGAGACGACAGACAGAAGAGAGTGAAAGCATGGAAGGAAGAGGGAAAGAATGAGTTACGTGATCTTTGTAAATGACTGCTTTGATCTTCAAAAGATAAGAAGCTGTGGAGAGGCGTGATCGCGCACTTACTGATGGGTGACGACAGACAGAAGATAGTGAAAGCATGGAAGGAAGAGGGAAAGAAGGAGTTACCTGATCTTTTGTAAATGAATGTTTGAACAGTGACTGGGATAGGTATTAAGGGACAAAGACTGCTTTGATCTTCAAAATATAGGAAGATGTGGAGAGCCGTGATCGCGCACTTACTGA
>OZ038479.1:132539438-132666938 GCA_964036315.1 Acanthosepion esculentum
CCACAAATTAACCGAACTTGTTTTTTTTTCTTTTTCTTTTTTTTTTTTTGGTTTCGATATCATTTTTTTAAGATAAAAGAAAGCATGAATTTCAAATCTTACTCACCGATATAAATATAATGTTGCCTGTCACTTACTCGCATTTATCCAGCAAAACTCCACACCCGCCTCTAGAAAAAAAAATCTATGCTGAAAGATAAAAATTCTTGACAGGTGACAGTCACTCATTAGAATTCTGAACCCCACATCTTGTAAACGATGCCACACGTTAGATGATGAAACTGAGATACATTTACCGGAGAAACTTAAAGTTTTTCTTTATCAACAGCGTAATATTAGGGTTGTTATTTACTAAGATTAGTTATATTCGGCAAAGGAACAGAAGAATGACTGGCTGTATTTGTTTAGCGGCATATCAACACCTCTATGGGTTATTTAATGCTGAAATGTGAATATTTTGTACGGAATTCTATTTTATTTTTTAACGATTTTAGTGATAAAAGTTTTATTAATTAACCCATAGCTTGGGGAGAAGAGGTGGATTCATACCTTTCTCAAGAGTATTTGCGCGTAAGTGAATATAACGAATCCAACTGAAATTAGAACTCGACTCTCTGATTAACAATTCTGAACTATTAACCATTGCACCACCCGCACATCCAAGCTTTCAGCACCTGGTATTCCCAAGCAGTAAACCATCTAGGTAATAAACTGATGGATAGGCATTTAATCGATTTTTTCTTTGTTTTTTTTCTTTTACTGGTTGATTAATTTTTACGTCATTAATTTAAACGCACTACTTGTGTAGCAGTTAGGTCTCATCGTTTCACAGCCGTTAGATATAACCGTGAGTTCCATTCGAAAAGTTTCTTCTCTGTGGATCGCTTTTCCGATTTCTTTCATTCTTGTCCACGGCAACCTTCAAAAATATCAAATCGCCATCTTCCAACTTTTTTTGCTTTATCATTTGATTCGTTTTCTATCGCTTAGCAATCTTTTGCAGGTTATCTAAATCCAGAAAGTAGCGTCCGATTCTACGTTTCTTTTTAGATAATAATAACATTTGACGATACCGGTTTTACTAATTAACCCATAGCTGGGGAGAGAAGAGGCGGAGTCATACCTTTTTTAAGTGTATTCGCGCGTAAGTGAATATAAACTGTAAATTGAATTCGGCTCTATGATAAACAATTCCGAGCCGTTGTTCATTACACCACACGGACACCCACGATTACAGCTTATTCCCAAGCGGTCACCCATCTAGGTAATAGCCAGGTTCGACTTTGCTTAACTTCTGTGATCTTGCAGGAACCGATGTTTCAACGTTGTGCAAACGGTAGCCACATCAGTATGAGTTATACAGTAAAAATCTAAGTATGGAATAATGATCAACCGAATATAGAATTGCTTGCTCAATTTTTCATTTTTAATATCAATTCGCCGCAAGCGATATGAAAAAAGCCTCTAAGACCTAAGGAATTACTGAGAGTGAAAGAAAAAGAATTGGACAATAAAATAAGAATTTGCAGAACAGGTATTTGCAGCGATAGCAAAAAAAAGGACGCCCTGAAAAATACGAATATTGATATTACTTTCTCAAGAATTTTCTTGTTTACGAATATTATGTGCGTTGTGGTGTACTGGATATCGGCTCGAAGTGAGAACTCCGAGAGTCGAGTTCGAATTCCAGCCGATTTCGTTAGATTCACTTGAATCCATCCATTCTCCCCTCCAGCTATGGGTTGAATAGCAAGACAGACTTGATTCTTTAGCCTTAGTTGCCAACCAGTCTACCGCAGAAAGAAATGGCAACCAACCGCGGGAAAAAATCTTCCTCGTCAGTCATGTATCGAAAGATACATGATCGCCCAAGCGTGTATCACCTATGGCACTTAACTGACTGACTGAATACTATTGCTTATAAAGGGCTGCTTACTGTTACAGAATGCGAAAGCCAGGGCCACAACGGTCAACGACTGACCGGAGTGAGTCGTGGGCGGGACATTCTGAGAGTGATGGATTGCCTTTGTCTCGGTTTTGAATATAAGTTCAAAACATTCAACGGGACGGTCTCAAGAATTCTGAAACGTCGATATGCTTCCCACACCCAGATTTTGGAATTGCTTATAATGCCACCCGCGCCGGGGCGTTGAGCCAACGTGTGACATGCGTTCCTGTCACGTCAGTTCTCCTACTGGCTCTTAGAATTCAAACCACCACATTTAATAAAACGAATACCAAAAATAAATGACCCTTTTCGTAGATACCATGGGGATCCTGTGGCGACAGAGAATGCAACATTACAAAAACAGCTCTTGTGACCATTTAACAAATTATTTGTTTTTGTTCGTGTTGGTATTGCCGATTATTAATAAGCTGTTCACAAATTGCCAACCCGGATTTATTGGAACACTTACTCATGACTTGAAGTTGACCCTTTCGAATGCATACACGTTGGAGAATTATTTTCTTTTAGTCGAATGCTTGCTTTATAGCCTTTCAATAATCCTATTTCATTTTATTCTGCTTCCATAGAATTGATTAGTCTTTATCTATCTACTTTTAATACTTCAATTCCTAGTAATCCATGAACTTTTTCGCCTTCTACAACTGTAATCGGAACTATTTCAAAACGCTTGGTGTCAAAATAGCTTTGAAATGTACCCATTATTTTTATAGTCGTTCCATCAAATTGCTTTAATTGGACGTTGCGTTTTTTTTTTAAATTTAGGTCGTCCTAATTTTATCCAGAAATGTTTTGGCATCAATGTGACTTCACTGCCTGTATCAATTTGCATGTTAAATATTTGGCCATTTATCCTTATTTTTTTTCTACTTCTTTTTTGTGTATTCATTTTAAATATTTCAGCTTCTTCTTCGGAGGTGGGGGTTGTACTCTTTCTATTTTCTTTTAATATTTTCATACATTCTGAAAATGATTTCTCTCTCTTTTTGCAATTTGAGCATATATGTTCCTAGAGCTGGACATTTGTACTTGTCTCTCTCGTGATTTTGTTCACAATATCTACATTTAATTATGGATTTGGTTGCGCTCGTCCTGCACGTCTCGAATTCTTCTTTTGGCTGTTTAAATTCTTTAATCAACTCTTACTACTACTTTGTAGACATTCCAGTCTTTTTCGTTTGTGCTTTTGGTCTTGCATGCCTTCAGTAAATTCTGAGAAGGATTAATTCGTCTTCTTTCGTCATTTCCTGAACTCCCAACTTTTCAAATTCACAATACTTGGCTCGTTCTTTCAATCTTTGCAAGTATTATATAATGGACTCATTTAGTACTTGTTTTACCTCCAAAAACGTGGCTATTTTAGCAATGACCAATCTTTTCTTTGGTCTTATTTTCATTTTTATAATTTTAACAATTTATTCAAATGTCATTTCTTCTAATTCGCTCGGGTAGCACATTGTCGACATTTTCTCCAAAGCTTTTCACCCAGTGGTAGCAAGAAATATATCCGTTATCTTGTTCTCGCTTCCGTCAGTCTTTGTGTCTCTTAATTTTTCACTCTTGCAAATGCAACAAAATTTCTTATCAATGTTACTATGTGTTCTGGGTCGTTTATCGAATTTAACGACCCTATCGGCAGCGCCAGTTTTATGTTTGGTATATCTCTTTGCATAGCAGTAATCATAGCAGAGCTTTACGCGTTACGTTTAGCAAACGGGTTTGTTAAGCAATGCCCCTTGCTCATCAGTTTTTCTCTACTTATGCTTGCCGATCTGATTTGCATATGTTACTACACTCTTTATGGTCAATATTCCGTCCGTGCCAGACAAGCTGATATAGACAAACTCCATACCGACCAGTAGTTACATAATGCAGAGTTAAACGCTGGAACTAAAGGTTTTATACTTGCTGCACAGGACCAACGATTGCTAACTAGAAATTACTAAGCAAGTATACCTAAATATTGCAGATAATGTGATATATATCAAGAAACAATTGACCATATTGTATCAGGTTGCAATTTAATGTTGTTTTAATTTTCCTTTTCATTATTTTATTATGACACAAACCTCTTCTATATGCCGTCTGGGGAGGGGGGGTAGACATGTTCAAATGCAAAATAAGCAACGTAAGTGTCTAACAAATAGAATTGACAAAATTTGCAATAAACAATAACAAGAAAAGAAACAGGTCAAGCAAAAAATATATGTAAGGCAAATTAACAGTAATAAGGCAAATTAACACTAATAAGGCAAATTTAATAGGAATGAGGCAAATTAATAGTAATAAGGTAAATTAATAGTAATAAGGTAAATTAACAGTAATAAGGCAAATTAATAGTAATAAGGCAAATTAGCAGTAACAATGCAAATTAATAGTAATAAGGCAAATTAGCAGTAATAAGGCAAATTAATAGTTATTATTTTTATTGCCATTATTATTATTACCATTATTATTATTATTGCCATTATTATTATTATCATTATTATTATAATTGTTGCCATAATTATTATTGCCATTATTATTATTATTGTTATTATTGTTATTACCATTATTATTATTATTATTATTATTATTATTATTATTATTATTATTATTATTATTATTCACCTTTGCCATTTCCTTCTTCTTTATCCTCATCTTCTTCATTTTCTACTTCCCCATCCTATTCACCATCATCTTCTTCCTCTCTCTATAATAATAATAATAATAATAATAATAATAATCATAATAATAATAATAATTATTATTATTATTATTATTATTATTATTATTATTATTATTCCTTTTGTTTCTAGTGTATACTCATTTCTTTCCGGGTTTCGACCAGTGACATCAGGTCAGAAATGGCATCATCAAAATTTTCCACTAAGCAATTTTGAAAAAAAAATCTAATATATTTTACATAGATAAAGCCCTTAGCAAAGTGAGGGCGGTACTTCTTAGAATCATTCTTCGTATTTCCTTAAGGCATGGTCTACCAGGAATCCCTTCAATACGTTTATTAGAATCTTTTCCAATCAATCCAAGGGCTCCAACTAGAACTAGAATTGTTAATGTTCTTATACACCACATTTTTGAGATTTTGATTCCAAGATCCTTGTATTTTCGATATTTTTTGAAGATCTTCAAAAAGACATTGCAGTCAGCAGGGACTGCCATGTCAATAAGGAGGCGCATTTGGCTTTGCGGTTTCTTACCACGATGTCAGGACGATTAGCTTTGAATGTTTCTGTCTGTGTGTATTGTAAATTCCCGTAGAATTGTAACAGGTCCTATCTCTGTAACCGGGTCTGGGTGGTGTCCATACCAATTTCTTGCAGTTCCCTTCCCGTAAAAGTTGTAGATTTTCCAGTGCAGCTATTGGCCCACTCTGTCATAATGAGTTTTATATTCGGTGGTTGCCAATACCGCGCAACCAGACATAAAATGGTCAATTGTTTCTAGACGTTTATCAATGAATCTGCATATTGGGTTAACACAATTTTTCAGTATACTTGGTGATTTCCACTTAGCAAGAATTGGTCCACTGTAGCAAAAATAAAACCTTCGGTTTCAGCTTTTAAACCTGCACTACGTAGCCACTGATGGGTATGGTATTATTATTATTATTATCATTTTTATTTTCTTTGATATCTGGCGTCTACACATTTCTTTCCGGGTCCCGCCCAGAGACATAAGGTTAGAAATGGCATCATGACACTTTCCACTGAAAAAAAAATAAAATTACATAGATAAAGCCCTTCGTAAATTGTGGGCTGTACTTGTCAGAACAATTTTTTGTATCTCTTTGAGACATGGACTTCCAGGGATCCCTTCAATTCGTCTACTGGAATTTTTTCCAGCCAGTCCAAGGGCTCCAACTAGAACAGGGATTGTTGATGTTCCCATGTGCCACATTTTTGAGATTTCTATTTCAAGGTCCTTGTATTTTGACAGTTTTTCGAATATCTTCAAAGATACATTGCAGTCTGCAGGGACTGCCATATCAATAAGGAGGCACTTATTTTGTTTGTGGTCTTTAATAACAATGTCTGAGCGGTTGGATTTGATTGTTCTGTCAGTGTGTATTGTGTAGTCCCATAGAATTGTAACAGGTCCTAATATTATTATTATTATTATTATTATTATTATTATTATTATTATTAACACAGTCCACAAAAATGCCCGCGTTTTAAAGAGATTTTTTCCAACCAGTCTATAGTTACTTTCATGAGAAATAAAAACATCACAGACATTTTAACAAATGTAAGTGCCCACGTTCAAAACAACGTTGGGGTCTCGGATCGTTGTACTCCCGAAAACACGAATAGAAGAGGAAAATCCTGTGCGTTGTGCAACAATATGAGTCAAGTTAATTTTATTACAAATTCAAAGAGAAACATCACGATTTCTACAGAGGGTGGCAATTGTATTGATTCCCATTTAATATACGCCACCCAATGTACCAGACAGGACTTGATTTATGTGGGTCGCACAAAGGAAAAATTAGATAAAAGATCCAATGGACACAGGTATGATGTCAGACAAAACAAAGTAACATCTGCAGAACTTGTAGAACATTTTATTACAAACGATTGTAATTTCGACAAACATCTCAAGGTACACAATCAGGTAAAAAATATTCAGAATCTAACGACCTTTCGACGACCCTTAAAACGCATGGTATAGTGATGTATGCAAATGACTAACTTCCCGGCCGAATGACAGGAGAGTACCATAAGATTCAAACTAAGAAGAAGAAAACTTTTTGGATAGTTGACAAAGGGAGATCAGTGAAACATTCGGAAGAAGCATGGCACGTGGAATTAGAACAATCGACCCCCGGTGAACGAAATGAAGGATTTAGTTAAATATTCCAATCACCGGAAGAAGGACGCGACGCACAACGGCCGAAATGTCGTGAATTTGTCACTAAAGATGAGGACAACAATCCGAGCAATGGAAATAATGTAAGTAATTGCAATACCTCATTTCAGTAATATAGAGAGGTAAGATACACATTCTGATAAAAAATATTTAGAATTTTACGACCTTTCAACCTTTAAAACGTATGAGTATGCAAATTACTTACTTCCGGGCCCGGGAGATTGAACAGAATGACAGGAGAGTTCCATAAGGTTTATACTAAGCTGTTTGATTAATTTCTTTTAGTAACTAATCAGCTAACGGAAAATTCCACGATGAACAAGATACCCATCATATTAAGCACATTTCAGTTGCATGCCTTCACGCGGGCAGAGTTTCATTTGTTTTGAAGCGTTCATTGCCAGGACAGCCATTTTTTCGTTACAAGACAAGCAACGTTTTTACAAAAACTTATAATTTTTTTTGTAGATTTACATATCTTTATACTTGAAAAACGTATATAAATAGAAGACAGACATTCCGTAGAAATATTGTTTAACGTTGTATCATTTCTGAAATAACTCTCTTCTCTTTACTGTTGAAAATATTTTAAGTGTTAAGTCAGTTACGTTTATTATTATTATTATTATTATTATTATTATTGATCGTAATGGGAGAGCTAGTCATATGTCGTGTTAAACAGATAATTGGTGAATCATGGAGAAAGGTTTATTCTCCCATTTGGATTTCTCCCGTTACGGGCATTGAATATCCATGATATAATAACAAAGTATTTCACGGGTGGAACGGAATAGCAGGAACGGAGAAACAAATACGCTTTTTTCTAAGAGAGAGTTTTATGCCTTTAAGTCAACACAAAAATTATATATATATATATATATATATATGTTTCAATGTGTTTCAATGCTGTTACTGTTCGACATATTTTCAGTACAAAAAAGGCTTTACCCCTCACCGTAAGGATGTCTTGCCTACAATTCAACAAAGTTTAATTATATATCAATACAAATGTCGGTGTGAGATCGACTATGTGGGCAAGGCCATCCAACGGTTAGAGGTGAGGATCGCCCAGTATGTTCTGTGTAGACAGTGGGAGATGAAATTCAGGTTGGTCCTTTTTCGGGGGAGATGACTGCTAAACCTAGAAAATATTTAGTACTCCTAATTTTTCCCCCTCTTCCTTTAATTTTTCCCTTCTTACTACATCTTGGTAATCTATTGTTTTTTAACATCGGTCGTTGATAATCATTTTTCTCATCAACTTCTTTGTTTTAATCTGCCGACGATTATTTTCCTGAAGAAGTGTCAGTCGAAAGGTGCCTTAACCCCCCACACACTTTTTTCTTAAACGAGATACTTTTTAAAAAAAAGAAGAGATACATTTGTATCTATTTTTAAAAATAAAATGCGAAATATGATCCTTGTATTTAAATCAACATGCGTTTATATATATATATATATATATATATATATATATATATATATATATATATATATATATATATATATATATATATAAAGAAATATAGTCTTAAAGTGTGCTATATTTATGGGATAAAGTGCTCAATATCAGAGATAGAGCGTGTGTAAATATAAAAGTGAACATAGAAGTCAACATTTAGAGGCGACAGTCTGTTTCATGCTAGATGCAATCGTCAGGCAATTCTTCTGATGATGACCAGGTTGGCCTGACGATTGCATCTAGCATAAAAGAGACTGTCGCCTCTAAGTGTTGACTTCTATGTTCACTTTGATATATATATATATATATACATATATATATATATATATATATATATATATATATATATATATATATATATATATATATATATATATATATATATACGCACTATCCAGTCAGGCTTAACCATAAATTTAACAATATAGATAGTATTAATATATAACCCTACAAATCAAAACCTACCCACATTTCTCACCCACACAAGACAGACATGCTTACGGAGGTGTTGAGGCTTCATACTTATACACACACCCACAAGAGCATACACACTTACACACATCATACTCACTCATTCCCTAATGAGCCAAATGATAACACACACACTTAACAGAGAAACATCCCCTTTCCAGGAACCAATAAATAAGAGAATTCAAAGCAGCATGAATCCATCCAGCTCTTATCTCAAATAACAACTTAAAAGAGACTGTTTGACCAACACAAACACTGACCAAAATTCTTGTTAAAAAAATTAAAAAACAAATAAAAACTACAGACAAAAGTTCATTTTCTCCATCAAGACATTAATTTCTGTAGTTCACTGCTACCAGCAAGCAGAAAATTATTTTTTCTCCTGATGATGGCCATGTTGGCCGGAACTAGTCGAGGAATCTAAATGAAATAATAATAAAAACAAAGGAATATTAATATACAACCCAGTGTGTCTTTTTTTAACATATTTTATTGTTCAAAATATATATATATATATATATATATATATATATATATATATATATATATATATATATATATATATCCCCGAATGTAATGTGAACGAAAATAATATATAAATTATATATATGTGTGTGTGTGTGTGTGTGTGTGTGTGTGTGTGTGTGTGTGTGTATGTGTGTGTGTGTGTGTGTGTCCCACGCAGAGAAAATATAATTCATACAAATATATATCTACACAACAAGCAAAAGAAAACGAAAAGAGAGGGTCTAACGAATATGATATCTCAGCAGGAACTGGCTGGAGAAGCCATATTTAGGATTCCAAATTTGACCGGGTTGGGTTTAATTGTTATATCACTATCGAGAACATATTCCACAATCGGGAAAAACGGCGAGCACTGGCTTTTTTCCCCAAATTGAGCCAGAGATATCTTCTCTATCTGAGGAAGGTATAAAGACAACGGGAACCGGCGCCATAGGCTTGTAAGCTGCGCATGTGGCTGGCGAGCCGGATTTAGCCTCAGCCCTTGACCCTCTAAAGAAGCCAATGCTCGGTTTGGTTCTTTCATACTTACTGAAGAACTGCCACTTTCCTAATCGTCCGTCAAGTGACCCACGTGAATTATCTCGACCAAAGGGATATAATTGGCTACTCTCGTATTCTAAAGCCCTCTACTAAATCTTATGTAAACTGGTGTTTTTGTTGTTTTTTCTTCTTTTTTGTTGTTGTTAGTGTTTGTTATAAGTGTTTTGGATATGGGTACGTCGATGTGTTACAATGGTTAGCAAGCTTGTTCCGCAAGATCAATCACGAATGTGTAGTGAGTTCGATCCTCACTGGGTTTAGTTTGGTTTGTTTTACGTCATACCAACCTCAATGGGTCATTTAATACCGACAACTTTTTTTTCCTTGTAATTTTTTTGTTTTGTCAAAAATCTATTTCTGTTAATATTTTTTTCCTCAAAAATGTATAGCTGGCAATATTATTTTTTTCAAATACGTATAGCCGGCAACACTATACTTTCAAAAATGTATAGCTGGTAATATTATTTTTTCAAAAATGTACAGCTGGCAACATTATTTTTTCAAAAACCTCTTGATCAGAGGCCTTGCTGTTGGACGTAGTTTATCGTCATTCCCAGGACGCGGATGTAGTTTATCGTCATACCCAGGACGTGGATGTAGTCTAGGTGTTAACTATTTGCCCATATCTGGGACCCTAACAGGTGCTACCACCCCGGGTCAGAGTGGACCATGGAACACCAGCAATTAAGAGGTGGTTCCACGCTCTTCAAAACCTTCTGATCAGGGGCCTCGCTGTTGGACGTATTTTATCGTCTTATCGCCGATCCTCACTGGGGGGTTAATTCTTTCGGCCTTGTGCTGCATCTAAGCGATGCAAGTAAATCAATATAAGTGCCTTGGAAATTTGGATTCTGTTTATAATTAATGTTGTATAAGATGTGAGTATAAACAACCAAATATGGTTGCTTTCTGGGTCTGTTTTTTTTTCTCTTACAATGTGCCGTTCTTGCAATTGGGCCGGAATGCGGATTTTAACGGAAATTAAAATCTGCATATCCCGCTTATTCAGTGACTAAAATTAGACATTACGTAAGCTACTGCCGGGAGCGTATACAGTGGCCTAAGAAAATATTTTAACCAGAAGAAATAAAGTACATCCAATTTCAAATATTTAATTACATAAACCCAACTCAACATAAATAAACAGTATTTGGAACTAGTATGGTATAGGTCCTCCATTTGTAGGTTTCAGTGCTTGTATTCGATT
Source organism: Acanthosepion esculentum (assembly GCA_964036315.1). NCBI lineage: Eukaryota > Metazoa > Mollusca > Cephalopoda > Sepiida > Sepiidae > Acanthosepion > Acanthosepion esculentum. The sequence continues at coordinate 132,550,482 of OZ038479.1, forward strand.
TTTCATGGATTTGATCATCAAGTTATCAACAATCGTCTGATCCATATTTTGCCAATTCTTTAGCAATATTTCTTTAATTGACGTGATTTTAGTTGCACGCTCTCAAAGTTTTCCGTCAAGGTGCTCTCAAACGTGCTCTATTGGATTCATATCAGGACTTACGCTACCCATGGCAGTATCTTGATTCCTTGCGATTCCTTCCAGGCCTTTGCTACTTTGCTCGTATGACATGGTGCTCCATCTTCTTGAAAAAGGTAAACATTCTTGTCAATCGGATTGGTTTCAAATAGTGGGAGTTGTCCTTTCTCTAATATTTGACAGTATTTTGGACCATTTAACCGATCATCAAAATGAGCTCAGATTTTCTTCCAAACCAGACAGCGCTCCGCAGCATTACTTCAATCCCTGCATGTTTCATGCCTGTCTGCAGACATTCAGTGTTCCAAGTCTCATTCTGATTTCTCCAAACATAAACCTGTCTCGAATTCGAATATTGACAGAATTTACACTCATCTGACCGAATTTCAGACTGCCAAAATTCATAATCTTTGCTCTCGAATTCTCTCGCCCAGTCCATACTAAGGTTCCTGTTAACCTCTGAAATCAAAGGCCTCTTTCTTGGAACTCTTCCTTCATAGCCTAGCTCTTTCAAAGTCTTTCTCACCGCATATAGCGACATTTACATGCTGTTGGCGATATCTTTGACACTCTGACGACGATTTCGGATGACTTCTCTCTTCAGCGCCCTTTTCGTTCGCTCAGACACGATGCTTCGTCTTCCTGAACGTTGTTCCACACGACAATGGCCTTCTTCATTAGATTTCTTGACAATATTATTAACTGTTTGATGATTAACCTGGAAAAAACCTAGCAATTTCTCTATTTGACTTGCCACACTGATGCCATCCTATTATTTGCCCTTGTTGAAATTCATCAATTTCCTTATTTTCGCGAAGATTTTTGCAAGATATAATTCAACTATCGTTCATAGATTAGAGTACCTTGATACTAACACGGTATTGTTTGGAGAAAAAAAAAGAAAATACGTTATTACACAAGCCAAAATTGCTGTAATTAACGGTATCTAAAAACATATACCCCAGTGTAAAACGGAGCAGCAATCGCTTTCGTCCTCATTTTTTCACTCTCCAGACGTTGGTCAGAAGGATCAGCCTCTTTTTCAAAGGTTCGTCGTGGAAGAAAGATATTGTCTCCCAAAATGCAGTCGTCACAACCAGTACACATTTCTAAAAAAAATGTGTTCAGGTGGGTGGATATACGACGTTGTATCGAAACAGCTGTACCGTTTTACGAATAAACTATTTTCCTGGCGCCAAACTATCCGCTCAGCTCCAACGATGTCACAAGTTTTTGACAATGTTGCAAAGGGCTGTAGCTGAAAAAATTCTGCTCTGCTCAAATAACTTCCGAATATTTTTTATTTAACAATATGTATAGAAATCATAATATGTATAGAAATCATAATATTTCGTTTATATTAGGAATCGTTAATTTGGATTATGAACGCCGTTTCTAATGCCTTCCAGGGGCTTGATATCCATTTTTTGTTAGTTTGATATCACAAGGCAATGTATTTGCAATGTTGCAAGATAACACTGAAATACGTTGTGGATAGTCTAAGAAAACATTTACACAACCTCTGTGTAGCATTACGGAAATGTAGTTACTTTCATTTTGTTAGCTAGGCAATCCACGAGAAAGGGTGATGGTGGTAGAACCAATATAAATATAATTTTGTATCTTCTTCTATTTCTTCTTCTTTGTGCCATGTCCCTTCATGACGTTGGTGATTACGGCTCTCCACAACTTCCTGTACTTTGTAGTACTAAGTAAACGTTATATAGAAATGATAACATTTATTTTCGTATGGTTCTAAATTGAGGTTCATTAATTTAGATAATAAATGCACTTTCTACTGTTATCCTGGATTTACTATCCATCTACTGTTAGTTTAATGTCACAAGGCAATGCATTTGCAATGTTGCATGATAAAACTGCAAACACATTGTGAGTAGTCAAAAACACGTTTTCGTAAACTCTGTGTAGCATTACGGAAACGTTGTAGTAACGTTCATTTTGTTAGCTGGGTAATCTACGAGACAGTGTGATGGTGGTAGAACCAATATAAATATAATTTTATTTCTTCTTCTTCTTCTTCTTCTTCTTCTTCTTCTTCTTCTTCTTCTTCTTCTTCTTCTTTGTGTCATATCTCTTCAGGACGTTAGCGATTACGGCTCTCCAGAATTTCCTGTAATTAGTAGCTCTTAGTAAACGTTGTATAGAAATTATAAAATTTCATTTCGTACGTTTCTAAATTGAGATTCATGAATTTACATTATGAATGCACTTTCTAATGTCTTCCTGGGACGTACTGTTCATTTTCTGTTAGTGTAACGTCACAAGGCAATGCATTTGTAATGTTGCAAGCTAAAGCTGAAAGCACATTGTGGGTAGTCTAAAAAACGTTTTCGCGTCCTCTTTGTAGCATTACGGAAATGTAGTAATGTTCATTTTGTTAGCTAGATAATCTACGGGAGAGTGTGATGGTGGTAGAACGAATATAAATATAATTTTGTTTCTTCTGCTTCTTCTTCTTCTTCTTCTTCTTCTTCTGTGTTCCATATCCCTTCAGGACGTTGGCGATTACGGTTCTCCACAACTTCCTGTAATTTGTAGCTCTTAGTAAACGTTGTATAGAAATTATCAAATTTATTTTCGTATGTTTTTATATTGAAAATTCATTAATTTAGATGATGAATGTTCTTTTTAATATCTTCCTGGTATCTATGGTCATCTTTCTCTGCTAATGTAACGTTGAACGTATCTGTATTGTTATAAATTAACGGGGCGGGTATATTGTGGGGGACTCTTAAAATGACTCTTAAAAATGTTTGCAAATTCTATGTGAAATTGCTTGCAGAGATGCTGCAGCAAAGACGTTTCGTTAGCTAGATGGTTTTGGCTTTATGCCAGACGGAGGATAATCAAAGTTATTTTCAGAAACTTGCTCGGTAAGTCAGAGAATTCCGAATTCCACCGTGGCACCAGGGGTATGGGTTTGGAATATGGGGAACCTGGGGTTTAAATGCCGATGTTCACGGCGAACATGCAGAAATTCACATAGAATAACTGGCGCAGCACGGTGTAAGGGGTCTTTAAAGAACCGTTTATGCAACCCCCGATATGAGACCGATCCTCCTATATTTTATTTAATCAATTCATCCGCCTCGGGACAGCAGGGGGTGGGGGGCTATTGGGAGTGAAATAGAATGAGATGACGTTACAAGAACCAGAAATTCAATCTTAAAGATATAGACCTCTACTCCTGTTCCAAATACCAAGAAGATGTGTGAACCGGACAATAGTGAAACCTATCTCAGGGAAGGCACATTGGGATAGCGAAAGATGCCTTCCAGTGGCTAAGCAACGTATTAAGAAAGAGAAAATATCTTTCGAAACATAGAAAGTAGCATGGAGTGTTATCTAATATCAGTCCTCGTTTATGGGGGTCAATGCTAGAAATCTCCTCACAGAAGAAGAAGAGACTTGAAGCAACAGAAAGAAAGAAAAGAATACTGAACTGTTATGTAATATCAGTCCTCGTCTATGGGAGTGAATGCTAGAAATCTCCTCACAGAAGAAGAAGAGACTTGAAGCAACAGAAAGAAAGAAAAGAATACTGAACTGTTATGTAATATCAGTCCTCGTCTATGGGAGTGAATGCTAGAAATCTCCTCACAGAAGAAGAAGAGACTTGAAGCAACAGAAAGAAAGAAATGAATACTGAACTGTTATGTAATATCAGTCCTCGTCTATGGGAGTGAATGCTAGAAATCTCCTCACAGAAGAAGAAGAGACTTGAAGCAACAGAAAGAAAGAAAAGAATACTGAACTGTTATGTAATATCAGTCCTCGTCTATGGGAGTGAATGCTAGAAATCTCCTCACAGAAGAAGAAGAGACTTGAAGCAACAGAAAGAAAGAAAAGAATACTGAACTGTTATGTAATATCAGTCCTCCTATCTGGCAGTGAATGTTGGAAATCTCCTCACAGATAAAGAAGTGACTTGAAGCAACATAAACAAAGAAAAGAGTATTGAACTGTTACGTAATATCAGTTCTCCTGTATGGCGGTGAATGCTGGACAATCTCCTTACAAATGAAAAAAGGCCTTGAAGAGAAAAAAAAAGAGTCGTGAACTCTTATATATTATCAGTCTTTCTATATGGCACTGAATGATGGACGATCTCCTCACAGATGAAGAACAGACCTCAAGTAACAGAAATGTGACTCTACAGGAGGATGCTGAGGATACCACTGACCGAACTTGTGAGCAAAAGTGAAGTTCTAAGGACAATGGAAACAAAAAGGACACTCGTAATTAACATCAGGAGGAGACAGTTGAAATTCCTAGGTCATGAAATGAGGGAAGAACTCTTGGGGAATTTTGATACTCCCAGAAGCGATCTAAGGCAAGAAAGACAGGAGAAAGCAACGCAAACCTCTACCCGGCAGTCTTGACTGAATGGGTGGCCAAAACAGAGTGTGGGAGAGATAGGGAAAAGACAAAAGAGAGATGGCGAAAAGACAGGAAATTGTGGAGAGCTATGATCGCCAACGTCCGGATGTGACACGACGCATAAAACCAATAAAAAAAAAAGTAAATGAAAATTAGAACAAGCACTTATTAGTGAATAATTTTTCTTAGTTCTTTCAGGTACGTTGAGACTGATCATCGTCCAGTTCTCTGTAAAGTTGTAACGGGGTTGAATATTGTCTATGTGTTAATGTAAGTTACCCCGTTGTTATATGTACTTGTAGTCGATAGAGGAATCCCTTTCTCCTTTTTTTATATTGAAAATGAACTGAATAAAACGTACAACAATAACAAACAACAATAAGACCTTCAAAACACGTGTTGAAATTAATGACAAGAATTCTTTTTATGATAGTAATTACACTATTGGTGTTGTATGTGTTAAAAGATTTTCTGCGTTATTCTCTCATTTGTTTCTCGAAAGGTTTGTGCCTACTTATTTTTGCTTGTTCCGAGAATTTCGTTGTTAAGGGTTGCGATTGAAACCGTCAACTCTCGATTTTTACGGAGCGAAGAAGAAACATCTGCGATTGTTATTTTACTACAGCTACTATACTGACTCTACTCTACACCCGTTATTGACACTCTGTCTTTTCTTGTGGCGGAAGGCTCGTTTTTAAAATCATATTTTAGAATATTAACATCATATATCATCACTGGTGGCCAGTTTGTTTTAGAATGATGAATCATTAATCTTTGTTTCCAGGTTGATTAAATATCCTTATCATCAATCATCACTGGTGGAAAGGTTGTTTTTACAATGATGGAATATCATCATTATTCTGGATCATAACAAAAGTTCCCCTATAAGGACGGAGTGTCTAAATAATAAACATAATCTGTATTTTCATGAAATGGTTCTGCCTGAAGCCGTAGCTATGACGGGCGACTTTTCTTCTGTTGTTATTTCTTGCTGCAAACTATTATGCATTTCATTTTTTGTCTTGTATTTCTTTACTATGCTTAGTTTTTGTGTCGCTGGCAGGCTTGTTCTATGAAACAGGTAGACCAAGTGGGTTCAATGATGTTGAAGTCGGCTTTTGCTGAGTCGGATTGGCTTACTTGTTTTTGCTTATTCTGAGAATTTCATTGTTAAGGGTAGCCTTTGAAACTGTTATGGGTCCTTACCTATAACTACAGAATGAACTCTTCCTAACACTATGTATACTACGCCTGCCAAGAGAGAGGGACGAGGCGGAATCGAGTCGAGCCGATAGTAGTTCACTCCAAACCAGTCTGACAATCATACTAACACCTTCCACATCTTGTATTATTATTCCGTGTAATATATCTTCGTTATCTCTACTCTTGTCTTCGTGTTGTTCTTCCTTGGTCATAACCTTGGACCATAACAGAAACCATCAACCATTGATTCTTATGGAGCGATGGTGATACATCTATGTTGTTGCTTTTTACTACTGCTACTCTGCCGACTTTGCTTGTGGTGGAAGGGTCATTTTTATAATGATGTAGTTTCAGATTTTGGAATAATGAAATATCATCATCCTATAACATGACTGGTGGTAAGGTTGTTTTAGAATGATGAAATTTTTATCTTTATTTCCAGGATGATGAAATATCCTTATCGTCAATCATCACTGGTTGTTTTTACAATGATAAAATATCATCATTATTCTGCAGTTTCCAGTTATCTTTGAGGAGCGATTGTTGTAGTTTTGTAAGACAGTTCTAGTTGAACTAATCCCCAACATCCTCGGGATCTGGACACATACAGACGATGAATATCGGCCTCGTGATATTGCAAGCGGTGGCAAGTGGAAAGCTCTTTCGTTTTGACATCCTTTCGCGAAGGTTCAGCATGATCCACTTAAGGACGGTGAAGCTGTGTTGAAACACCGTCACAGCCAAAGTGTTTATGGCTGATATTCGGCTTTGTGAATTCAACTTTATATTTAACACCAGGCACACACGTCTACAGTATTATTTTCTTAATTTCTCCTTCATTTTGATATGCTGTATTCTATTTCGCTCATCCCCAGGTATGTATCCATTCATGGGCATGACGATAAACTACATCCGGCAGCAAGACCTCTGATCAGGAGATTTTGAGGAGCGTGGAACCATCTCTTAATTGCTGTTGTTCCCAGGTCCACCCTGACCCCGGATGGTATCACCTGTTAGGGTCCCAGCTAAGAGCAAATAGTTACCCCCACCTCCAAAAGGAATCAGAACACTGTGAAAGTATTAAAATAGGTTTTAATACCAGCAATACATTTTTTTAGAAAAATTATCACCAGCAGTACATTTTTGAAAAAATAAAAAACTACCAGCAATACATTTTGGGGGAAAATATTACCAGCAATAAAAATTTTGTCGGCATTAAATAACCCGTGGAGGTGTTGATATGCCGTAAAACAAATCAAACCAAACCACATATTTATAGGCTCCTTCTTCTAGCTCAGTAATCTTTGTGACAAAATCTACACCTATTGAGTATGTTTCTGTAATTCTCCCATTCTTGAATGTTACTTTTACACATTTATCTAATCCGAAATTCATACCTATGTCGTCATTAAAACAATTTGCAATATTGAGGAAACCCATCGACTCATTGTCGACTTTAGAAAGAGTTTGAGATTATCCATGTAGAGTAGGTGATTATATACATTCTTGTATAATTTGTATCCACAGCTATTATCGTTTAGTTCATACGAAAAGGGGATTAAGGACAGACAAAACAGAAGACGTGACAGGGAGTCTACTTGAAAGATTCCTCGTCGGATATTCTGCCGGTTGGAAGTGTCAGTGTCTTTGGTGTGATATCGGTATAAGGTCGTTCTTCTACATTACCATGCTTTGATTAAGGAAATCCGTTATCGTTGTACATTTCCAAAGACTTAAGGAACCCAAATTGTGGCACACTATCGAAGACTTTACAGTAATCTATCCAAGTGCTAAGATTTCTACCTATGAACCTCTTCAACATCCCTTCTATTCCAGGGGAAGGATATTGTTTTTTATCCTCTTTCTTCTTCTTCTTCTTCTTCTTCTTCTTCTTCTTCTTCTTCTTCTTCTTCTTCTTCTTCTTCTTCTCCTCTTCTTCTTCTTCTTCTTCTTCTTCTTCTTCTCCTCCTCCTCCTCTTCTTCTTCTTCTTCTTCTTCTTCTTCTTCTTCTTCTCCTCCTCCTCTTCTTCTTCTTCTTCTTCTTCTTCTTCTTCTTCTTCTTCTTCTTCTTCTTCTTCTTCTTCTTCTTCTTCTTCTTCTTCTTCTCCTCCTCCTCCTCTTCTTCTTCTTCTTCTTCTTCTTCTTCTTCTTCTTCTTCTTCTTCTTCTTCTTCTTCTTCTTCTTCTTCTTCTCCTCATCCTCCTCATCCTTCTACTCTTCTTCTTCTTCTTCTACTCTTCTTCTTCTTCTTCTTCTTCTTCTTCTTCTCCTCCTCCTCTTCTTCTTCTTCTTCTTCTCATCCTCCTACTCTTCTTCTTCTTCTTCTTCTTCTTCTTCTTCTTCTTCTTCTTCTTCTTCTTCTTCTTCTTCTTCTTCTTCTATGTAATCTAGATGTATTGAGCGCGTTTCTGTAATTCTCCCATTCTTCAATATTACTTTTGCACATTTATCTAATCCGTAATCCAAACCGATATCATCCCTGAGGCATTTTACAGTATTGAGGAAGCCTTTAAACTCATTGTTCTCCATTGGCAAAATGTTTGAGATCATCCATGTAAAATAAATAATTAAATGCTTTCTTGTTTACTGTTTATCTATAACTATTGCTGTTTAGTTCATGCGAAAGGAGAGTATTAACGACAGAAGGAAAAGAGACAATGTGTCTCATTGAAAGATTCTTTGTCGGATATTCAAACGATTAAAAGAAGCAGTATCTTTGGTGTGATTTAGGCATAATTTGGTTTTCCACGGTTCCACACTATATTTAAGGACATTTCCTATCACCGAAGAGACTTTGTATATTTCCAAAACCTTAAGAATCTAAGAGTGTAGCCCACTAGCAAAGGCTTTACAATAATCTCTCCAAGCTGTGTTGACATTTTTGCCTTTTTTTCCCGCAATTTTCAAGGATCATTTTATTTATCAATAATTCATTTTTGCAACGATATGAGCCTCTTTGACATCCTTTCTTGTCCAGGAGAAAGGATGTTGTTTAAATCTCTAAAAAAGATTAAGTCAGTCAGTACGGATGTGATTAATTTATATGTGGTGTGCAGACATGTTATTGGTCTATAATTTCTTGGATCATCAGTGATCCATTTTAGAATTTCATCGCGGTTATTAATTAGCATTGATGATGGTTTTATGAATTGATGGCAGATGATAGAGCCAAAAGTTGGATACCCTTACATTTACGGGTATTTCCATTTGGGGGATGTTTGTCTTGAATTATTCTTGGTGATATTTTTCCATTCTTGTACAGTTTTATACTTCAATCTTTCTTGTTCTTGTTTGGCTGCTCCAAATATTCTTACAAAATATTAGCTCTACAAACAGATGGCAGATTTTTTACTTATATAACTTTTGGTGGGGGATTTCCCTTTAAGCCTTCTTGAGGTCCGATTGAAATATCTAATTTGTTCGCTATAACCTACAACGCTTTTCATATCGTCTTGTTCTCTGTACCTTTTAATTGCAGTTTCTGTTTAAGTATTTACTTCAATTGTGGAATTCAATTTAATATTTTTTTCTAAAGAACCGCTCGATCTTCCTGCTTTTCCGTGTTGAAACAACGCGAGTTTTTTTGAAATCTCACCTAGTATCGATGACTCACTTCTGATTTTATCAATTTCCCGCTTTAAATTTACCTTTCAAATGGGTTCTTTTTGCCTGTTGTTTGATCTTTGTGTGTTGCTTTTTTAATTTGTTGTTCAACCTTCTTTTCTACGTTGCTCATGTACAATTAAAATAAGACCCAGAGGCGATCCCATTACTACACCATCATTCTGCGTGTAAATGTTACCATAATAATTGTAATATGATACTTGTGTAGTGCAACAGAATATGAGTTTACATAAAATATTTACTCTAATATTAGGATGTGTGAGCTTAGGGTGATTTATAACTTGTGAGGGGTCCTCCCCATTTTTCACAAATGGACTCACCCAAGGTATACGTATACTACTGCTAGTGAATACCCGAAAACAAGAGCTAACGGTCGAACGAACGAGAGCGTACGAACGTAGTAGGCAAGAGTCACAGTGAGGGAGCACGTAGACTCAGTAACAAGTCATATAGTGATACGTCGATACTAAAGACTATATATATATTTTTCTACTAACCCCGCATTCCTGGAACTACTAACCTGTATTACCAGTTTGTATTATTACGTTAATACATTTATTTTCCTATATTCATTCTTGGCGTTTGTTATTATTTGATACCGAGATTTCATCCCGGAATCCACAGTAATAACTTTTTGTGTTACTATTTCCATGGTTTTCTGAACAGGGATATTAGTATACGAACTTTCAACATTTAACGAGACTGGGAAACCATCATGGCGTTTATTAGACTTCAACATGACAAGGTAATCGTTGTTGTAACCAACATTTAAAGATCTAATAAATATAGCATTAGTTTTTCTTTTTTTACCTTATGACACAGTAATCTGATCAAAGTAAGTAGGTTGATCAGGAAAATAAATATCGAAAACAAACGTTTGTCTCTTTTAGAAACCTTAACAGCGGCTCTTGTAAGTAGCTCCCTTCCCGAAGTAACAGATTTTGGCGTGCAAACAAAAATATACCAAACCCTTCCTGCGTCCACTCTAAGAAATAAATACACTTTATTTGCTTGACATGATTCTATTTGACACGCGGTAAGAAGCTTGGGTTCAGTCTGTAAATTATTCTCTTAAAGTGTCAAGTATCACAAGAGTTTAATGGCGGTTTAAATGAATTTCTTTTTTTTTTTGTTTTGGATTTTTTTTTCTGCTTGTCGATCGTGGTTGGAAATTAAAAATGATTTAGTAGAACCGAGTTTCCTTACTTTCGAGAGATTCACGCAAGAAACATAACCTTTGCAAACACGCAAGCGATTTTGGAGGGGAACATTTAAACCGCGAAAATAATTCTTTTGAGGAGATTAATTTAAGCTCACTTTACCGAAGAACGTTTTTAGTTTTAAAAAAATGATAATTTTATGAAGTTCTAGTTATTTCTAAACCCGTTAAAATATAGATAAGAATGAAAATTCCCGTCAAAAATAAAGAAATTCTTTTCAGAAAACTGACAACTGAGTATAAAATATTCCAGTCACGACTATACATATATACAGGGGTTGGACAAAATATATATATATATATATATATATATATATATATATATATATATATATATATATATATACAGGGGTTGTACAAAATATATATATATATATATATATATATATATATATATATATATATATATATATATATATATATACAGGGGTTGGACAAAATAATTAAAAGACTTGTTAAATTCAAAGAAAATTTATTTAATATGGAGTTGGTCCTCCTTTAGCCTCACATACAGCTTTAATACGTCTAGGAATGGAATCATACAGCTTCCTGACTTCATCCAAAGGAATTTTCAGCCATTTTTCCATTAACACCTGCTCTAGCTCTTTGACACGACGCAGGAGGATAGGGGCTCCTAACTTGTTGCTCCAAAATGCACCACAAATGTTCAATAATATTGATATCTGGAGATTGGGGAGGCCACTCTATGTGTTGTAGCTCACTTTCATGCTCTTCATACCAATTCTTAACCACTCAAGCGGTATGTATTGGAGCATTATCGTCTTGGAAGATGCAGTCACCATCAGGGAAGACAGTCTTGGCCATTGAATGAACATGAACACCCAAAATATTCAGGTAATCTTTGCTGTTGATTCTACCATGCAGGACAACTATTGGACTGAGACAGTTCCATCATATAGTGGCCTATACTGTCACTGATCCACCACCATGCTTCAGTTGGAAGAAGGCAGTCAGGGTTGTAAGCTTCTTTGGGCTGCCTCCACACATAAACTCGCCCTGAAGTTGGGAAAAGAGAAAGAACTGGACTCGTCTGAGACTTGCTTCCACTGGTCTGCAGACCAGGCATTGTGATTTCCGCACCAATTCAACCATTTCATAAGACTGGTTTCATGGAAGATCCGCCGTAAGGAAACCACTTCCCTCCACTCGCAACATTCAGAAGTGGTTGAAGTGGTCATTGTTGACTTCAATGTTCAAATATATATATATATATATATAATCATTTCACCCCAAACAAGGCGGTATGCCACTAGCACGCCGGGGATTAAAGGAGTCAAAGTGAAAGAAAAGAATGAGTATAGGTAGGATTGAAGAAAGGGCAAAAGTTGAACGAGATTCAAGAAGACAGAAGATATATATATATATATATATATATATATATATATATATATATATATATATAAAGGTTCGTTTTGGATATGCGGCACCTTGTTACTCCAGGACAGATAGTTAGAAGGTTAGAGAGGGCGAAGATCCTCTTCAAGAAATTAGAAAATGATCCTGGAATTTGAACTTCATTTCAATCCTTCCTGTGCTTCCGATCCTTAGCTATGATTAATTAATGATGAACATGTCATTTTTTTATGATCGATGTCATCACGATTCTTCTGTTAAGCTTGGAGAGTAATTATACATTATTTTTGGTCAAAGTCGAGGTCTATAGTTGTTATAAAAACCTCAGAGGATTCCAGTAAGATATCTTTCTAATTAACAACGGTTCAGAGCCTAATGTAACAATTCGGCAATTTTACGCTATTTACATTATTCGGACTATTGTCCTCATCTTTGTCGCCATGTTTATCACAAAATTGTACGCTCCGACCTTCTTCATGTGGTTGGAATGTCGTGCTGAACACTTTATTTCGCTCACTGGGGTAGACTGTTCTAGTTCTACGTGCCATGTCTAATGGATGTCAGTTATCTCCTGTTAATTCCCCTCTGAAAGTTCTCCACCCCCTTAACCAAATATTGAACTCACACTCTTTGGGTCCAGTCACTGGATATAACTAACGCGTTTATCTACTGTGTCATGTGTCCATGAGGACAATTTACTGGTACACGATTGGGACAATTTTGCTGTTACAACCGGGTATATGAAACTGGTTTTGAGAAATGGCAACCAATGTATTCAACATTATTGTAGAAATTGGTGATGAGGTTACAAGTTCGAATAACTTATACAGTTATAAACATTCTTCATATCAGAATTCGAAGTTAGCTTAAATACAAGGCACAAGAGCCACTCAATGTGTAGGTATGGGCTAGTGAATTTCGTGTGTGATATGCATTTAAAAGGCGGTAGAAGAAAAATGATGATGGTGATGATAAAAGCATAAAGCCCTGACTTAACCCTAGAACACTAACCATTAATTAAAGTTACACCACTACTAACCATTGTGAAAATTGAAGGGCAAGTCTACGTGGAGAGAGTGGTGGGGGGTGAAAGAAAAGTGGGGAAAAGTGGAAAGACTGTTATGAGACCTTACCTATACCTACAGAATGAACTCTTCCAAACACTATGTATACTACGCCTCTCAAGAGAGAGGGACGAATCGAGTCGAGCCGATAGTAGTTCACTCCAAACAAGACTAACAGCCATACTAACACCTTCCACAACTTGTATTATAATTCTATGGGGTCTGCAACGTCCACAATAGACGTTGAGAGTATAGAGCTTTGTTGCGAATACAATCGTTCATTGTGACGCTAGAATGCTGAGGTTCCGATCGGTGATGGTGGAATATTACTATCTTGGTATCTGTCGATATTTCTGGGACGGGAAACTGTAATTATTTACATTAATTACATTGTTCGATCTTTATTGACATATTCACAACGTTTCGGCCGTTGTACGCTCCGGCCTTCTTCGTGTGATTCGAATTCCGAACTGATCCCTTAGTCCGTCCACCGGGATAGATTGTCTTAGTTCCACGCGCCATGCCTCTTCCGGATGTCTCAGTTATCTCCCTTTAACTTAACTGCTGTAGCCAGGTACTGATCTCCCAAGTCTTTCGGTCAAGTCGCTGGATCAAAACCAACGCTTTTCAATCTATCCGGTATTATAAGTTGAAAGCATATTTTCTTCTGTTCGTGCTGTGTAAGCTGAAGGAAAGTAATTGATGTAAAAGTTTGATTAAAAGTGTAAAAAAAAAACAGAACCAAAATCTGGAACATAATATTCAAAAGTCAGTGAATCTTTCTTTTTTTTTTTACAGGTAAGACATTTGATATTATCCATAAAGAACTGCGAATTGAAACGAAAACAAAGCAACCTGGAAATTATTAGGTAAGTCTGAGGAGGGGACATTACTGTTTGCAATTCCCTCTTTTGCAATCTATTTGGGGATTTCTGCGATGAAGATAATACCATTAAATACGTATCGCACCGAATACTATCTCGGTGTTCTAACCATTCACCGCACTTTATCTAAATATATATATATATATATATATATATATATATATATATATATATATATATATATATATATATATAATTATTTATTCGAAAATTATAACATAAATATGTTATAAAATCACTACAAAAATGGCCATTCTGTTTCAACACTTCTGGTGTCTATCAAGTGATGGTATTGAATGTAGAATAAAGGTTTTTTTTATTATAAAAAAAGTTTTTAAAAAAGTATATTGAAAAAAAATTAAAAAGTATATTTCATTAATTAACTGTCCATCGTTACTGTTCTTTTATTCGAGGATTGTTTTGATTTTCATATCGAAAATAGGTCTGTTTAGGAATATCGTCTTATACCGAACAGCAAAGTGTTCGAAATTTGCATTTTAGTTAACCTTCAACAAGTTGGCATCTATTTGTAAAACTTTCCTTAGCTATAACAAGCCTGAACCCACATCCGACTAATTAATTTCTTCTGTCTTTACAGTGATATTCTTTGAACAAATCTATTGAACGTCCACAACCCCTTCAACATTTCAGAAATAAGGAACATCAATCCCATAGAAAAAACAACTAATTTTTCCTAGAAAAATTACCAGATAGCGAGCGGGCGAAGCCTACTACAAGGTTACCAAAAAAGTTATGTCCGTTTTTTGATTAGTCATTGAATGAAGTTGAAATACATACGAAATGCGTGTAGCAATTGTTTTCAAATTCGCACAGCCGGAAGTAGGAACATCAGACGTTATAAAAAAAACACGCGCACTGTGCCCGGCCATCAGTTATAAGCCGGACAGCTGTGAGAAGGATCGAAGTGTCTAGAGATCTCGTTCGGGGTTGTTTGCTTTACCACTTCAAAGTGGGCTTATCAGCAGCTGCATCAAGTCGCCGCATATGTCAAGTGTTTGGGGATAGTGCTGTGGATGAACGTACTGCAAGACGTTGGTTTCGAAAATTCAAGTCAGGAGATTTGTCTCTCCATGATGAGTCTCGCAGTGGACGACCACAGGTCTTGAATGACGCAGTTCTGAAGGCGGACATTGAAGTAGTCTAACGCGTGGTGAACTTGCAAGACAGTTCAACGTTTCCGATGAAACAGTTAGATTTCACCTGCACCGCCTAGGTAAAACTGAGCAAGTGGGTTCCGCAAACGCTGTTGGAGGTCCACAAGGGACAACGAGTGGCAGCTTGCGTATCGCTGCTTTCTCGCCACCGTACCGCATCCTTATTCAATCGAGTGCTTACCAGTGATGAAAAGTGGGTTCTGTACGAAACTCTCAAGAGTTCCAGACATTGGTTGTCTCCTCAGGATGCTGTCCCTCACACCGCAAGACCGCCTAAGCACCCACGCAAGATTATGCTTTGTGTCTGGTGGAGAGGTCGTCAAGTGGTATATTATGAACTGCTACCAACGGACCAAACGGTCACTGGAGACCTCTACTCGCAGCAATTGAAACATGTGCAACAGGCATTGCGCCAGAAGGAACCAACACTGGTGAATCGCAAAGGTGTGCTTTTCCTCCATGACAACGCCAGGCCGCATGTCGCGCGAGTGGCCAGGGATACCATACAGCAACTCGGGTGGGAGACTTTGTGCCATCCACCTTATTCACCTGACCTTGCGCCATCCGATTACCACTTCTTCCTCTCCCTGGATAATCATTTTCGTGGGAAATCTTTCACCAATGAAGCAAACTTGCGCAAAGCCCTCACGGACTTCTTTGCATCAAACCCCCGCGAGTTCTACCGCAAGGGCATTGAACAGCTGGACACACGTTGCCAGAAGGTGATGGATGCCGATGGCGATTACTTCGGAGACTAAATATAAGTTACACATACTGTGAAACGTTTTCTTTTTTTTCCTTTAAAAACGGACAGAACTTTTTTTGGTTACCTTGTAGTTAATAATTAATAAGAATATTAATTTTAAATATTAACAGAATGAAATAAAGTATTTCGATAAATGAATTAGTATAGTAATAGACTTGATATTATGAAAAGGTGATGACCTTCGATTATCATTGTCATCGATGGAAGCGAATATTAAAAATCTCGCAGAGTAGTGTCAACCATACGGATGCCATTTTATAAATCTGCCGTTTGTAAAATGCATTTATTACTTAAATATTTTAAAATTGTCTATTGTCAGTTATTTTACATGAATATTCCATAGAATTTAGTTGTTAAATACAAGTTTATTTTCATTAAATTAGTTTTACTTTAAAATAAAGCACATACATTTAGTATTTCTATAATACAATTCCTAAACTTAACTATTTGTAAAAACTCGATTTTTATTCATCGAATGGTTCCGGGGTTCCACGAAAAGAAATTCAAACTAAAAGGTTGAGAACGGGAACGAAAACGAGGCTAGAAGCAAACTGGCAATTGATCTCCAAATCTTAAGCAAAATCTGTCTATATTTTATTATATAGAGGTTTTAATCTGTAAATCTATTGAGACTAAATATTATTAAATATTAGTCTCAGTAGATTAACAAAACCTCTTTTTCTGTTTAATTCTGAGTGTTCCAATAATCGTTTCCAGTATATATATTTTTTTCTTTTTATTCTATTATTCGTTAAAAATAAGATTTTTATTTTATCTATCCCCATTCCTATTTTTTTTCTTCTTATTTTGCTCGCGTTTATCTACTGCTCTTATTCAGTTAGACATTAAGTCTTTTTTTTAAATTTTGCTTCGTTTCTATCTATTTTTTTTTTTGTTTTTTTTTTTCTGGGGTTTTTTTTCTCGTAATTTAAGAATATCCGCCATTAGCAAGCACATCTACTCAAGTCACGAATTGTAAGTATGGAGATTATTTCTCTCTTTGTGTGAGTGTGTGTGTGTGTGTGTGTGTGTGTGTGTGTGTGTGTGTGCATGTGTGTGTGTGTGTGTGTGTGTTTGTGTGTGTGTGTGTGTGTTTGCGTGTGTATGTGTTTGTGTGTTTGTGTTTGCTTTTGTTTGTGTTTATGTGTGTGTGCGTGTGTGTGCGTCTGTGTGTGTTTGTGTGTGCATGTGTGTATGCGTGTGTGTGTGTTTGTGTGTATATGTGTGTGTATGTGTGTTTGTGTGTGCGTGTGTGTGCGTCTGTGTGTGTATGTGTGTGCGTGTGTGTGCGTCTGTGTGTGTTTGTGTGTGTATGTGTGTATGCGTGTGTGCGTGTGTGTGTGTGCTTGTGTGCATATATGTGTGTTTGTCTGTGTGGATGTGTGTGTGCGTGGTGTGTCTATGTGTGTGTTTGTCTGTGTGTGTTTGTGTATGTGTGTGATAATGTGTGTATTTGCGCGCGTGCGTGTGTGTGTGTGTTTGTGCGTGTGTGTTTGCGTATGTGTGTGATAATGTGTGTATTTGCGCACGCGTGTGCGTGCGTGTGTGTGTGTGTGTGTGTGTGTGTGTGTGTGTGTGTGTGTGTGCAGTAAGCTATTTTGTTGAACTGATTTCGATCATTTGCAACCGAGCCATCTCGCCACAAATACACTTCTGTACATCGTCGTTAAAATCTAATTAAGCTCCCCATTTATTTCCTAACGGGAGCTAAATTTACACTCTGGGACCAGCACTTGCCTTTCCTTGTGTGTGCGTGTGTGTGTCTGTGTATGTTTTTTTTTTGTTGTTGTTGTTTTGTTTTGTTTTTGTCTTTTGTTTTTTTTTCTTTTGTCTTTTTGTTTTCGTTTCTCTTCTTAATCACTTTCAAGAAAAGTCTATTCCGGATCATCAGTGTAAATGGTCCCCAAACCCTACTTAAACTACACCGCCGGCTATCCACATAAACTGGATAATCGATTCAATCATCTCTTAAAATCAAATTCAGCATACATTGGATCTCACCCAAAGGAATACCCTTGAAAGGGCGCGCCACCCCTAGGCTAATATGATTTCACTGTGTCAATATGATCTATGGCGCCTGTAGATAAGAGAAATTAGGAGAATATTCTGTAGTGTTGGATACTTTACAGACTGGTTACTATCACGGATTAGCTGGAAATATTATTGCCATTCATAGTACACGATGCAATGGGTAAATTGGCGCCATGTTATATGTTTAATTTCGCGCATGCGTGTTTTTTCTCTTTGATTTTGTCGACTGCTCAGCATGGTAAGGTTAGTTAGGCGCCGTATTCGAGAAAAAGAGCGCCATAACGCAATTCACTCCGCCAGAAATTTGGAAATGGCATGCTGTACTGCTTGGCATTCGCACCGGAAGTGTTTGGGTGTCAACCTGAGGACAATGTAGTCCATTCGGGAAGAGTTGGATGAGTCTGATGGTGATCACGAAAGCGTTTTGGGGTGATCAATAGTGATGGCGACGTTATGCCTCCATCTTCACACAGCGCCTCAGACTCAACACGCTGGACTACGTCAAGTGTATAGGGGATGTAGTGTTGCCCTCGGTCAAGAGGATGGCTGTTGCACGACTCCACGCAAGCAGGAGAACCCAGTCATGGTTGTAAGACAATTTCTATGACCACATCACCCCTTACACCTGAGGATTTAACACCCCAGACTACAACCGCCTTGATTATTATATGTGGGGAGCAGTTGAACGAAAGAACATCAAAAGCCCTTGTGACACCAAAAATGAACTGAAGGCAAAGATTATGGCAGCATTCACCAACTTAATCAAGGAGACCGCACAGAAGTGATGCAAGAGATTCCAAAGTCGTCTGAAGGCCGTGGTTGACGCCAAGGGTGATTTTATTGAGTAGATTTACCCTTTAGTATTTCCAAATATGTTTGGTTAATTTTGGTAAAGATACCTGTTTAAATGAGATGTCAGTGTTATTTTCATTTTGGCGGCACTAAGACGACAATTTATCCATCGTACCCCGTATATCTGTTAAAATGAGATTTTCATTTGGCGTCATTTAGACGACAATTTATCCATCGCACCCTGTATATCTGTTAAAATGAGATGTCAGTGTTATTTATCATTTTGGCGTCATTTAGACGACAATTTATCCATTGCACCCTGTATATCTGTTAAAATGAGATGTCAGTGTTATTTTCATTTTGGCGTCATTTAGACAACAAATTATACATCAGATCAAATGATGGTTCCCTGTGGGAGACGTGTTCGATTCCTGTAAGGGAATAAATATTTTCTACGAATTTTCTCGAACATTTAGGCTGGTAAACGTAATTAATACTGTTTAATTAAAAAAAAAAGTGGTGTGATTTTATGTGATTGTGCGTTTATATATATATATATATATATATATATATATATATATATATATATATATATATATATATATATATATATTCAGTCACGTGGGCTTCCCAAAAGGAGTTGGCAAAATTTCCGACAAATGGAGGATGAGGCAATGCATGTATAAGAAAGGAAACAGTATGAATTCGCTTGCTTTTTATCCTATTTATTCTAGCATTTTTGGCGCCATGGCTTGTGGGTACGTTACACCAAACAATGACGCTGAGCGCGGAAGATCGGATTGTGTCGGGAGGTTTTATTTATTTGTTCATTCCCGCTTTTTGGTTTTCGTACCAACCGACGTCCTTAAAAAAATGATCTGCTACAGTGATGCACATCCGTAAAGCAAAACAAAACTAAACTAAAAGAACGATAGCAATAAGAAAAAAAGAAACTCTTTTTTTTTTTTTTTGGTAGATCCGGTAGTTGACTTCAGAACTAGCAATACCAAAATGGAGATACGATTGGCATTAGAGATTCGCTTATTCTGTACACTTCTTTGCGAGAGTCATCCCTGCTGGACAGACACCCGAAGTTAGGTTCCAAAGTTAAGTAAACTAAGTTACATGATGTTACAACAATCGTGTGGGTGTGTGTGTGTGTGTGTGTGAAAAGTCTGTGTATATAAATATAAATATATATATATGTGTGTGTAATATTATATATATTATTATTTATATTTTAATATATTATATATATTATTATTTATATATTATATACGCGGTACTTAGTAGAACGCTCTCAATATCAGAGATAGAGCTAACATATTTGGTTGGATTGATGCTAGTTTTCGACCCTGGGTTTCACGCTTTTCAATCCAACCAAATATATATATATATATATATATATATATATATATATAGAGAGAGAGAGAGAGAGAGAGTGAGAGAGAGAGAGAGAGAGATAGATAGATAATATTAGTGGTCAATATATATATATATATATATATATATATATATAATTATAATATTTGGTAATCCGTATGAATAATTCCAAAAAGTGTATAAATCCAGAGAGCTCAATGTCAAAAACAGAGCAAATAATAATTATTATAATTAAAACGAACACTTAAAAGATCATGGTGATATTTATTTCGTTAGAATCGAAGTTTTGCTCCCAAATTTGTGTGTAAGAGTCGATCTGAAGAGTTGGGATCGAATCTTCGATTCTAACGAAATAAATATCACTATGGTCTTTTTGTTTTCATTGTCTAATTATTTTTTATTACATATCATTTATCTAATAAATGCCCTCGTTGTCAGTTTCCGCCCCCGCTTCTTTTTCCCCCTCTCTCTCTCATCTTCTCTTTTCTTGTATACATAAGGTTAGTAATGCAAAGCAGACGGAAAATTTTCACATATATATCGGCACTATGAATTAGCTGGTTTTAAATTTAGATCATATCGTTTTTTATTGTGCGTAGTGTCACCACAAATGTATCCACACATTTCCGCTGTCTGTTTTTTTAATTGCAATTTTAGGTCAGCGAATCGGTAGCGAATTATGCATCGAAAAATAATTCATATTTATCTGTAACTCACTCATTTAAACCGTTATTTAACTCCTCTCTTTAAAACTTTTCTCTGTTAAATTTTAATCCCCACCTGCACAATAAGCCTTCATGTTCTTCTTTCTTCCATTACACCTCTCTCTAGAGCTTTCATACATTTCCCTCTCACACTTGTTTCCCACTCCCACAAATACACTCTCACAAGAATTTTATCTTTTATACCCGGAGGTATATTTTCCGATTTCTTTTAGAATTTGTAGGTCTGATGAATTGGATCGTGATTACGATTCCAATTTAATAAATTATAACCATGGAATTTTTTTATTATATTATTTTATCATATATATACATAAATATATATATATACATATATATATATATGTAGCGAAGGAATCTTTTTTTTTTAATATATGTATATATTATATATATATTATATATATATATGTAGCGAAGGAATCATATTTTAAAAAAAAAATAATTATAATTTAGTCTCTACTTCTGTATGGAGCACTGTTGTTTTAAAAATAAAAACAAAAATACTAAAGAACTCCAGATTATTTACCTAACATGTTCTTTCCTATTTTTCTACATACCTGCACACGCACACACACACACACATATATATATATATATATATATATATATATATATATATATATATATATTTCAAACATGTAGTGTTGAATGTTAAAGACAACATAGTCTTACATATTTTCTTTTGAATTTTCTCATATTCTCTAATGAGACATTTTATTTGAAAATAGTTCCGAAATATGTATTTTCCATACGATGACCTAGCGCTTTCGAACATCATTGTTCATCTTCAGGGTCAATATTTTAGTCAAAATTTTTTTTTTTTTTTTTTTTTTTTTTTAAACAAACATTTGCCAATTATCTTGTAGCGTAATCATGTTGCTACTTTTTTACAAACTAAAAACGTTAAATTCCTTTTAAATTCAAAAGACGCGATGATGTTATATCACGTGCATGGCGTAGATTTTTATCATGTGACACCGTGAAAAAGATTTCCAATACACAAGCCAAAAAAAAAAAAATTTTGACTAAAATATTGACCCTGAAGATGAACAATGATGTTCGAAAGCGCTAGGTCATCGTATGGAAAATACATATTTCGGAACTATTTTCAAATAAAAAGTCTCATTAGAGAATATGATAAAATTCAAAAGAAAATATGTAAGACTATGTTGTCTTTAACATTCAACACTACATGTTTGAAAGAAAAGTTGCTGCCAAATTACACACACATATATATATATATATATATATATATATATATATATATATATATATATATATATATATTTATTTATATTTATTTATTTATAAATATATATATATATACATACATATACATACGTATATATACACATACATATATATATATATATATGTATATATATATATTTATATACATATATATACATACGTATATATATACATACATATATATTTAAAGACATTTATATATTATGTTTAACGTTCTTTTTATAGATACAAGTATTTTAAAAAAATCTATAAAAAGAACGTTAAACATAATATATATAAATGTCTTTAAATAAATTGTCGGACTATGTCCAATTCTAAAATATACATATATATATATGTGTGTGTGAGATAAGGATTCCTTATTCATTATATATATATATATATATATATATATATATATATATATATATATATAGCGAGATAAGGATTCTTTATTCATTATATATATATATATATATATATATATTTCATATATATATATATATATTTCATATATATATATATATATATATATATATATATATATATATATATATATATATATATATATATATACATAATTATTTATTTAAATATTATAACATAAATATGTTATAAAATCACTACAAAAATAGACATTTTGTTTCAACACTTCTGGTGTCTTATCAAGTGATATGTATATATACAGGGTGTCCATAAAGTTCGTCTGCACTTTAAAAAAATTATAACTTTATTTGTATTTGTGATAGAAATAATCTGTAAAAATTGTTATAAAGTTTAATGTACCTAGTTTTAAGCTAAAATAACTAATGTGATTTCAGGCATTACTGTAAATCAGTTGGCAAATGTTTTCCGTGAACTGCAAAATCGTATTACCCTTTGTATTGCTAATGATGGAGGAAATGTGGAAACTTAAATAAAATTTCAATAAAACCTTAAAAAATATAGATTTACTTCTTTCTAATCCTTTTTACAAATTATTTCTATCGCAAATACATATAAAGTTATAAATTTTTTAAAGTGCACACGAACTTTATGGACGCCCTGTATATATATATATATATATATATATATATATATATATATATATATATATATATATATATATAAAAGTGGACATGGAAGTCAGCACTTAGAGGCGACAGTCTGTTTCATGCTAGTGCAATCGTCAGGCGACAGAGTCAGCCTGACGATTGCACTAGCATGAAACAGACTGTCGCCTCTAAGTGCTGACTTCCATCTCCACCTTTATATTTACACACGCTCTATCTCTGATATTGAGCAATTTATCTCATAAATACAGCACACTTTAAGACTATATTTCTTCATATATATATATATATATATATATATATATATATATATATATATACAGAGAGAGAGAGAGAGAGAGAAAGTGAGTTCTTTTTCATTTATAGGTATAGTATCGAATGGCAAAGAATGGTTTGTTAATATTAATATGGTTTGTATTATTTTCGTACGGAAGAATGAACGGTTGGTTGAAGACTGTAAGAATTATCCATAATTCTTGTCGTCGCTTCTAACAGCTTTTAACCAATCGCTGGCGATCTTCAGGAATAAAACAGTGATTCTATTTGTCAGGAGATATATTAAACTCAGATATAAATCGTATTAGCGTTTGTATCAGAAAAAAAATTAAGGATTTACGTCAGAAGACGTCATTGCAATAATCAAGTAAATCAAGTTTCAGTATATTTGTTCCACGTAACCGGAACTTTTAAAAATAAATCTTTCTGTCGTATTATATTTTCATTACTGGTCATATTCAAAAGCCCGTTTCCTTGGATGAAGGGTATATCATTTAATGAGTTTTAGAGGCGAGCTTGGTTCGTTTGAACGGGGCTAGCCTTGACTTTCTCTTTTAGGTCAACCTACATCACATCGGGGTGATTTCCTGTGGAGCCCTCCCCTTGGTTAGGTTAGATAAGCTTTTGTGTACCTAGTTAATGTACAGTGCTGTTCGATAAAAGTGACTCACCTGATTTTTTTTTTTTTTTTACTAAATGTTCTTTTCGCCGATGAAACGAAAGTTGAGCTCAATTCAAAGGACAAGCGATCTAAAATCCGAAGAAGAAGCTTTGAAAGCTCTTTGAATTTAGCAGTAAGTACTGTCAAGCATCCGTTCAGTATAATGTTAAAACCTATTGAAAAGACCCTCAGGAGCGAACAGTACAAGTTAATTTTAGAGTCTTGTCTGCTCCCTTTTGCTGAAAGGGTGCAAATCGACTCCATCAAGTTCATTTTTATGCAGGATAATGCTCCCTGTCACAAATCAAAATTGATGAGGAAGACTTTGATGAGAAGCAGGTGAGTGTTATGACATGGCCGCCCCAATCTCCTGACCTCAACCCCATAGAAAACTTATGCAGCATTATAAAGTACAGGCTCTCGAGAAAGCAGTAGAGTAACAAAGAGGAATTTGATTGTGAATTTCATATCCGAATGGAATTCAATGCTTGGAGATGAGATTTGCTAGAACCTAATCAAGTCAATGCCAAAAAGGGTTGAAAAGGTTATTCAAAATAAAGGAGGACCCATAGATTATTAAATATTTCGAACTATATTATCTATTAGAAATAAATTATACCTCTATTATTCTTTATTTAAAGCTGTTCGGTTATGTTTCTATTGATTACTAGTTGCAGGAAATAAGTGAGTCACTTTTTTTGCACAGAGTTTTTCCCTAAATCTCATTTATATCCAAAATTATAATTATCAATAGAATACTTTAGGGTGAGTAAACTTTTTTACTAGGTGGTCGGGAAGGGCTTTTTATATTAGTACGATTAAAAATTAGTTTGACCCCAAAAACAATAGGCGAAAAAATGTTTAAGTAAAAAAATCAGGTGAGTGACTTTTATCGAACAGCACTGTAAGTGTTGTTCCTGGCCTGTTCCCGGCTACATCTTTGGTTATGATCCAAGTCGAGATTTGCAACCTCCCCAGTTTGTTTTGGTCCCATTTTATCTCAACTGGGTCAGCTTTTTCTTTCGCATGTCCGTGTATATTTTCTCCTTTTCCCACTCCCTTAGCGAGAGAGCTTCTTGATTCTGTCCAATGGGCAGAATACAGCGGCCTCTCTCCTTTTTGACGGTTGGACGGGCCCTACTAACATCAGTTATGTTTAGTTTACTTTGTATTCATGTTTAGTTTGCTATTGATTTCATCTCCCTTCACACTCATTTTTCATCTTTAGATTTTTATATATAATTTATAATCATTAATTTTTTATGGTATGGGAAGCGTTTTGTAGGTCCCCCTTGAGAGGATGGGGTATTATGGTGTATGGAGGATTGCTTGGCGACGGACGAGTTTTTGTAGTGAATGAGAAAATTGTAATGAGTGAATGGGTCGTGAATCAAATTAGCTAGGTATAGGATAGTTAGTGAAGACCAGCCTCAACCCCTCCCGTTTTCGGCCTTGTGCCATAATTGTATTCTTATATACAACAAATATCCATTTAATGAGTTTTAATGTTTATCATAAGTGCTTCGGTAATGCGGAGTCACGTCATAATTAGTTTCGTATAAAATGTGATTATAATCGACCAATTATATGGTTGCTTTCTGATTACGGAATATTAGGGTTTTTTTATCATTACGTAGTCTACCGTTCAACCAAACACAGTCGCTCGTTAAGGCGTATAAAACGGGGTAGCAACCCTTTTCTTCCACTTTTTTCACTCTATAGACTTTGGTCCCGAGGCTCGGCATTTTTTACATTGATTTGTCGTGATAGAAAGACGCTGTCTCCCAAAATGCATCCTTCACAATCAGGATGCATATCATCGTCTTAAAAAAATAATTCTAACAATTATACAATTCGTTATCTGTCTATATTTCTGAGATGAGGTATTATGTACACTATTTACATTATTCGGACTATTGTCTTCATTTTTGTCTCCATATTTATTACAACGTTTCGACCCTTCAGTATCTGTCTATATTTCTGAGATGAGGTATTTACATTATTCGGAGTATTGTCCTCATCTTTGTTGCCATATTTATTACAACGTTTCGGCCCGTCAGTATCTGTCTATATTTCTCAGATGAGGTATTATGTACACTATTTACATTATTCGGACTATTGTCCTCATCTTTGTGACCATATTTATTACATCGTTTCGGTCGTTGTACGCTCCGGCCTTCTTCAGGTTGTTGGAATGTCGAACTGAACCCTTTATTTCGCCCGCTGGGGTATACTGTTCTACTTCCATGTGCCATGTTTAATGGATGTCAGTTATCAGTTATTTCCTGTTAATTCCCCTCTATATTTTCTTCACTACCTTAACCGGGTATTGAACTCACACTCTTTGGGTCCTGTCACTGGATCTAACCAACGCCTTTATCCACTGTGCCCTGTGTCCTTAAGGTAGTGGAGAACTTGGATAGAGAAAATATGCAATATCCACATAGCTTATAAGAAATGGCCAAATGGTAACGATATTCGACAAAAAATACAAGTTCTTGTAGTTTCCTTTTTGTGTGGAAGCAATTTGAATTTTTTACACTCACTTTCGCAAAATAAATCCCCTTAAGAAAGGTACGAACCCATCACTTCTCCTACCCACTGGCGGCAAACTGGGCTTTCTAGCTGTGGTTAGCAAAAGGTATGGGAGAAGACAATTCTGAATTCGAAACCGTATCTGACTCACTGATAGCTTTTTGGCGAGACATAGTCACCCGGAAGCCATTCCTGGCAGAATTATGGCGTGAACATTGGCAGCAAGATGTAGAACGGGGTCAATGGCAGAATGCTAAGGACAAGATTTGGCATTTAACTACAATGGTATCACGCAAATGATCATTTATACCGGACAATGGATGAGATCGAATTATTCCGAGTCAGATGGAAAATGCAGAAAAAACACGGAATAGCGCATTATGACTCATAATATATGCGCAAACAAAGGCAGTTTCTTAGCTGATGAAAACTGTTTTGATTGGTTAGTTTGAATTCATTATTTATCACTAGATTCTGTGTTTCGATTGGTTAGTTTTCACTTATTATTTTATCAATAGATTCTGTATTTTGATTGGTTAGTTTTCACTTATTATTTACCAATAGAGTCTTTGTTTTGATTGGTTTGTGTTCAGTTATAATTTATCAATAGATTCTCTGTTTTAATTGGTTAGTTTTCACTTATTATTGATTAATAGATTCTGTGTTTTGATTGGTTAGTTTTCATTTATTATTTATTAATAGATTCTCTGTTTTGATTGGTTAGTTTTCACTTATTATTTATTAATAGATTCTCTGTTTTGATTGGTTAGTTTTCACTTATTATTGATTAATAGATTCTGTGTTTTGATTGGTTAGTTTTCACTTATTATTTATTAATAGATTCTGTGTTTTGATTGGTTAGTTTTCACTTGTTATTTATCAATAGATTCTCTGTTTTGATTGGTTAGTTTTCAATTGTTATTTATCAATAGATTCTCTGTTTTGATTGGTTAGTTTTCAGTTATTATTTATCAATAGATTCTCTGTTTTGATTGGTTAGTTTTCTCTTATTATTTATCAATAGTTTCTCTGTTTTGATTGGTTAGTTTTCACTTATTATTGATTAATAGATTCTGTGTTTTGATTGGTTAGTTTTCACTTATTATTTATTAATAGATTCTGTGTTTTGATTGGTTAGTTTTCACTTGTTATTTATCAATAGATTCTCTGTTTTGATTGGTTAGTTTTCACTTGTTATTTATCAATAGATTCTCTGTTTTGATTGGTTAGTTTTCAGTTATTATTTATCAATAGATTCTGTATTCTAGGCAGAGTTAATCTATTTTTTTATCTGATGTAAGCGTTGGGTTGTGAAACTAATGAAATATGAGAAGTTTTTGTCGAAACTGAAGCAGTACAATTCGCGGAAAACATCCTCCGACTACTGGATGAAAGGGTAACGATGAATTTTTTAAGAAAATGGAAAAATTAAAACGCATTATTTTTAATCATTTTACCCCAAGTAAGGGAATAAAGCCACAAAGACGCAAAAGCGTTGCTGAGCGGGAATGAATAAGAGAAAACAGAAAAATATTTAAGGAGAGAGAACAATAAAAGAACAGGAATTAAGGCAAAAGATAACGATTGATATCGCATTTAAAATTTTGAAGACGGAGTTTAACACGTATATATTAACACATCCAGTCGGTTTACTTTGAAAACCATGAGGGCCATACTTGATGTAGCGTCAGCGAATTTATTATTATTATTATTATTATTATTATTATTATTATTATTATTATTATTATTATTATTATTTCCTTTGATATCTGGCGTTTACACATTTCTTTCCGGGTCCCACACAGGGACCTAAGGTTAGAAATGGCATCATGACACTTTCCACTGACAAAAAAAAAATTACATAGATAAAGCCCTTCGTAAAGTTTCTTTCAGTTTCCTTCCCGTAGAAGTTGTATATTTTCCAGTGCAGATATTGGCCCACTCTGTCATGCCGGGTTTTATATTCAGTGGGTGCCAATACCGTGCAACCTGATACAAGATGATGAATGGTTTCTGGATATTTATCACAGAATCTGTATTTTGGGCTAACACAGTATTTTAGTATATGTGCTTGATAATTCCTAGTTAACAAGCATTGGTCCTGTGCAGCAAGGATAAAACCTTTAGTTTCAGCTTTCAGCCATGCACTACGTAGCCACTGTCGGGTACAGGTTATGTCTACGTCAGCTTGTTTGATACGGGCAGAGTATTGGCCATGAAGTGGTTTATTATTATTATTATTATTATTATTATTATTATTATTATTATTATTATTATTATTATTCTGGTGTCGTACCTTGACATAGTCAACGTAAATCCTGTTCTTGAGTCGTGTGTATTTATTAGTCATTTCACCTCAAGGAAGGTAATAAAGTCACTATGACACAAGATTACAGTGTGTGAAACAATAGGAGAAAAAGAAAACCAATAAAGAACAAGAAAAGAAATAGAGTAACAGGAATGAAACAGGCAAAAGATAACGATTGACGTTGCATTTAAATATTTTTGAAAAGAAATTTTAACTGGAAAAATAATCGGCCGGAAGAGAGTTTCACAAGCAGGAAGTGCGAAAGACGAAACTGTTAGCATGGAAATTGCGGTCAAATCAAACAATTTCAGCATGATGAGACGTAACTGCCAACCTAGTACTGCCTTTAAATTCGTCAAGTCGAGATACTAAGAGTAAAGCCTCACAGACCACTTACCATGAAAGGAATGAATCCAGAAAGCTTTGTCTTAGTTAGTAAGACTTGTACCACTTAACCATTATTATCTAAAAAAAAAAAAAAGAAAACGAACTCTTACAATTTAAAAGTATTTACTGGCTTTTAATAACACGCAAAGACATGATAAACCGTAAAAAATGAATCAATCAAATGAAATCCAAAAAGAACATGGGGAAATAATGACTGCTTTAGCCACCAACAATAGTTGCAGACGATTTGATTGGGTGGCATTGACCAATTAGAAGCTGATATCTCCTGAAAATATTTACTAAGCCGAGCAGGCTCTCTGATCTAATTTTTGCACAAAAATGTACAAAATTATACATTGATGAGGAAGTAGTAGCGGGATGCTACAATATGATGTAACCACAACACTTAGCTGTTACAAATATTTCCAAAGCTATAAACCTTCCTGGAGCCGAGCCACAAGTTTAAACATGCTCTGTTTACCAGCAGCAGCGGGAGCCTTTCTGCTGTTGTCTAATATGTCTTTGCCATACAAGCAAAATTGGTTTGTGTTATATACCGTACCTCTGAATACTAATGGTTATGTCACAATCCTCATAAATACGTTGGAAACTATTGTAAGTTAGGGCAATATGCTGTCTACGTAGTCCACTACTAGGGGTGGTTTACCTACTTCACGCCGCTGGCGAGTATTGTATTTTTGTTGATGTTATAAATATTACCATTTCATTTCCAACCTCCGTTTTGGTTATTCCTCAATTAGTAACCTTTTTTAGGTTACAATATCTATCTATCTATCTATCTATCTATCTATCTATCTATCTATCTATCTATCTATCTATCTATCTCCCATTGTTATTTATCGTTATATACCCTACCTATGAACAAGAATTGGTATGTCCAAATCTTCTTAAATAGGTTTGACACTATTGCAAGTCGGGGTAATATGCTGTCTTAGTCGTCCCATACTAGCAGTGGTTTACCTACTTCACGCCGCTGGCGAGTATTGTATTTTGTTGATGTTATAAAGATTACCATTTCATTTCCAACCTCCGTTTTGGTTATTCCTCATTCAGTATCCGTTTCTAGGTTACAACATTTTGTTTAAATGTAAATACATGAAGGTTTTGTAGGGAGCCTTGCCAAAATCTCATATAACTTTCAACGTGATCGTGCTCGAAGCCCAAACCTTTCAGGTATTTACACTGAGCTAAAATTAGTTCGGATCTGCGCTTGAAGGGACGTCACAGAATATTCCAGTTCCTCAAATAATAAGAAAAAGACGACATAGCTTTTAAGATTATACGACGTAGACGAATGGAGAACGGCTCGGCATTTGAGCAAAACCGAGATCCAAGTTCGAATTTCAGTCGGGTTGTTTTTTTTTTTACTTACGTGCAAATACAATTCTGAAATGTATGAATCCATTTTGGTAGTTGACACGTCGCAGAAATTTGGTAAAAGCTGTGAGGAATCTCAATAGCAAAAACGGTCTAATTTTCAGTTGGACTAGGAAGATGGGTAATTATTTTTCAGCATGACACGTAAGGTGCAACAAAAAGGATTTTTGTGGATGATGTACAACGTTTCAAAGTCCTGGTTTAAATATAATTGAACCATTGTGGAAGGAACTGAAGAAAGAAGTGTTCCAACGAAAACCACGCAACCTCCAAGAGCTTCGGGATTTTGGCTTAGAAGAATGGGGACTAGAAAATTTCCAAAGAGAAAATCAGTACCTTGTTCTCTTTAATGAGTCATGGAACTGAGGCAATTATTTGAGCGTAAGCCAGCAACACTAATTAATATTCCGTCATCAAAAAAAGTTCATTTTTTGGCAGAAAAAGAACATTTTCTTTTTAACTAACGAAAAAGGTAAAAATATCGCTGGTGATCTTGTATTTTTGCATGGCTTTTATTTAGTATCTCTATACTTAAGATGAATCATCCATCTTATAGAATTAAAGACAATGCAGGAACTTGTTCTTTGGACCTCGAGGATAAAAAAAATACACCGAGAAAAAACATACTGTTAATCACTTTCGATTTGGGTGTAAAATTAATAAAAAAATCAATTTTTTCAACTTGGCCCAAAGTATTGTAAGCCAGTGTATAAACATTTCAACTGTCACAACAACATCTATGAGATACACCCATGTGTAAATTAATTGAAACAGCCGCTTTAGTTTCCATTCTTTCGCCATAGGGTCAGTTTTAGACCCACTTGAGTGACAGGGTGTAACCGATTTCTATTTTTCCTCGGTTTAGGTCATTTGCAGTGGTGTGATATGAATCTATTTTCGGGGTCTATGATGAAATTTGTTTGGCCTAGAAAAATATTGTGGCATCCGTGATCGCATTAGATTTTTATCACGCGCAGACACTATTGTCACAACTGTCGATTAGTTGTCCTACGGCCAATGTCTTCGATGGTCGTTACTACAAGGAAACGTACGAAAATTTGTAACGCTGCATGAACACAATGGCAAGTCATACCAGTGAGCAGATCAAAGTACTATAGACTGGCCCGGAAACTCTCCTGATTTAAATCCAATTGAGAATCTTAATCTTAATGTTAATCACTTTCGTAAATACCACTGAGGAAAATATGAAACCATCTATTCACTCATCAGCTATTGTGAGCAACGATGAAGTATTAGAGAAAATGCAAACGAAATGGAAACTTATACTTAACATCAGGACTGGCATAAGGCCACATCACATTAAAACGCCGGTTCTTGCATGGTCATCAAACTTAAACAACGTCGAGCCTGATCAGTAACTGCATGGTTAACCGCTTTGGAATACCAGGTGCTAAAAGCTTGGATGTGCGGGTGGTGTAATGGATAATGGCTCGGAATTTTTAATCGGAATCCCAAGTTTCTATTCCAGTTCGTTATATTCACATACGTGCAAATCCATTTGGAAAAAGTAAACATTCGCCTCTTCTCCCTTCAGCTATGGATTAATTAGTACCCTTATATAACTAAATCATTTTTATCCAAAAAAAATTCTTCCAATCTAAAAATATTTTCTGGCTTTAAATAACCTGCAAAGTGTTGTCAAGAAATAGAAAACGAATCAATCAATCAAATTAACACCAGGAAAAGACAGTTGAAATTTCCGAGGAAAGAGTGCTTGGAAAATTTGATACTCACAGGAAACTATGACGGCGACATGACACAGTAAACACCGCAAAACTTACATAGCGAGTTTGAGCAAATGCTAAAGAGAGATAACTAAATGACAAAATTCAAGATCTACAAAGGTAAGAAGAAGAAATTAAGAATGAAAAAGAAAAATTTAATTTCCCTGGCAAATATTTATTTTTGAAACTTCATTTCTCTTTTCAATGAACATTATACATTGATCACACCTCCAAAGCAAAACTGCTCTCTATTAATCATCGGTGAGACCTCCTTTTAGACTTTCATCCATATGGCTGATGCTAACCTCCAGGATGTGTAACTCGGTGCGCCTTCTCTAATTACTGTTCACTCCAATTGCCACGAGTGAAAGGATGATAGAAGTTGGTAGAATACAGTAAACGAACAGCTCTTTTTGCCTCAGATATTTTTCGTTAGCGTTATTGGGGGAAGTGACTGTCATATTTCCCCGCTTACAACACACTGCGGTTTGGAAGACGCGCCTTAATATTGGAAAAAAATTTCGAAGAAAAAAAGTCATTCTCATACAACAACACATTCACCATGCGTCGCTCACAAACTGGCGCCACGTATTGTTTACATTAATCACTCGTCCAATTTTGCTTGTATGGCAATGACATACTAGACAACAGCAGAAAAGCTCCCGCTGCTGCTAGTAAACAGAGCATGTTTAAATTTGTGACTCGGCTCCAGGAAGGTTTATAGTCTTGGAAATATTTGTAACAGCTAAGTGTTGTGGTTACATCATATTGTAGCATCTCGCTACCACTTCCTTTTCAATGTATAATTTTGTACATTTTTGTGCAAAAAAGTGGATCAGAGAGCCTGCTCGGCTTAGTAAATATTTTCAGGAGATATCAGCTTCTAATTGGTCAATGCCAACCAATCAGATCGTCTGCACGTGAAGAATAATTCTTCCCACGCAGCGATCTTGATCCTGTCACGTGATTACATTATCTATAAATAGCAGACACAAACTTGCTTTCTTTCTCCATTCGCCTACGAAGATGTGATCTTCAGCATTCTCGTCTGGGCGGTCAGACGTTAAAAGCCTATTCACGCCCGTACGAACTTTTCCAACCTACTTTACAAACATACAGAACATTTCGAAACATGCAACAAGAACTGTTCTCTTTGAAACATTCTTCTAAAACTACAGTTTAATAATTAATCCAACTTTTGTGAGTACAGATAAAAATATTCCCAGTCTAAGATACATAACCCCTATATAGATCTTTAACTTTTACGCATGTACATGAATAAACAAATAAATATAAATGTTAGGTTTTAAAAACATTTTGTTCCTTCTTGTATTTCATGTTTTGTGGTAATTTTACGTTTAATATAAATTGTGTGGCCATGTTATTCACGCAGCCGTAAACAAACATCTACAATTGTCCCATTCTTATTACCAAGCCACGACAATAATGGTAACTTTAATGTCTGAAACAACTAGACCACTACAATATAAAAAGCTGAATTAGATAGTTAACATTATAGCGTAGTGATTCAACATATAAATACATGTCCCTATCAGTCAAGCCAATTAGGTGAGCGTCCAAGCTTACTTGAGCATGGGCGTTGCCTCACAGACGCACACGTATTTTTCAAGGTATTTTTAGGATAAAAGTGCATCTTATAAGTCGGTAATTCAGCCCCTAAGGATTTTTTTTAACAAATTTATGAGGGAGTTCTGTTTGTTTGCGTCTTCCAATCTTCGTGGTTTTGTGGGGTGACCTTCTTAATTTTTACATTTCTTTCACTAGGATCGCGTGAGACCCCCCCCCCCCTCACCAACCGCCATACTCGCATGTGTTTATGATATAATGGAATATACATACACCTGTCTCCCCCTCACTGGAATATGATTGGTTGGTGTCCGTCATAAATACAGACGGATGTGTAGATACGACAGAGAGTTAAGTCTATGACGACGCCCATTGGACTACGCCATTGGCTATCCTATTGGTCTACACCTATTGCCTAAGCACATTACCTGCGACTACGACGAGTACCAGTCGATTACTGCTGCCTGCTATATAGTGTTCTACTTCGTTACAGCAGCCAAAAACCACTTAGCTACTTCGAACAAATATGTCTCTTTCCGGGACATATCAGTTTAAATATGGCTTAAATTCATTCTGATGTGTGTTGGAAGATACAACAACGATATTACACAATATACTTTAACAAGCACCATATTGAAATCAGATCTATACTTTTTGTTTAACTCATGATTAACAGTCAGTTCTGTTGTCGGTTAATTGACGGAGACCTGACGAATAAATTTTTTTGCGATTTTTTTTTTTACGTTCCATTTTCTTTCAAAAGAAAATAAATAAAATGGGAGATTTGTTTTGTTTTTTTTTTTTGTTTTTTTTTTTTCCTTTTTAGGTTCTTAAGTTTTCTTTTCTTTCTTTTTCTCCGGTTGTCATTTCGAAGCTACTTCTTAACAGAATGAAATCTGATCTCACCCTTTTAGTCCTATCCCCCTTGCACTTCATCCTCTTCCACCCGACGTCGGCAAATATTCCATTCGTTCTGCATTTCCCCGGTCTCGCCGTTGCTTTCGTTAAAAAAAAATATTTAGCTTGTTTTCCTTTCTTTTTGCTTTCTTTTTTTTTTTTAATTAGAGGGGGAGATAATTTTCTCTTCTTTTCTAAAGATAGATTGCTATCTCTATCTATCTCTCTTTTCTTCTCTATCCCTATTTCTTTATGTATTAGTGCCTCTGTGTGTGGGGGGTGTGGGGTGTGTGGGGGGTGTGGGGGTGTGGGGGAGTGTGGGTGTGTGTCTGTGGGTTTGGTGTGTGTGTGTGGGTTTGGTGTGTTTGTGTGTGTCGGTGTGTCGGTGTGTGTGTGTGTGTGTCTGTGTGACTACATTTCTCGGTCGCTCATTGTATCACACACCTTCTTCTTCTTCTTCTTCTTCTTCTTCTTCTTCTTCTTCTTCTCCTCCTCCTCCTCCCCTTCTCCCCCTCCTCCTCCTTCCCCTTCTTCTTCTTCTTCTTGAATTCAATCTACGTTTTCTCTCGAAGCCTCCCTACTCCCCCAATGACATTCACGCGAATCTCTCTCTCTCTCCCACTCTCTCTTTTTCTATCTCACTCCCTCATAAACATTTGCCTACACTCTCTCCATTACTCCCTCTCTGTCTCTCATTCACTCAGTCAGTTAGTGATTCACTCTCTCGCTCACTCTTTCAAAATTACCCATTGTCCTATATCACGCCTTCTCCCCTCCCAACCACCTCCAAACATCACCATCTCTTCCCATCCACTCATTCCAGTGTTTCACATCTCAGCAATGGTCTCTTTCAACCACCCTCCCCATCCACCGCTGGATTTTTTGTAAACTCGCCCTTTTTTTCCCTCTTCTTTCTTCCCCGAAAATATCAAGGGAAGAATTTGGTTATAGCTACATATCCTAACAAGGATGTGCTGCTTAATCAGAGATACGAGATTTTATCTAAATGCAGGCATTTGAAGCAAGTATCTTTTGGGTATGTATTAATCCGGATGAAAGTAATGAATAATTTTTTTTCCCTCCCACATCTTCTTTTCCCTCCCATCTCTCCTTTTCCTTCTCCTCCACTCTCTTCTATCCCACCCCTTTCACCATTCTTTCTACCTTCCGCTGTTCATATATAGTGGTGGAATTCACTGAATTGTTCATTCTTTACTTGCCTGAGGAGATCTTGCGGCTAAAACCTATCGCATCTACTCCTCCCTATCTATTTCGATGAAGACCCAACCTATAGCTCTGCACAGGAGCCAGCTTAAATAGGGTGGTTTGTAAGCTAATTATAATGAGTGTGTTTCTGTAATTCTCCCTGTTTTGAATATTACTTTTGCACATTTATCTAATCCAAAATCCTTACCAATGTCGTCACTGAAACATTTTACAGTATTGAGGAAGCCCTTCAACACATTATCGTCTTTGGCAAAGAGTTTGCGATTCTCCATGTACAGGGGTGTTTAAGAACAAACAAAACAGAAGAAGTGACAGGGAGTCACCTTGAAAGATTCCTTATCGGATATTCAGGCGGTTGAAGATGGCAGTGCCTCAGGTGTGATTTATGTATAATGTGGTTTTCGACATTACCATGTTGTGTTTAAGGAAATTTACTAGCACAGGGGGAGATTTGGTACATTTCTGAAGTCTCAAGGATCCAAGAGTGTGGTACACTATCAAAGACTTTATGGTAATCTATCCATGTCGAACTAAGATTTCTACATCGTCTACTGCAATTTTCCAGGATCATTTTTTTTTTATCAGTAATTGATCTTTGCAGTCATATGAACCTCTTCTGCATTCCTTCTCTTCCCGTGGAAGAACGTTGTTTGCTTCGATAAAAGTGCAAGTACGGTTCGTCAGGACAGACGTGATCAACTTATACGTGGTGGACAGACATTTTATTAGACTATAATTTTTCGGGTCATCTGTTTTACTCAATTTTGGCATGACATATGTAATAGCTTCAGGATTTCAGAGTTTATTATTATTATTATTATTATTATTATTATTATTATTATTATTATCTTCGGTGACGAAGAGGTAACAAATCAGACTCAATATAGCGCCGCTCGCTCACATATTCTGTGGTGGAACTCAACTGAAATTCTTTGTAACAATAGGACTGTGCCCCCGGGAGCCACGACTACTATCACCAAGCCGCTCAAACTGAAGCATTAGAAGCCGGATCAAGCAATGATATACACATGATAGAAATTGTAAGGAGGATTTGATAATTATAATTAAGTAATTCATTGAGTCTGAAAGAAACCTCAACAGAATGAAGAAAGCACTGGACGGCCGTTATATATATATATATATATATATATATATATATATATATATATATATATATATATATATTTGCAAAAACACTAAAATGCAAATTGCACAAAGCAACAAGTCATCGTGGCCGAGGACTTGAGCGTGCTGATCTTGTTCAAATTGTAGATCACGGTAGAGAACACGCTCTTTCTCCAGAAACTATAACTAAGGTCTTCTCAGCATACTTGCAGTATAAGCCACACGTGGGCTCTGTGGGTGTTGAGCAAACACAATTGTGCCTGAGCGAGGGTCTGCAATTGAGATTTGGGCGATAATGAATAATAGATAAATATGAAGATATGAAGGCAATGAGATATGAATGGACAAAAATATAGGAAGCATATATATATATATATATATATATATATATATATACATATATATATATACTTAATTCAAGTCCGGCCATGTTCTTAATATTCTACCAGGAGTTACAAACCTATTTCTATTTCAACACGCAAACATACAGAGTCCTCAACATATATATATATATATATATATATATATATATATATATATATATATATATATGTGTGTATATATATATATATATATATATATATATATATGCATATATATATATGTGTGTGTGTGTGTTTATGTGTCTGTATGTGTAAGTAAGTGATGGATTTCTTCTTTATTAAACCGAGAGAGTTTGATAAATAAAACTTTTTAGTGGATAAGCACTGTGTTTATCTGTCTATCTCTCTGCTTGTGCGTTTTCATATGTACCCATCTCTCTCTCTCTCTCTCTCTATATATATATATATATATATATATATATATATATATATATATAAATATACATATATATATATATATATATATATATATATATATATATATATATACACACACAAATACCCATCTATTTGTGTTCGACTTATAGACGGAACACTTCCAATATTTCTCTCTCTCTCTCTCTCTCTCTCTCCCTCCTCTCACTGTCTTAGCGGCTTCTTTCTCTCCTCATTTATTTTCTGTCTTTCCTTCTTGCATCTCTGCTGATTGTTTCAATTTCCGAAAAGAACTAATTTACGATTCTGCCATTATTTTTAGTCGTTCTTTCGCGAATTTTCTTTTGCTTTCGCTTTGGTCTTCTTTGTCTGACGAACAAACACCAAATAATGGAGAACACACAAAATGCATTTGTAAACGTTACAGAGAGACCTACTTAGGCCTACCCAGCATCTACTTACTTTGGTGTTAAATTCCTACAATACATACATACTATATATATATATATATATATATATATATATATATATATATATATATATATATATATGTACGAATAATTACGTCTTTCGTCCTAACCGGTATATATAGAGATGTACTGCTTATCTTATAGGTAACAAATACGCATACATAGGCACTTTGAATAAAAGTAATTCTAAAACCTTTATCTATCTATCTATTTCAGTCTGTTCGTATCTACTTCAAATTGTATGTATATATATATATATATATGTTTATGTTTATATATATATATATATATATATATATATATATATATATATATATATATTTGTCATCCACAGACAGACTGTTTCGCTGTTTCACAGCTCATCAGTGTGACTAGACGTCCGGTTGCCACAGTGACTGACAGTGACTCAATTCTGCCGAAGAGTCTTGCTATATTAGCTTTAATAGTCACTGTTTACAAACCCACGCTTCATTCCCACAGAGCTCAACCAAAATTAATTTTTCAGGAGCCAATATTTTTGTCATCCACAGACAGACTGTTTCGCTGTATCACAGCTCTTCGGTGTGGCTAGACGTCCGGTTGCCTCTAGCTAGGGTCGAAACCCGACTGAATTGACGTCAGTCGGAAATTCTACCACTAAGCCTTCGGCGCACGGCAGGGATGAAGATGAATTTTAGCGTATTTATTTTTAGATTTAGATAAACACACAGTGACTGACAGTGACTCAATTCTGCCGAAGAGTCTTGCTATATACATACATACATACATACATATATATATATATATATATATATATATATATATATATATATATATATATATATATATATATATATATATATATATATATATGTCAGATGTATGCATTATATATTTAAATTCACGCATGTTGAAACCTTCTAATGAAAAGAAGGACATAAGTATTAGCCTAGTTATTTTCCATGTTGTTGAATGTATTTTAATAATATTTCGTCTGGATCTTAAGTCGGGGATCTGTTTTCTAATTTCTGAATTAATAATCCTCTTAGAAATTAATAAATATTAATAACTAAATGCGAGAAAATATATTGAAAGGTTAACATGTTAAAACCATCAAATATTATTCCGTACTTAAGAGAATATTCTGTCATTTTTAAGACACGGTTAAACGAATATAAATATTTATAAATTGTATTATAATTTATGAATTTATAAATTCGATTTTAAATGGCGGGTCTGATTCTTGTTATTATAAAATAAACTGATCCTTTTCCAGAAATGCTCTATATTTTATGCTTTAATTGGAAATATATTGAAAATCTGAACGTAACAAAATATATTACCATTTGTTTAGTAATTGCGAAACGAGTATATATATATATATATATATATATATATTACATGAATTATTCATACGAAAATCAGATTAGTAAAGTTAATGATGTAAATGGCGAAAAACATCTTCGCAAACAAATTTATTGAAGTTACATTAACCCACGAACCTCTAGATGAATATTATGATCCTTGTTTTTAATAACTTCAAGTTGTATAAGGTCTTTTTTGATTCTGCTAGAACTTTCGTCCATTCAGCCATCCTCAGGCATGGTAATTATTTTGTTTTTTTAGTAGATCCAGGTAATAGCGGACAACGAAAAATTAAATGCGAATTGAAATATGTTTTTGATAGAAATGTGTTTTTGCTAACGGATGTAAACTTTTGGAGCGTGCAGTCGTGTATTGCGCCTGAGCGAGCGTCTGCAATTGGGATTTGGGCGATAAGCCAAAACATTTCGAAATAAATAATAGATGAATATAAAGATATGATGGCAATGAGATATGAATGGAGAAAAATATAGGAAGCATATATATATATATATATATATATATATATATATACTTAATTCAAGTTCGGCCATTTTCTTAATATTCTATCAGAAGGTACACACGTGTTTCTAATACAACACGCAAACACACACAGTCTTTTCGCATCTGTCTACATCTATCTGTTTATCTCAAATTGATACCTACCTACATATAGTGTAACCGAACGAGTGAGGGATAAAGTTTATCTCAGAACTGTTTCTCTTCTATCTATAAATGAAAACAGAAAGGAAAATTAAAATTAACACCAGAAAAAGAGAGTTCACATTTGTAGGGATCGGAATGATGAAAGAAGACATTGAATAATTGACACTCATCTATCTATCTATCTATCTATCTATATATATATATATATATATATATATATATATATATATATATATATATATATATATACCCACGTCTGTTCATATCTATCTATCTATCTATCTATCTATCTATCTATCTATCTAAGCTTCTATCTATCTCACCCTACTCATATCTATCTATCTATCTATCTATCTATCCCAGTCTACTTATATCTATCTATCTATCTATCTATCTATCTATCTATCTATCTCCGCTTCTATCTATCTCCGCCTCTATCTATCTATCTATCTATCTATCTATCTATCTATCTATCTATCTCCGCTTCTATCTATCTCCGCCTCTATCTATCTATCTATCTATCTCACCCTACTCATATCTATCTATCTATCTATCTATCTATCTCATCCTACTCATATCTATCTATCTATCTATCTATCTCACCCTACTCATATCTATCTATCTCATCCTACTCATATCTATCTATCTATCTATCTATATATCTATCTCCGCCTCTATCTATCTATCTATCTATCTATCTATCTATCTCACCCTACTCATATCTATCTATCTATCTATCTATCTATCTATCTATCTATCTATCTATCTATCTATCTCATCCTACTCATATCTATCTATCTATCTATCTATCTATCTATCTATCTATCTATCTATCTATCTCACCCTACTCATATCTATCTATCTATCTATCTCACCCTACTCATATCTATCTATTTATCTATCTATCTATCTATCTATCTCAGTTTGTTCATACCTATCAATCTATATCACTTCGTTCATATCTGTCTATCTATCTCAGTTTATTCATATCCATCTATCTATCTCAGTTTGTTCATACCTATCTAACTATATCAGTTTGTTCTATCTATCTATCGATCTATCTATCAGTTTGTTCATACCTATCTAACTATATCAGTTTGTTCATATCTGTCTATCTCAGTTTGTTCATATCTATCTCTCGATCTATCTATCTATATCAGTTTGTTCATATCTGTCTATCTATCTCAGTTTGTTCATATCTATCTAACTCAGTTTGTTCATACCTATCTATCTATATCAGTTTGTTCATATCTTTCTGTCTCAGTTTGTTCATATCTATCTATCTATCTATCTATATCTGTTCCTATATATATATATATATATATATATATATATATATATATATATATATATATATATATATATATAGATAGATAGATAGATATATCCATCTCTATCAGTTTGTTCATGTCTAACTATATATCTATCATATTTTGTCGTAGACAAATGTATATAGATATCATTCTCTTAATATTTATTCATCTATTTATTTATATAGATATCTTCATGTCTACGTTATTCGACCTTTATTTAATGATCGCATTTTGACTGCTCGAGATGAAAATGGCTTCCACTTGAAGGAATTGCACAACCCGATCTTTCTACTTAAAGAGTTTGCAATACTAACAAAATAAAAATCAAACAAAAATCTTGTCTATAGTTTATATATGTATACCAAACTTTATG
The DNA here is from genome assembly GCA_964036315.1 of Acanthosepion esculentum. NCBI lineage: Eukaryota > Metazoa > Mollusca > Cephalopoda > Sepiida > Sepiidae > Acanthosepion > Acanthosepion esculentum. The sequence continues at coordinate 132,592,607 of OZ038479.1, forward strand.
TTAGTTTACGTTTATATATATATATGCATACATATATATATGTTCGTGTGCGTCGTTGTTAAAAATATATAGAAGTTAGGCATCGTATCGAAAAATATTTCCCGCCTAAATATTTCCCGCCTAAAAGCTGCATTCGAAAACAATTCCTTCCTTCATTTTACGAGTCTATTAAAACCGAATCCACTTTACAGACTTCTTCTTCATCTCTAACTCATAGTCACAATTTTCCAAGTACCAAAGACCTCCAAGGTTAATTCCTGCCATTCTCAATTATAAAAGTGAATGTCTGTAAAGAAGTAAGATAGCATTTGTCAAATAATAATAAAAAAAATACTTATTAATGGATTCCATCTTATCTCTTCATTCCAGTACAAAAAAAAACGTTATAGAATCGCTTATAAATTAAGGATGCCCTAAGAACGTGCCCATCAAATAAAAAAAAATCTAAATTGCATAAAAAAATAAAACTTCAAGCACCTAAAAATATTTCTAAACTATATATAAAATATATACGGCCGCTGTTCGTATGTGCGCATACCTGTTTTTCAGGGTGCCTAGCTAGCTCACTATTCAATCCTTATTGCAGACCCCGCTCAGGTTTGCTGTGGTTTGTTTTGTTATACGTCATATTAAACTTAGTGGGTTATTTAATGCCGACAAATTTTTTTTATTGTTGGTAATATTTTTCTTTTCAAAAATGTATTGCTGGTAATAATGTATTGATGTTAATAATTTTTTTCTTGAAAAATTCATTGTAACTAATAATTTTTTCCAAAAATATATTGCTGGTATTAAAACCTATTTTTGCACTTTCTTTGTATTTTGACCCCAGTTTGGGGTTAAATATTTACCTATATCTGGGACCCTAACAGATGTTACCACCCCGATCAGAGTGGGCTTGGGAACATCAAAAATTAAGAGATGGTTCCACGCTCCTCAAAACATCCTGAGCAGAGGCCTTGCTGTCGGATGTAGTTTATCATCTTACCCAGGACGGGGATATTGTTTATCGTCATACACAGGACGCTGATGTAGTTTATCGTCTTACACAGGACACGGGTGTAGTTTATCGTCATACCCAGGACACGGATGTTGTTTATCGTCTTACCCAGGACACAGATGTTGTTTATCGTCTTACCCAGGACGCGGATGTAGTTTATCGTCTTACCCAGGACGCGGATGTAGTTTATCAATTTACCCAGGACGCGGATGTAGTTTATCGTGATACCCAGTACCCGGATGTAGTTTATCGTCTTACCCAGGATGCTGATGTAGTTTATCGTCATACCCAGGACACGGATGTAGTTTATCGTGATACCCTGGACACGAATGTTGTTTATCGTCTTACCCAGGAAGCGGATGTAGTTTATCGTCTTACCCAGGACACGGACGTAGTTTATCGTGATACCCAAGGCGCGGATGTAGTTTATCTGCCTACACAGGGCGCGCATGTAGTTTATCTGCCTACACAGGGCGCGGATGTAGTTTATCGTCTTACCCAGGACGCGGATGTAGTTTATCGTCTTACCCAGGACGGGGATGTAGTTTATCGTCATACCCAGGACGCCCCCGTTCAAGCACATTTGTAATTCTTCCTCGCCCCCAGAGCTAAACTCCATACATGGGAACCTTCGTAACTTTTTCTGTGAGAGAGAAAGCTCATGAGCAGGTAGTATTTAAAGAAGGTCAGTACTCTCGAAGACTCGATCACGATGACTTGTGACGTCGTGCCATCGCAACTATCGTCAGCTTCCGAACACTTCAGCCATGCCAAACTAAGAGTTTCCATAACAGGGAAAGGTTTTTAACATTTTTAACACTTTGCCCCATTTCATATTATCTGGAAGCCACCTCCCTCACATTACACCTACGCTATCCATTTATCTACCCTCACCCTTATTGAGAAATTTGAACCAGTCTCATTACACACACACACACACACACACACACACACACACATGCATGCATGTAATATTTCACAGTTCTATCTTGACTCATTCATAGTCAGCCTATGAACCATTCCACCTACCCTTGTATCTAGAAAGGAGCAATGCAGTTATTAATAAGAGCTGAAATTAATGCATTAATATTTCTAAATTCTAGCTTCACTCTTTCATAGTCAGCCTATGAACCTTTCAGCCCACCCTTGTATCTAGAAAGAAGAAATGCGGTTATTAATAAGATGAGTCTAAATTAATGCATGTAATATTTCACAGTTCTAGCTTCACTCTTTCATAGTCAGCCTATGAACCTTTCAGCCCACCCTTGTATCTAGAAAGAAGCAATGCAGTTATTAATAAGAAGAGTCTAAATTAATGCATGTAATATTTCACAGTTCTAGCTTCACTCTTCCATAGTCAGCCTATGAACCTTTCAGCCCACCCTTGTATCTAGAAAGAAGCAATGCAGTTATTAATAAGAAGAGTCTAAATTAATGCATGTAATATTTCACAGTTCTAGCTTCGCTCTTCCATAGTCAGCCTATGAACCCTTCATCCCACCCTTGTATCTAGAAAGAAGCAATGCAGTTATTAATAAGAAGAGTCTAAATTAATGCATGTAATATTTCACAGTTCTAGCTTCGCTCTTCCATAGTCAGCCTATGAACCTTTTAGCCCACCCTTATATCTAGAAAGAACCAATGCAATTATTAATTTGAGCTGAAATTAATGCATGTAATATTTCACAGTTCTAGCTTCACTCTTTCATAGTCACCCTATGAACCTTTCAGCCTACCCTTGTATCTAGAAAGAAGCAATGCAGTTATTAATAAGAGCTGAAATTAATGCCTGTAATATTTCACAGTTCTAGCTTCACTCTTTCATAGTCAATCTATGAACCTTTCAGCCCACCCTTGTATCTAGAAAGAAGCAATGCAGTTATTAATAAGAAGAGCTGAAATTAATGCATGCAAGTTTTCATCGCTGGAGTATTATTGCTTCATGGTCAGCCAGTGAATATTTCTTTCTTGACAGGATGCCACCCAAAGTTTGTCTTGTTATTTAGCTATAGTTGATGCTGGATGAAGTGCACTAGTTCTTATCCTCCCGAAAGTTATTTGCACGTATGTGAATATGTCGAACTCGACTGGAATGAAAGCTTTGCTCAATCCGAGCCGCTACCCCACCGTCCCTCGAGTTAAATACCTTTATCTCACTACCCTCCCCGTGATCCTTCCTGTTTGATTGATTTTTATTTTTTACGGTTTATCAACCATTTGTGACTTATTTCAAGCCGAAACGTATTTTAGTTGGTACTGTAAAAAATACTTCTTTCTTTACTAGCGGATATTGCATTAACAATATCTTTTGGAGATAAGAATGATTATTCCAGATACACGTCCTACTATTTAACCCCATAATTTGGGGGGAGAAGAGGAGGCTTCAACGCTTTCCCATGCATAGGTGAACCCAAACTAGAATTCGAACCAGGTTCGCGGATTTCCGCTTCCGAGCCACAATCAATTACACCACCGCCACATCCCCAAGCATACTATGCCTATCATTCCCTAGCGTCCACAAGGGGTGGGGGGAGAAAATAGATAGAAGACCAGGATTGATTTATTTTTTATGATTTATCAACCCTTTGCAAATCATTAAAAGCCAGAAGATCCTTTTAGATTGTAAGAATTATTTTTTGAGCTAATAATGGTTCAATAATACAAATCTTATAATTAACCCATTGCTGGGGAGTATAAAGGTGGATTCATACCTAATCAGAATATGATAAACAAGCAAGAAATTATAAAGAGGGGGATCAATTCTATGTTACAATGAATATATAAACTGATCCCCCACTTTGTGGCCACGGTCGTTTCTATACATTTGTATTCCAGAGAAAGTAAATCAATCTAAACGACACGCCTGTGTAACTAATCCATAATTGATTCATTCATTCGTTCATTTTCTACGGTTTATCGACCTTTTGCATGTTATTTAAAGCCAGAATATATTAGTTTTAAGAATTTTATAAGAATTGTTTTGATATAATTATGGTTTACTGATACAAGTCTTATTAATTAACCCATGCCTGGGGGAAATAAGGTTGGATAATTACCTAATCAGAATATGATAAACAAGCAAGAAATTATAAAGTGGGGTCAATTCTATGTTACAATCAATATATAAACTGACCCCTCACTTTGTGACCACGATAGTTTCTATACATTTCTATTCCAGAGAATGTAACTAAATCTAAAAGACATGCCTGTGTAGCTAATCAGTATTTCATTGATTGATTCATTCGTTTTCTACGGCTTATCAACAAACAAGAAATTATAATGCCACATAAAGTGGGGGATCAATTGTGTGTTACAATCAATATATAAATTGATCCCTCACTTCATGGCCATTTTATTTTCTATACATTTCTATTCCAGAGAATATAACTAAATCTAAAAGACATGCCTGTGTAGGTAATCAGTATTTCATTTATTGATTCGTTTTCTATGGTTTATCAAGCCTTTGTAGGTTATTTAAAGCCAGAATATATATTTTTTTAGAATGTAAGAATGTTTTTTTTTTTTGTTTTTGGAGAGAGAGCAGGTGGTTTCATACCTTTCCCAAGGATATTTGCGCGTAAGTGAATATCAGAAACCCCACGGCAATTCGAACTCGGCTCTCCGACTAAGAGTTCCGAACTATTATCCATTACACTGTCCGCACATCCAAGCTTAGAGCATATGGTATTCCCAAGCGGTCGCCCATCTAGCTTCTGACCAGGTCTGTCATTGCTTAACGTCGATGATCGTAAGGGAACTAGTGTTACAATGTGGTGCGGCCGTAAGCAAATAGTTTGGGGTACAGAATTTTTAAAAGAAATGCTGGTTTCTAATAAATGTTATTTTGTATCCAATTTCTGTTACAATTTGGTTATTTTGAATCTACGTTCGGGGAAAGCCCCAAAGTCACTGGCCAACGGGGAATAATGAAATCCGGAGTAAAGAAACCCGACTCGAATTCGAACCCTGTTCTTGGATATCTCCTACGGAGATATTTTCCATTATACCACCTGCATATCCCTAAGCTTACAATACCTGGCATTTCCAAGCGCTCTCCCATATAAATACTGACCAGGCTGACATTTCTTTTCTTCTGTGATCGGATGGGAATTGATATTTCAGTGTGATGTGGCCGTAAGCCTGATACCTCAACAAAACATAGAATTCTTTCGTTTGGGAGATGAGTAATGGATAGAAAACTTGTGAATATGTATGTTGTATACACATTTTTTTTTTTTTTATTACGAAGATCTTCGAATAGCATGGACAATTATCCAGAACCAGCGTTTTGGGTTTTGTGTTTACCTACTCGGCCGACAGTGTGGTTGGATTTTGTACGGATTACTGTTTCGTCAATGGCCGAGAACTTAACAGAGTTTGTTGCGGTAACCGTTCATTGCACGCCTAATAAAAACAGAACGCTCGTTACGTAAGAATTTTATTTGTAAATCGGGGGACATTTGGCAGAGACCACTTTCCTTTGTTACCGTTTCTAGAATGTCGGAAACAAGCAAGAGAACCAGAGAAACTCGCAGAGAAGCAGAAAGAAGCCATTTTCCAACAAAAAAAAAATATTTCCGTTCAAAAAAATCTAACAGAAACAAAAATAAACGAATACAGTGCATTTTTGGATCAATTTAATAAATGGAAAATAAAATAATAATAATAATTATTATTATTATTATTATTATTATTATTATTAATAATAATATTAATATTAATATTATTATTATTATATTTCCTTTGATATCTCATTTTGATCGTTCTGATAAGAAAACGATTCCCGAATATATTGATGAGTATCTCGAGAAAAACACGGAGGCCTACATCATATGCCATGAGGAGATTGTACTGCCCTGGGTCAAAAGGTCAGCTGTTAGAAGACCCTATGTCTGGCAAGAGGACTCGGTACTATGCCAGACAAGCATACGGCTCGAAAAACTCACTTTGATCGTTCTGATAAGAAAAGATCTCCGGAATATATTGGTGAGGACCTCGAGAAAAACACGGTGGCCTAGATCATATACAATGAGGAGATTGTGCTGCCAAGGGTCAAGAGATTGGTTGTTAGGAGACCCTATGTCTGGCAAGAGGACTCGGTACTATGCCACACAAGCAGACGGCTCAAAAACTCACTTTGGTCGTTCTGATAAGAAAAGAACTCCCGAATATATTGGTGTGGATCTCGAGAAAAACACGGAGGCCTACATCATATGCCATGAGGAGATTGTATTGCCCTGAGCCAGGAGGTCTGCTGTTAGAAGACCCTATTATTTTATTTCCTTTGGTTTCTCACTTTTATCATTCTGATAGGAAAAGAACACCCGGATATATTGACGAGTATCTCGAGAAAAACACTGCCTACATCATATTCCATGAGGAGACTGTGCTGCCCTGGGTCAAGAGGTTGGTTATTAGAAGACCCTGCACTATGCCACACAAACATACGGCTCGGAAAAAATCACTTTGATCGTTCTAATAAGAAAAAAAAACTCCAAAAATTGTTGGTGGCGTCCTCTCTTCTGGCCAACGACATGTGATATTTTTTCCTAATTTCCCAAGAAAGATATAAGGCCATTTCCCAAAACCTATTTTCGTCCATATTCCAGAACAAAGTAACCTGTTGGTGCATCGTTCCAATTCGTAGGGGTGAGGCAAACCAGATGCTCTTTTTTTTACTTCTACATTACCATGGAAAATGTCTTCCATTCTCTCTCTTTCCCTATGTTTCTATTTTCCAGTTTATATTACATTTTAAGATTAACCCTTCTGCTGCTAAGAATTAATTTTAACCACCTCAAAGCCTCAGTATCACATGAAAATGTTCGGTGGTAATTTTTCTAATTTATTTTTATATTCTCATATTTTGGCCCCAGTTTGGGGTTTCGTTATTTTCTCGTAGCTTGTATCGTAACTAGTGCTATAACCCTGTGTCAGGGTGGACCTGGGAACAACAGCAGTTAAGCTCCTGAAAACCTCCCGTTCAGAGGCCTTGCTGATGGATATAGTTTATTGTCTTACGCAGGACGGAAAAAGGCTAGTAGTGCTTCAACAAAGGTGTCGGGTGTCTTTATGCGGTATGCTGTGGCTTGAGTTTGCTTGTGCACCTAAACAAATCATTGACTGGTGATAATCCGTCCCACTGTTTCCAGCCGGTTTTTACCTCTTCATAGACTCCATGTACCCCAAGACAATATACAATGCATTTGTAGCAATATAACACTGTGTATATAGCCCAACTTGCCATGAATTAGCGCACTCATAAAACTTTCGATAAATTGTGTAGTTATAATGTTCACCCGCGATGAATCCAATCGAGCACATATGTGAGGTGATGGAAGGGTATAATCCTACAAAAGATCCTGGACCAACAGATAGCAATGTGGACAGACTAGCTTAACATCAGTCCAGAGCTCTTCCGATCACTTGTGGAGTTGATGCGATGTCGTACTTCGCCGGACAAATTTGGGGTTTTATAGTACCCTATGCAATTCTTCTATAACTTTTCTCACGTCAGTGTATCAAGATATTGCCAGAGACCTAAAGATTATAAAATATGCATTTGATATTAGTAGGTGAACCCATCGTTTTAGAAGCACTTGAATCAGTCTTGAAGAATCTCCCAATGGTTGTGGGGGGTGGAAAAAGAATTAATTAAACAATTCATTCGAGAGGATGACTAAAATTCAGCACGAAGAGCGAAGAGAATCTGGGAAATAGTGGGATGCCTTGTTGCTACTGGTTCCGACCTAAAAGACACTACGTGGGTCGAGTGTGAACAGACACTAAATTCAAAATGAATAAACACTTTCAACGGTCTTTTAAGTGCTTTTAAGAACCGCCAAAGATTTTTACTAAAGGGTAAGTTCCGCTCGTGTAATGTAAATATGGCAGACTGGGAAAGAATGGAAAACAGAGAATAACAGAGAACCACAAGAAGCGAGAGAGAGAGAGAGAAAGAGAATAAACATGATAGCCATATTAATATATATATATATATATATATATATATATATATATATATATATATATACTGTTTATACAATATCTTTACAGATAGAATGCTCTATGAATTAATAATCTATAAAAATAACGTATAAACAGAAAATAGATGAAATAACTGTCGGACTTAATCCATTTCATTATATATATATATATATATATATATATATATATATATATATATATATATATATATATATATATACTCTCAGAGTCGGTAGAGTATGCTCACTGCTGATGAGTTCCAAAAAATTACGAAACGGCGGTCAAGTGCTTTTCAGCATATCTGTGCGTTCAGTATTCTAGGTCTAGACATCATGAATTATTATCAACACACACACACACACACACACACACACACACACACACACACACACATATATATATACATATATATATATATATATTTATTTATATTTATTTATTTATAAATATATATATATATATATACATATATACATATATATATATATATATATATATATATACATATATATATATATATATATATATATATATATATATATATATAAATCTGGTTAATCGACCTCTATCTATATATGAAGATAGTATATATTTCTGTATGCATATAGATAGATTATTATCTATCTTTTCTATATCTATCTATATACATATATATATATATATATATATATATATATATATATATATATATATATATACATATATAAATGTATGCGTGTGTGTGTGTGTGTATGTGTGCGTGTGTATAGTCATCCACAGAGAGACTGTTCCGCTCGATCACAAATCATCGTTGTAACTTCAAGCAGGGATCGAAACCCGACGACTTTACATCACTTGGAGACTCACCCTTACCACTCAGCGGAGAAAGGGAATTAACGCATTATATACAAGATATAAGCATAACCAGCTGACAGAGTGCTTAATTCATAGCGAAGAACTTTCAGCGTTTATTAATTAGCAGCAGCCGACACATTCCCTTTCTTCCAAAGTGCTCAGCCTAAGTAAGAGAGAGTAATGAACAGACTGACATAGATAGATAGATAGATATGAACAAACTGAGCTAGATAGACAGATATGAACAAACTGATATAGATAGATAGGTATGAACAAACTGAGATAGATAGATCGATAGATAGATATGAACAAACTGATATAGATAGATAGGTATGAACAAACTGAGCTAGATAGATATGAACAAACTGTTATAGTTAGATAGGTATGAACAAACTGAGATAGATAGATAGATAGATAGATAGATAGATAGATAGATAGATAGATAGATAGATATGACTAAACTGAGATAGACAGATATGAACAAAACTGATATAGATAGATAGGTATGAACAAACTGAGATAGATAGATAGATAGATAGATAGATAGATAGATAGATAGATAGATAGATAGATAGATAGATATGACTAAACTGAGATAGACAGATATGAACAAAACTGATATAGATAGATAGGTATGAACAAACTGAGATAGATAGATAGATAGATAGATAGATAGATAGATAGATAGATAGATAGATAGATAGATATGACTAAACTGAGATAGACAGATATGAACAAAACTGATATAGATAGATAGGTATGAACAAACTGAGATAGATAGATAGATAGATAGATAGATAGATAGATAGATAGATAGATAGATAGATAGATGTGACTAAACTGAGATAGAGAGATATGAACAAAACTGATATAGATAGATAGGTGTGAGCAAACTGAGATAGATAGATAGATAGATAGATAGATAGATATGACTACACTGAGATAGACAGATATGAACAAAACTGATATAGATAGATAGGTGTGAACAAACTGAGATAGATAGATAGATAGATAGATAGATAGATAGATAGATAGATAGATAGATAGATAGATAGATAGATAGATAACGAACAGACTTAGGTTGATAGCCATATATATAGAATCATGTATTATAAGATATTAAAACTGATTCACAAAAATAAAATAGATACATAGATAGTGAAATAAGTCGATATAGACGTTATCTACCCCCCATATCCACCGTGAGGAAAAGTTCGAGATTTAGAAAGAGAGAGATAGAAGGAGTCTGACAAAGATAAAATGTGTCTAGATTCTTGACAAAATCCAAAGAAGGGCTTGTAATGCCATCGATCCGGACCAAGCATCTCAAGTTCAGTCATTTTAACAACGACGCGATGTGGGTTTTTTCTACAAATATTTTTACGGCAACTGTTCTGATGAAATTTTCTTCCCGCTTGTTGTCACGTCTACATGAATTTAAGCGTACGACTCGATTGGCATTTAGGTCCCATCCGTTTAATGTTGAAATGCAACCGCCACTTCTACTGTAACAGTTCCTTTTCTCGCACTTCCAACCCACGGAAATCCATTCTGATTTCTTGCCTCCCTGATAACTACAATTTTTTAAAAATTAAGCGCAACGTCAATCGCCATCTTTAATCCTGTTCCTTTTGGTCTTTCAGCAATCCTCCCCAAGAATATTTGCGAGTAGTTAAAGATAACGAACCCTAAATGGAATTGGAATTCGGCTCTCCGATTAAAAATTCTTAGTCGTTATCTATTACACCAACCGCATATCCAAGTTTACATCATCCGGAATTCCAAAGCGGTCACCCATCAGGGCACTGACCAAATTCGACGTTGCTTAACTGTTTATCGGGCCTTCCGGAAATTATTCTGAAAAAAAAAAACAAAGAAAACAAATCTTTAAAATCAGTTTTTTTTGTTTTTACTCAAATATTTTTTTAGATCTATCATATAATTAAAATATACATTTTAATAGGTTATACACAGGAAGTCCTTGCACGGTCACCTTTGACCTTTAAATCCAAAGAAGGGTTTGTAATGCAATGGATCCGGACCAGGCATCTCGTCTGCAGTCACTTTCACAACGACGCAATGTGTTTTTTTTTCTACAAATATTTTAATGGCAACTGTTCTGATGAAATTTTCTTCGCGCTGTTGTCACGACTACATGAATTTAAACGTACGACTCGATTGGCATTTAGGTCCCATACGTTGACTGTTGAAATCGCTAAATGCAACCGCCACTTCTACTCTAACAGTTTCATTTCTCGCACTTCCCACCCACAGAAATCCATTCCGATATCTTGCCTCCCTGATAACTACAATCTTGAAAAATTTAAATGCTACATCAATTGCCATCTTTTGTTTTAGATCTTCTCTGATCACTGTTACTTTGTTGTCCTTGGTTAGAAGACGGATCGGATTTCAAGCTCTGGGGATCGATATTTCTGGAGGTGAACACATACACTGTCGTATCACCTGCTATCATGGCTATATACTAACAATCTTAGAATTATCCTTGGCAGATCGTTAGTATAAAATAGAAAGAGAATAGGAACAGAGAGAGAGAGAGAGAGAGAGAGAGGGAGAGAGGGAGAGAGGGGGAGGGAGAGAGAGAAGACGTCCGCATTGAAGTTATCGGCTTCAGAAGTCTGGTCATTATCAATGACCTTCATGGATCTACTTGAGTGAAAGGGCTTGATAAAAGTCACTTTCAGAGATACCATAGTTGGAGAGCTTGTGTAGCAAAACCCTATGCCATACCTTGTTAAAACGCTTTTGAGATATCTATGGAAAACTCCCTCGTGATGAAGTAATTGGAGGTGTAAATTTCTACTTGATGTTAATCACATCTTTGCAGAAAAAAAAACATTTCACTTGATAGCATTTTTTGTGTTTTTAAGTTATAATTTTCTCATTTCAATCATTTATACCCGAGTTACAGCTCTGCTATGAGCACGAATTTGATTCTTAAAGCCAGCTACACTTTTACAAACTCTCTTACACACGTGGCAAATATAAAGTTTTTTCGATGTTACCTATGTTTGAAACTTGCCTGTCTCTGTGTAAGTGTCATGTCACATTTGAGTCCTGCAACAGATTTACATTCCTTGTCACAAATCTCGCTCAAGTAACCAGAATTAAAATATACATTTTAATACGTTATACACAGGAAGTCCTTGCTCCGATCAGGGTACTGACCGAATTCGACGTTTCTTAACTTTTAAGATTTTATTGAGCCTTTCGGAAATTATTCTGATATATATACAAATTTAGGATAGTACGATTCTGTTTGAATTCGGGGTTTCCTTTACTACTCTATAGAAGCCAGTCTGTCTTGAGGGAGAAAAGATGGACTCAATGAAATTGGAACTCGGCTCTCCGATTAAAAATTCTGAGTCGTTATCCATTACATCACCCGCACATCCAAGTTTACATAATCTGGAATTCCAAAGCGGTCACACATCAGGGTACTGACCGAATTCGACGTTGCTTAACTTTTAATATTTTATTGGGCCTTTCGGAAATTATTCTGAAAAAAAACCTTTAAAATCATTTTTTTTTACCCAAATATTTTTTTTAGATCTATCATAGAATTAAAATATACATTTTAATACGTTATACACAGGAAGTCCTTGCAGGGTCACCTTTGACCTTTAAATCCCAAAGAAGGGTTTGTAATGTAATCGATCCAGACCAGGCATCTCGACTGCAGTCACTTTCACAACGACGTGATTTTTTCCCCTCGTGCCACGAGTGCATGAATTTAAGCGTGATACTAGATTGGCAATTAGTCCCTTTACTGTTGAACAAGTGAGATGCAACCGTCTGTTCTATGCTAGCTTCTTTTCTCGCACATCCCATCAGCTTAACTCCCTTTTGTCATAAATCAATCCACATCACCTCTGTTCCCGAAAACCTCTTCTCGTACTACCCTTTTTCTTCATTTCTCCCCACTAAAGTCTTCTCCTTCTCTTTCACTCACTGTAACTCCCTGCATTTCAGGGGCATTGTCGTCTTGCTTGAGATGAAACAGTTGGAAAAAATAAGAAGGAAAGAAACAAGATTTATAAAGGGAACTTGATTGATCAATTGATTTTGCTTAGCGACATATCAACACCTCTATGGGTTATTTAATGCTGAAATCGAAATATTTTGAACGCAGTTGTACGCCTTCAGCTACAGATAAAGTTAAGCGTTGGCCATTTTACTATAAATATCTATTGTATTATTATACTTGCATTATTTACATTATTCGGTCTGTCATCCTCATCTTCATAATGTTACGACCGTTGTACGCTCCAGCCTTCTTCAGGTGATTGGAATTTGGGACATATCTGAGATGAGGTATTATGATTACTTACATTATTTACATTACTCGAACTATTATCCTCATCTTCACTGCCATATTCACAACGTTTCCGTCGTTGTACGCTCCGGCCTTCTTCAGGTGACTGGAATTTCGGACATCGCTGAGATGAGGTATTATGATTACTTACATTATTTACATTATTCGGACTGTTATCTTCATCTTCATTGCCATATTCACAACGTTTCGGCCGTTGTACACTCATGGAGAATTGTAGTTTTAAAACAGGAGAATCGACCTTACTGACCGGGACGCTCCTCTGTGGCTCAATCGGTTAAATGGACGTCAGTCTATATGACGGTTCCGTATAGGATACAGGTTCGATTTCTGTCGGAGGACGCATATTTTCTATGAAAATCTTTCGGACATTCAGGCCGGTAAATGTAGTTAATACTGTTTATTATAAACAGAGCATTTAGTTAAATACTTGTATCTATAAAAAGAACGTATAGACATAAAAAAATATGTTTTTCGATATTACTTTATAATTTTTTCGATACATTAAAAAAGAAACTCCTTTTAGGTTATTTTATATTTTAATTTTAAATTATGAATTTAAGATTCTAAATTTAAAATCTGAATGTTTACATTTTAATTATAAACTTGTTACTCCTTAATTGTTATCCATAATATTAATAATGTTAACAATATTAATATTTATTGTTTATTTTATATTCACATTATATTTGTTTCCTAGTATATTTTGTTGATATTTTTTTAATTTAAAAAAATTTTTTTAAATGTTTAAATTAATGTCAAACGCTAACTGTCAAATATATCAATCTGTGTCTTTTTTTCAAATTACCTGCAATATGCCCATATATGTTAATTTATTCTTCCTTTTCTTCATTCCCCACTTTTTTCCTAAAAACCCCTGCTTCCATATTGGCTTTCTTATATCTTCAATTCTCTTTTTTCTCTTTGTCTCGTTTCTTGTTACATGACTTATTAACTAGGTCAATGTCTGCTCCTTACACCCTCCATTACTCTGAAGTATCTTAATAAAAATAGATTTAAAATGATTCCTATCTCTCCCATCCCTCTCTAATTTCGACCATATCTTTCATACTCGTTCTCCCCCTCTCTCTATCACCATACATCAGCTTAAAACTTCCCCTCAAATGTGTATAAAAAAATAACACGTAAATTTAAAACCATTTTTTACCCTTGGAAGTTGTGATCTAAGGAACCAGGAAGAAACTACCTTCCTGGGAAAATAAAATTTATTCAATGGACACTTAAGGTTGTTTGTTTTCTAATTAAATTAATATATATATATATATATATATATATATATATATATATATGTAATCTTTTTTATTTGACTTTTACAATCAAAACATCTGGTAAAGTAAAAGGAATGCTAACTTACATCGCTTGATCTCGTATAAACATAAAAATGTCTTTACACACACACACACACACACACACACATATATATATATATATATATATATATATATATATATATATATATATATATATATATATATCCTGAGGAGATATACGTAGTTAAATAAACAGGGAGAGTTATAACGAAAATGTAAGGAAAAGAATTCAGAGAGAATAATAATAATAATAATATTGGATGTTTCCTAATTAGGATATCTCTGTGTAATCCAGTGACTTGAACCAAAGTGTTGTGAGTTCGATACCTGGCCACAGAAGAGGTGAACAAACGCTTGGGGGGAAATGAGTTACTAAAGTTAAATAACTGAAATATCTCGAAGGACCTTGTCATGTGGAACTAGAACAATCTACCCTGGTGGACGAAATAAAGGGTTTCGGTAGGAAATTACAATCATCCGAAGAAGGCCGGATCGTACAACGGCCGAAACGTCGTGAATATGACAATAAAGATGAGGGCAACCATGTAAACTTTGTGAATAATATTGATCAAGAGTTGTTCACTTTAGACTACAATTATTCTTTTAATACTTATTTCTTTGTTTATATAAGTAACACTGTCTATATTTCTGAGATGAGGTATTATGTACATTATTTACATTATTCGTACTATTGTCCTCATCTTTGTCGCCATATTTATTACAACGTTTCGGCCGTTGTACGCTTCGGCCTTCTTCAGGTGGTTGGAATGTAGAAGTGAACCCTTTAAGCCTTTGGGGTAGACTGTTCTAGTTCTACGTGCCATGTTTAATGGATGTCAGTTATCAGTTATCTCCTTTTAATTTTTCCCTCTGAAAGTTCTCTACTGCCTTAACCGGGTATTGAACTCACACTCTTTGTGTCCTGTCACTGGATCTAACTAACGCCTTTATCCACTGTGCCATGTGTCCTTGAGGACATCTATGTATGAATTTCTGGGTATTATAAACCTAATGTCTTCAGGCGTGGCTGACCACATGTGGAGAGAGAAGTGAGATCACCGCCCTCTGTGGGATCAGGTTGAGATCATAGACAAGGAAAACCATTGGAAAATTCGTAAACCTAAGGAATCAGCACATATGCTACGCCACAAAAATCTCCTGAGCCGACCAAGCATAGAAATGAATACAATATGGGAACCAGTAATAAGGAGTGCCAGAGAAAAGCGATAATAACAACAAAAATTGCAATATGAGCTCTGGTAAAAACATTCAATGATAATAGAAAAAATTGCAATATGAGCACTGGTAAAAGATGTTTGCTGAAGACATTAGGTTTATAATACCCAGAAATTCATAGTCCTCAAGGACACATAGCAAAGTGGATGAAGGCGTTGGTTAGATCCAGTGACAGTGGAGAACTTTCAGAGGGAAGATACCTGATAACTGACATCCATTAAACATGGCACATGGAACTAGAACAGTCTACCCCAGTGAGCGAAATAAAGGGCTCAGTTCGACATTCCAACCACCTGAAGAAGGCCGGAGCGTACAACGACCGAAACGTTGTAATAAATATGGCGACAAAGATAAGGACAATAGTCCGAATAATGTAAATAATATACATAAGTAAATCTATTGTTTTTCTATGTAATTATCTCCCTTACTGGAATTCTCCAGTTGGTGAAGAGTATATTCCAGGAATGTTTGTTAAATAAAAGCTTGCTACGGTAAACTTGTTTTACTAACACATTTCAGGATACAAAGAGACTGAAACAAGCAGAGAGACAAAGCGAAAGGCAAGGGAAATATTTAGAGATTAAACGATAAAAAGACGATAGGAAAGACGTGTGTGTTTTTAGCGTCGGCTAAAGTTCATAATGCCTTTTTGCTTCTTTATTTTAATCTGTTATAAATGTGACAGCAACAATATCGAAAATAAATATGTCGAAACGCTGAAAAACAGTTAAGTTGAAAACGGATAATTTTTTTTTTCTGTTTTTATTTTTATTTTTATTTTTTTCTTTAAGGTAAAAATGATCCATTATTGATTTTTGGCAGATGTCTGGTCTTTTGCAGATGGAAAACCAACAAATAAGCAAACATAGAAAGAAAGCTTCATTGGTGATAGGGAGTGCGGGTGGATGTAGAAAGGAGACTGCAAAAGGAAAAGATGGGTGAGATGGCATTGTATCGGGTCGGGCGGCAAGATGGCGTAATTTAAAATAGAAATTTTGAATGTGAAATTCTGAAGAAGGAAATTTTAAAGATTAAACAATTTCTCGTTTCCATTTTGTTAGCTACGAGTTTCTTGGGGATTTTTCCCCTATTTTCTTCGCTATTCGTTCGTTGTTTTTGTTTTTTTAATTTTTTTAAAATTATTATTATTATTATTATTATTTTCCCGCTTCCAGTCTTTGAAAGAGGACATTTGTTTCTCTAGAATTATACATTCAGGTTCTCAAGAATGTTCCTGATTAACAAGCGAGCCCAGAAACGGTAGGACGTACATGCGAAATCGTCATTTACGCTCGCAGACACACGCCACTTGAAACGGACTAAATTCCTCGGACAGCGACATGCGTACAGATTTAAAATGCGAATAAGCAAAACAAAAAAAAAAACAATGATCGTGACTTAATCTCTTCGTCAGCATTGCCTAGTCGGGCACAAGGCTATACGACGGATTACTGCACCTGATGTTCCTAAATATTTAGCGAAGTAAACACCTATCAGTTCAACCAGAGTCGTTGGATTTCGTACATGATCCAAAGGTAAATAAGAATTAGCTGGATAACAATTTAGCTTCAGGGTTTATACTCGAGTCAATATCTAAATATTGATTGAGTTTATACTTGAGTTCAGAGTTACATATTTGACGGTTTATACTTGAGGCTATTGGTAGACATTAATCGGTTTCATAGTTGTGTCAATAGGTAAACATTAATTGCGCGTTATACTGTAGCCAACAGGTAAAGATTAATCGGTTTTAAACTTGAGCCAATAGGTAAGCATTAATTGGCTTTATAGTTGAGTCAATAAGCAAACATTAATTGGGTTTATACATGATCCAATAGGTGAACATTAATCGGTTTTATACTGAAGTCGATAGTTAAACATTAATTGATTTATACTTGTGTCAATAGGTAAACATTAATCGGTTTTATATTTGAGTCAGTAAGTAAAAAAGAATTGGCTTTATACTTGAGTGAATATGTAAACATTAATGTGCTTTTCACTTGAGTAAATAGGTAAACATTAATCAGTTTTATACTTGAGACAATAGGTAAACAATAATCGGTTTTATACTTCAGGCAATAGGTAAACATTAAGCAGTTTTATACTTGAGTCAGTAGGTAAACATTAATCGGTGAATTCTTGTGTCTGTTGGCAAACGTTAATCAGGTGTTTATTTGAGTTTTGGTTTATATTCGAGACTTTGTGCAATCATTAATCAGGTGTGCTGACGGCCACATCCTACTGAAACTCCGATTCCCGTACAATCACCGAAGTTAAGCAACGTAGAGCCTGGTCATACATAGATGGGTGACGGCTTGGGAATTCCAGATGCTGTAAACTTGGAAGTGAAGGTGGTGTAAACGGAATTGTCAATTCGGAGAGACATGTTCCAATTCCCGTTGGGTTCGTTATATTCACTTACGCGCAAGTACCCTTTGGAAAAGTATGAAGCCACCTCTTATTAGCCCAGTTATGGGTTAAGTAGTAAGAGTTGTATCATTAAAGCAATATTATCTCAAAATAAAGTCTTAAAATTTAGAAAATATGTTTTCTGGCTTTCAATAACATGAAAATAGGTTGATAACCCGTAAAAAACGAATCAATTAAGCCTTTATTAGGTGTGATGTAGAGTATGTTGATGAATATTGGTCAGGTTTATATTAGACTGGTTTGTACAGGAGTCTATAGGTAAAACTGGCTCAGTATATTTGAGACAATAGGTAAACATAGATCGAGATTATAATTGCGATTTCAATGAAATGTGTGACGGGTTTATAATTAAGTCTATAGGTAAACCGGAAGTATGCTCGCTTCTCAAACGTTCTTCCGATCCCTTGCTTACCAGTCAATTTTGTCTTCAAAGATATAAATGCAATGTCAATCATAATCAACTGTCTTCTTAATTCTTGTTCTTATATTGTTCTCTCTCTGTTAAAACGTTTTATAACGTTTTCTTTTTCTCATATTCTCTCACAGTCAGTAACCCTTGTGTCTTAGTGGCATTATTGCTTTCTTGGAATGAAATCAATGACACACACACACACACACACACACACACACATATATATATATATATATATATATATATATATGTACAAAAATATAGTTTTAAAGTGTGCTATATTTACGGGATAAAGTATAAAGTACTCAATATCAGAGACAGAGCGTATGTAAATATAAATATAAAAGTGAACATTGAAGTCAACACTCAGAGGCGACAGTCTGTTTCATGCTAGACGCAATCGTGGTCTGACGATTGCGTCTAGCATGAAACAGCCTGTCGCCTCTAAGTGTTGACTTCAATGTTCACTTTTATATATATATATATATATATATATATATATATATATATATATATATATATATATAGTGAATTACAATTAATAGCATCCAAACCATTTACCCCATACAGATGAACATTTCGTCCATGGGAAATAATTTTTTTCCCAGAACTTATCAATGCAAATACATTTGCTAAAATCTAATATATATATATATATATATATATATATATATACTGCTGATCAAAATCCTACGCCCAATGAATTTAAAGAAAAAATATGCTTTTTGCGTTGTCAGATTGAAACACTTATTTGAGCAGAGCTTCAAAAAGTAAAAATAAGAAACGAAAAAATAAAAAGCATTTTTTTTAGTAATTAATAAGAAAAATTTGAGTACTAGTAAATTTGACTAAATACTAGCTTAAGACCATTCCTTAAGCGAAATCTTGAAGAGAGTAGAAAATAGCCAACAAGTCTTATCAGTTGTGAATTGCACGGTCGTCATTCGGAATAGCTTCCAAAACTTCGCTTTGGCATTGTAGATATGAACGTCTGCAAAAGGGTGGCGGAAATGTTACTCCATATTGTTAAGATGGTTTCCCGAATATCATGTTATATTTAGGATTGACATCCTTTTTTACACACTTCCTTTAATATCCACCCCAAACATTTCAATTGAGTTCAGCTCAGGCGAACACGCTGGACAGTTTAAAAGAATCCCTTTATTCGCCATGCAAAATGTCCTTTGTCCTGTGGACAATTGCAGCCTTGTCCTGTTAAAAGATTCAGTCATTACTACACAAGCGACGGCCTTCAGTGAATAAGGATGTTCTCTCCAACAGGCCTTAGTCTGGTTCGTTGATCGGCCGGTGTCTTGACGGACAAGCCGTCGAATCGCCCTGCTCAACGCCGACGAAATTTTCTTGTGCCAACCACTTGAAATTCCCGTTGTATATCCTTCAGGGCCTTTTTTTTTTCAAATTGCATCATCAGTTTTACTACGTCCAGTCTCACCAACGATGATACATTGACAGAGACTTTGCTTTTCTTTTCTGTCACGTTCAAACATTGTTTTTAATCATTTCACGGCAAATCAAGGTGGATGCTTTAAAAGAATCACGTTATTCGCTATCAAAAACATCCTTTTTCCTATGGGCATTATACATTGCAGCCTTGTCCTGCCAAAAGGTCCAGTCATTACCACACAAGCGTAGGCCTTCTGTCAATAAGGATGTTCTCTCCAACATGCCAATGTAATCAGCCGCGGTTTGAGCCCCTGTATAACATGAAGCTCGATTGTTCGTTGAAAGAAGATAGAAGCCCAGATCATGATGGAACCTTCTCCACTGTGTCGTGTAGAAAAAGTCTCCGGTGGGATATCCTTATCGTGCCAGTACCGATGGAGGCTACCCGGATCATATAGGTTTAATGTTTTCTCATCAGGAAGCAAAATTTTCTTTTCTTTAGTATGTCCCATGTCTGACCCTTCTCAGCAAACTTTAACCGAGCTGTTTCGTGGTGTGGAAGGTTGTGTAGACCATGAATACTGTTTTTAGGGGCTTTTTTTTCTCGGGGAGGCATTATTATTGTATTTGAGCTGCGTTTTCTGTCTGTAATGTCCTTAGTCTGGCTCGATGATCGGCCGGTGTCTAGTCGAACAACCCGTCGAATCACCCTGCTCAATACCGACGAAATTTTCTTGAACCGACCACTTGAAATTCTCGTCCCGTATCCCTCAGGGTCTTTAAAAAAATTACACCAGAAGTTTTACTACGGCCAATCTCATCAACGATGGCACGTTGAGAGAGACCTTACTTTTGCAGCTTGGCAGTTCTTTCACGTTCAAACTCTGTCAACCTTTTAGTTTTCACCTAATGTAATGCAGGATATACCAATGGGATATGTTGTCTGCACTAATGCTTGAACACAAATGACTAAATTTCATTACGTGTTTACCAATTAAAGCAACCTTTTGACAGGCTAGTATTTAGCCCAATGTCCTAGTATTCAAATCTTTTGTTATTAAAAGCTAAAAACTTTCTTAACCGGTGGTAGAGAAAAATGGCGTAATGCCCAGCCACCGGTTGAATGGTGGATAAGCACTTGTAAATATTTTTATATATACCGTGAAAAATTACGTACCAATTATTTGCGTATTTTGACACAGGAGCTCAGGCAGAAGGGTTAAAATTCTTCAGGGACGCAGGGCGGAAAGGGTTAATTTTTCTTATTTTCATTTTTCGAAGCTCTACTTAAATAAGTGGTTGAGTCTAACAACGCAAAACTGTATATTTTTTCTTTATTTCCATTGATCATAAGATTTTGGCCATAAAGCATATATATATATATATATATATATATATATATATATATATATATATATATATATATATGAAGAAACATATTTGTAAGGTGTGCTATATTTATGGGGAAAAGTGCTCAATATCACAGATATAGCGTATGTAAATATAAACATAAAAGTTAACATTGAAGTCAACTCTCAGTGGCGACAGGCTGTTTCACGCAGCACGCATTCATCTGGCTATGAAACAGCCTGTCGCCTCTGAGTGTTGACTTCAATGTTCACTTTTATATTTATATATATATATACATATATATATTATGTATATATACATATATATAAATATATTATAAATCTATTATATATATATATATATATATATATATAGATAGATAGATAGATAGATAGATAGATACATACATACATACATACATACATTCATTCATACATATATTTGTATGTGTCTATGGTTGTTTATTTACGTGAAAGGCTAATTGTGCCAAGAAGTGATGTTAAGTTTTTTCACTATGACTTTCGCTATGTACGGCCAATTCTATATATGATGGGTCACGTTAGAATGGCGTGCTTTGTGCGTTTCAGGTAGATCTTAACGTCGAGGTATCCAAGAGTTGCATTTCATCACTTTAAGCCATGACCTGACTTCATTATTAACTAAATTTCTAACCGCTTTGTTGGACTTTTTTCCCTTATAAACTTTTGTAGCATTGAATAGATAGACAGGCGGATGTTTTCGCTGTAGGAATTCTTTTTGACAATCCCACCGCCTTTAACAGCGTCTTCGAACTGTTATCCATTCACACATAAGAATTTCCTGGAACCTGGTCGAAAGATGGCGGGGTATAAATATAGCACACACAGATACACACGCACACACACACACACACACATACATAGACACACACACACAGAGACACCCACACACACATAGACACGCACACACATAGACACACACACATAGACACACACACGCACACACATAGAGACACACACATAGACACACACACACACACATAGACACACACATAGACACACACACAGACACACACGCACACACACATAGACACACACACACATAGAAACACGCACATAGACACACACACACAGACACACACATACACACACACATAGACACACACACACATAGACACACACACACATAGACACACACAGACACACACACACATAGACACACACACACAGACACACACACAAACACAGACACACACATAGACACACAGAGACTCACACACAGAGACACACACACACACATAGACAGGGTGCGAGGAGTAAATTGTTGGCTATTTTATATATTTAATTTCGCGCATGCGTATTGTTTGTTTCTGATTTGGTCGACTGAACAGTACACTGGGATCATTTGGGCCCCGTCTGTGTGAAAAAGATCACCAAGACACAATATACTCCGCCAGAAATTTGGAAATGGTATGCTGTACTCCTTGGTATTCGCACCGGAAGCTTCAATATGAACCTTTCAGAGGGTTTGAGTGTCAATCTGAAGACATTGAAGAGGAATTGGAAAGAGTTGACTCAGTCTCATAGCGATTACGAAGATACGGCATTTCTGAAAATAAACTGTGATCTCCTGAATATGTTGGTGAGAGCCTCAGGCACAACAAGGAGGCCTAAACCATATGCTTTGAGGAGACAGGGCTGCTCTGGCTCAAGAGCGTCGCTGCTGGAAGACCCTATATCTGGCAACAGGATTCTGCACCATACCACACAAGTAAGAGAGACAAGTCATGGCTGTTAGAACCATTTCTGCAACCACACTATCCTTTACATCGGACCATGTAACTCCTCCGACTTCAACCCACACATTGTTTATTATGTGTGAGGCTCAGTTGAGCGAGAGACCAACAAATGGTCTTGCAACACCAAAGAGGAACAGAAAGCCAAGGATTATGGCAGCATTAACCAAACCTCATCAAAGAGACCATCCAGAAGAAATGCAGGAGATTTCAAAGCCGTTTGGAAGCCGTGGTTGAACCCAATGGTGGTTCTATTTAATAAATTTAGTCTTTAGTATTTTAAAATGTGTGTGTGTGTGTGTAATTTTGATATATATATATATATATATATATATATATATATATATATATATATATATATAATATATGTATATATAAATATATGTATAAATATTTCAATAGTTTTCAAAATTTCTTTAGATATAGTTAAAAAACCTTTTTAAATAACATCTAAAATACTATCGTTAGATTTACGTTAAAAAATTCAAACACAGTTGCATTCCACATCACGTGACGTCCGCGTCCCATGACGGACGCTGAAAACAAACTCCCTAATACAGTTATTCAATTAATTTCTGAGGAAGGACCGAGGTGGTCTGAAATATCAAATATATAAAAACATATAAATAAATACTTTCACAAAAAAACACCCAATTTTTTTTTCTTTTAATTTGCAACTCTTCAGTTGTTTTATCCATATTATATATATATATATATATATATATATATATATATATATATTTTGGAATGATAGGTCAGTGTTATTTTTATTTTTTCGTAATTAAGACAACAATTTATCCATGGCAACATTTACACAAACACACACACACACACACACACATACATACATACATATATATATATATATATATATATATATATATATATATATATATATATATATGTATGAAAGTGAACATTGAAGTCAACACTCAGAGGCGACAGTTGGACGCAATCGTCAGGCCGCGAATGCTGGATTTTTCCTCCGCTATTTATATATATGGGTCAGTGCTGCATTGAGGGTAATCTATTTTGGCTGTTATTTTTGCGGGAGTGGTTTGTTTATATATTTATTTATTTTATTTATTTTCAATTTGTATTATTTATTCTTTTCGTTTTTTTCATGTTTTATTAACGTAGTATAACATTTTACGGGGATTTGCTTAGGTCGCTTATTTAATAATTTGTTTTGGTCTGGCAACATAATTAAAGCTACTTATTGGTCCAATGTTTAGATTGCTTGCCGTAGTCTACTCTGTTATTTTGAAGGGTGGACAGTTTTAATTTATATATTTATATACGCTCTATCATCTGTGATATTGAGCACTTTATCCCATAAATATAGCACACCCTAAAACTATATTTCTCATATATATATATATATATATATATATATATAGAGAGAGAGAGAGAGAGAGAGAGAGAGATTAATGATATACACACATACATATATATATAAATATAAATATATATATATATATATATATATATATATATATATATATATATATATATATAGTAATGACAGAATATGGTAGGCAAGGGAGAGCTCTATGTCAAAAGATACAGCAAAATTACTATTAATTAAAGAACATCAAACACATAAAATCCCATAGGTAATAATCTTTATTTCATGAGAGCTTTAAAATAAGCATCTCTTTATCTTCTAGTCCTACAAATGTAATTAATAATATATATATATATATATATATATATATATATATATATATATATATATATATATATATATATATATATATATATATTCGACGACAAGAGTAACTAGGTCGTTTGTCTCGAAAAGTATCTCCAATCGGTTGTGGACTGGGGCAGGAATTGGCTGGTTACCTTTAACGCCTCAAAAACAAAACTGCTCTCTATTACTCACCAGAGAGAACCATCCCTGCTTCCCGTTAGAATGTCTGACGCTCAACTCCACGAGAGCACCTCTCTGCGACTGCTCGGCCTCACATTGTCCGCTGACCTGAGATGGAACGAATACTTTGAGTCAATAGCTTCGTCCACCGCAAGGAAAGTTGGCTCCCTGTGTCGCGCCAGGAAATTTTCTCGCCGGAGTTGATCCTTCAAATCTACAAATCAACCATTCGCCCTTGCATAGAGTATTGCTGCCACATATGGTCTGGAGCCCCTTCTAATTGTCTCAAGGTCCTTCATAAAATTCAAAGACGGATATGCAATGTAATTGGCCCTGATCTGGCATCTCGTCTGCAGTCGCTCTGTCACAGACGTGCCGTTGCTTCCCTCTGTCTTTTTTACAAATACTTTCATGGTAACTGCTCTGAAGAGCTGCTTTCGCTGGTTCCCAGACTTTAAGCGTTCAACTAGGCTGGCATCTCGCTCTCGCCGTTTCACTGTCGAAACTGTTAAATGTAGCCGTCTCTTCTAACTCCAATAGCTTCGTGTCTCGCACTTCTCGCCTGTGGAACTCCCTCCCCATTTCTTGTTTTCCTGATAGCTATAATCTCTAACTATTCAACTATTCAAATGTAATGTTAATTGACGTCTCCAGATGCCTTGATCTCTGACCTATCCTTCTCTTCATCCTCTTTGTTCTCGCCCCAACTCTGTAACCCCTTTGCTTGCTAGTGGCTATATATATATATATATATATAGAGAGAGAGAGAGAGAGAGAGAGAAAGAGAGAGAGAAAGCGATAGATAGATAGATAGATAGATAGATAGATAGATAGATAGATAGATAGATAGATAGATAGACGTAAATGTCTAGGGAGTAAATGTCTATAGTAAATTAGTGTCTTGACTCTTACAGATCTTGAATTATCATAGCGTGGGATACGTACTTACAAAAGTGTTGGAAAGAAAATGAATGGATGTCTAAATGAATTCGGCTAGATATAAAAAGAAAACATTCTAAAAAATTTCTAAAATCCCCAGACCCCTGCAGTCGAGCGCATGTGTAGCGTACCCACATAACAAATTTAGTCACATGAAGCTCTAAAGGATCAAACGTCTCACAAGTAAACTTTTTACACATTATTACACAATGTGTTAACGATATATATATATATATATATATATATATATATATATATATATATATATATATATATATATATATAATGCGTATGTGTTCGTGTCCTTTATGCCTTATAATGTGTCTATTTTCCGGAGTTTTACGAGACTTGTTAATTAAATTTAACATAAGCCACCCGAATTCGAGACTTGAAAAATAAATCGTTAAACCAGCAAAACCAGCATCTGCGCAAATACGGAGACAGCTTAAAATAATTCGCGTGTAATCGATATTTGATCAATATCGGTAAGTTGGTATATATAAATAAACACGGAATAAGAGACTCACGCGCATACGCACACACAATCGATAGATAGATAGATAGATAGATAGATAGATAGATAGATAGATAGATAGAAGTAGAGCGAGATAGATAGATAGATAGATAGATAGATAGATAGATAGATAGATAGATAGATAGATAGATAATATGTAAGCAAATATGTAAATGTAGACAAAACAAAATCCGAATATGTAAGTTTACTGTTTTAATGTTGTTTTTCTGTCGACGTCAAAACGTTTCGGTCTAGTAGACCATCTTCAGGACATGGTTATTAGAAACATACTTAGGATTAGACGATATTTAAGACAACAACTAAGCTTAGTCTTGTGTCTATCGTCTTTTCATGTTGACTTAAATATCGTCTAATCCTAAGTATGTTTCTAATAACCATGTCCTGAAGATGGTCTACTAGACCGAAACGTCTGACGTCGACAGTAAAACAACATTAAAACAGTAAACTTGCATATTCGCATTTTGTTTTGTCTTTTCCATATTTCTCATCATAGATAGATAGATTGATAGATACATAGATAGATAGATAGATAGATAGATAGATAGATAATGCAATGTTCTATTGAGATAGATAGATAGATAGATACATACATACATACATACATACATACATACATACATACATAACGCAAAGTTTAATTGAGATAGATAGATAACGCAATGTTCTATTGAGATAGATATGAGTAGAGATAGATAGATAGATAGATAGATAGATATGAACAGGCGTGGGTAGATAGATAGATAGATAGATAGATAGATAGATAGATAGATAGATAGATAGATAGATATAAGTAGAGTGAGATAGATAGATAGATAGATAGATAGATAGATAGATAGATAGATATGAGTAGGTTGAGATAGATAGATAGATAGATAGATAGATAGATAGATAGATAGATAGATAGATAGATAGATAACGCAAACTTTCATTCAGACAGACAGATAGATAGATAGATAGATAGATAGATAGATAGATAGATAGATAGATAGATAGATAGATAGATAGATAGATATGTGTAGGGTGAGATAGATAGATAGAAGCTGAGATATATAGATAGATAGATAGATAGATAGATAGATAGATAGATAGATAGATAGATAGATAGATAGATAGATAGATATGAGTAGGGTGAGATATATAGAGAGATATATAGATAGATATGAACAGACGTGGGTAGATATATATATATATATATATATATATATATATATATAGAGAGAGAGAGAGAGAGAGAGAGAGAAAGAGTGAGAGAGAGAGAGAGAGAGAGAGAGATAGATAGATAGATAGATAGATAGATAGATAGATAGATAGATAGATAGATGAGTGTCAAATATTCAAAGTCTTCTTTCATCATTCCGATCCCTACAAATGTGAACTCTCTTTTTCCGGTGTTAATTTTAATTGTCCTTTCTGTTTTCATTTTCTCACATACCCATTACAGTCCAAGATATTCTCATCATCCTTCTGTATCACCACAATCTCTCACCTAAAGACACTTAATAAAGGAAATTTTGGTGTCTTTTCTGGCGATGAAAATCACAGTGATTTGGAAAAATCTTGCAAACATCTAATAATTTTCAGGTTTTCCATGAAACTTTTTGAAGTTTTACACAAAATTCAGAAATATCTCTTTCGTTTTTGTTTTGTTTTTTTTTTTTTTTGTCGAAAATCTTCGAAAAGTTATTTTTTACATCTTTTAGCCGCCCTTTTTTTATTCTGTGAAAACTTGAGAAATTAAATTTTGTCCCTTTAATTCTCATATTAGTTAAAAGCAGAACTCCCTGTTAAATTTAAATCACCATTTTTTTTCTTTTTTTTTTTTTTTTTTTGCAAAACAGGACCCCCTGTTAACAAAAATATGCTCTGTATTGTAAAATAAATATTCCACGGCATGCAGCAATTAACGACATCATCAAAAGAGGTTTGGATGCAGCTGGGTTCCCTTCCCAAATCGAACCCGTAGGCCTCGACCGTGGTGATTGGAAAGCGGCCGGATGGCATTACCATCTTCCCTTTTAAAATGGGTAAGTCGTTGATTTGGGATGCGACCTGTGTGGATACATTTTCGGCAGGTAATTTGATCAGGTCCGCGGTTTAGCCGGGGTCCGTCGCCCGAGACGCAGAGATAAAAAAAAATAGCTAAATATTCTTCTCTTGCTGATAGATTTTTTTTTTACTCCTGTGGAGACTTCAGGGGTTATTGGCCCTCGTTCGATGGCGTTCCTTCGGAGGATTGGCGCGATTGCGTCTCGATTAAGGAACGAGCCTCGCGAAACGGAGTGGCTCTTGCAGCGTGTCTCACTGGCGACGGTTCGAGGCAATGCTTTCTCCATCATTCCGGCTGTCAGAGGATAGAAAAAATTGTTTATAGTTACGTTGTTCTGGAATTGTCATCAATGGTCGACTGAACTTGCTTTGTTTCAATGACTTTTGTTTTGTTATTATTAGTTACTTTGTTCAATAAAATTATATAACGAAAAAAAATATACATATATATATATTCTAATGAATCTAAGACATTATTTAATTAGAAAAGCTTTTAATGGCTTTTATGAATAAGATATATTAAGAATATTATTCTTTAAGAAGAATATTTTTTCGATGATTAATGAATTTTTATGAGTATTGACTTCACTTTCTTTTCAATTTTAATTAGAATAATTTATAAAGTTTTAAATCTTTTACATTTCTGTTTTAATTTTTAGGTGATATTGTTATCAAGTAAACATTATATTTACCAATTATAAATGGAAAAGCTTATTACATTTTATCAACGCCTAATATTTCAAAAAGAATTTTGAATTTTTTTTTTTCTGTACGTGCCGAATTTTGTAGCTAAACGTCCATATACGACATTATCAGAAAATAAGAGCAGTAACTATAGAAAATAAGTGTGGTAACTATAGAAAATAAGTGTGGTAACTATAGAAAATAAGTGTGGTAACTATAGAAAATAAGTGTGGTAACTATAGAAAAACTATATCTAAACTGAACACTTTATTTAATCTAAATAGTAGATTGTTCTCATTCCACTACTCGTGTCTAGGGATATCGACTAGTTTTTATTTATTTATTGCTCTCCCGTTTCTACTGAAACACACTACCCGACCAAGGGATTGAACTCACAATCAAGAAAAATTTTATACATTTCAACCGACTGTAATTCATTGAATATCGAATGTTTACTCTATGGATGTGTACCTCTTGGTGACTTCACGTTCTCTTGAATTCTCTCGCCAAAGTTTTCTGTTTTTTTTTTCATCTTTCGCCCCGCTATTTAGAGTTGGATAGAGCTTGCCACCCGATTCAGGCTGCATTTCCAAGCGACCCGACTCTTGGATCGAAGGCCATCGCTCGCCGTCCGCACCGAATGGGCCTGACAACCGCCGCAGACAAGAACAGATCGAGGGAACTCCAAACTGCGCGAGACGGAAACGAAATTCCTTCCTTCGACCCGTACGTCGCACGTTCCGAAGCTGTTTACTTGCGACGGGATTCAGCGCTGGGCTTCTTCTCCCGGGTCACCCGCCGTTACTATGAGAACCTTGGTTCGTTTATTTTTGTTCAGTTTCGCGATATACTTAACTTCAGCGTGTCTTCTCGCACTAAACCGAGTCGAGGAAA
Organism: Acanthosepion esculentum; assembly: GCA_964036315.1. Classification (NCBI taxonomy): domain Eukaryota; kingdom Metazoa; phylum Mollusca; class Cephalopoda; order Sepiida; family Sepiidae; genus Acanthosepion; species Acanthosepion esculentum. The sequence continues at coordinate 132,622,693 of OZ038479.1, forward strand.
AGCAGTACCAGAAAGTTTGGTTTTCACCACGAGGCAGGCCGAACGTCCAAGATTTTCTTACGTCCTCAGACAGCCAAAAGAACCTGTCGTGCTGTGCAGTCGGCAAGTATTGTAGACAGCGGCTGCACACAGAAAAAGGCATGAATCGAGACTAGAAAAAGGCCGGGATCCGGCTACATATGAAATTAATATTAACATTTGTATTTTCAAGCTTTTTTCTGTATCTGTCTATATTTCTCAGATGAGGTATTATGTACACTATTTACATTATTTGGACTATTGTCCTCATCTTTGTCGCCATATTTATTACAACGTTTCGGCCTTTCAGTATCAGTCTATATTTCTGAGATGAGGTATTTTGTACACTATTTACATTATTCGGACTATTGTCCTCATCTTTGTCGCCATATTTATTACAACGTTTCGGCCTTTCAGTATCTGTCTATATTTCTGAGATGAGGTATTATGTACACTATTTACATTATTCGGACTATTGTCCTCATCTTTGTCGTTATATTTATTACAACGTTTCGGCCCTTCAGTATCTGTCTATATTTCTGAGATGAGGTATTATGTACACTATTTACATTTTTCGGACTATATTTATTACAACTTTTCGGCCGTTGTACGCTCCGGCCTTCTTCAGGTGGTTGGAAAGTCGAACTTAACCCTTTATTTCGTTCACTGGGGTTGGCTGTTCTAGTTCCACGTGCCATTTTGAATGGATGTAATTTATCGGTTATCTCCTGTTAATTCCCTTCTTCAAGTTCTCCACTGCCTTAACTGGGTATTGAACTCACACTCTTTGGGTCTTGTCACTGGATCTAACTAACGCCTTCATCCACTGTACCATATGAACTTTTTTTTCTGTTTTAACGAACGGGTTTCGCGTCGTCTGCATATGTTTCAGGATACTTTATGCACTATATGGTTCTCTTAAACTAGTTTTCATTTCTCCCATTATGTGTAATATTATATCGCTTATATAATAACATCTTAATAAACGGAAGGAACCGAACAGCTGAAAGAAAAGGAATGACGAACATAAACTGTTCTCGAAGAGAGTTTTATACCTCTAAGCCCTAGAGGTTATAAAGATCGGTATGAGACGGAAATGGTCATAAAATTCGTGCTTTTCGTACTGAGACCATTAACAGTCGCTGGATTTTAAATGTAGCTCAACGTAAGCGAGATCTTCGCCATTTCTCTGTTAAATCTTATGCTGCCTTTTGCTTGCTTGTCAACTCAAATGCCAGGCTGATTAAAAGAATTTACTAAGACGGTGCAGTAATGGATAGAGGCTCAGAATGAGGAATCGGAGGGCCGAGTTCGAATTCCAATCGAATACATAACATTCACTTACGTGCTAATACCCTTGGAAAAGGTGTGAATCCTCTTCTTCTCCCGCCAGCTGTGGGTAAATAGACTGGGTTCTATAACCGTGGATGCCAAGTGGTCTAGCGCAGAAAGAAATGGCAACCTAATACGGGAAAAAAAATCTGCCTCGTCAGTTATATATCGAATGATACATGATCGCCTAAGCGTGTATGACGCATGACATATAACTGACTGACTCCATAGTAAGCCTTAGAACCAGTTTATATATACTATATCACCTATCATTGTTTGTTTGTTTGGTTTGGTTTATTTTGTTTTACGGTTTATCAACCTCTGGGTTATTTGATGGCGACGATATTTTAAGGAGAGATTCGCATGAATAGAATATGTGTTCTTTGTAAGAAATCAGTTTGTAGATCACGTTTTACTGACGTATTTTTGTAAAGAGGTATTATTTATCGAGAGTCAAATGTATTGCTGGTGATTCTTTTTCTTTCAAAAATTTATTGCTGGTATTTTTACAGTAAAAATCTATTTCTGTATTTTCATCGTGTTCTGGTCCCAGTTTGGAGGTAAACTATTTGCCGATGGCTGGGACCCTAAAAGGTGTTATCATCAATGAATACCTAGGAATAACAGCAATTAAGTGATGGTTCAACTCTCCTCAAAACCTCCCGTTGAGAGCCCTTGATGCCGGATGTAGTTTATCGTCATGCCAAGGACGCCGTTTTTTTTTGTTTTTTTTAAACGTTCATCAACGTTTTGTGGGTTGAAATATCGAAACATTTGTAAAATCATTTTTTTTGTTAGGATGGGGGGAATGTATATAACATTAGCAAATTTTGTTTTAGAATAACAACGATTTTTTTTTTTTGGCAGTATACAAGTTCTACTAATTAACCCCATAGCTATGGATTCATACCTGTTCTAAAGGTATTTGCACCTAAGTGAATATAACGAGCCCCACTGGGATTCGAACTCGACTGTTCAATTTCTTATGCCGAGCCTCTGCCCATTACACCACCCGCGCTGTGAACAATTTAAAAAAAAATAATGCTCTACCCGTCCAGAGTATGACGATAAACTACATCCACGTCCTAGGTAAGATGATAAACTACATCCGCGTCCTGGGTAAGACGACAAACTATACTCGCGTCCTGAGTAAGATGATAAACTACATCCGCGTCCTGGGTAAGACGACAAACTATACCCGCGTCCTGAGTAAGATGATAAACTACATCCGCGTCCTGGGTAAGACGACAAACTATACCCGCGTCCTGAGTAAGATGATAAACTACATCCGCGTCCTGGGTAAGACGACAAACTATACCCGCGTCCTGAGTAAGATGATAAACTACATCCGCGTCCTGGGTAAGACGACAAACTATACCCGCGTCCTGAGTAAGATGATAAACTACATCCGCGTCCTGGGTAAGACGACAAACTATACCCGCGTCCTGAGTAAGATGATAAACTACATCCGCGTCCTGGGTAAGACGACAAACTATACCCGCGTCCTGAGTAAGATGATAAACTACATCCGCGTCCTGGGTAAGACGACAAACTATACCCGCGTCCTGAGTAAGATGATAAACTACATCCGCGTCCTGGGTAAGACGACAAACTATACCCGCGTCCTGAGTAAGATGATAAACTACATCCGCGTCCTGGGTAAGACGACAAACTATACCCGCGTCCTGAGTAAGATGATAAACTACATCCGCGTCCTGGGTAAGACGACAAACTATACCCGCGTCCTGAGTAAGATGATAAACTACACCCGCCTCCTGGGTGAGACGATAAACTACATCCGAGAGCAAGGCCCCTGATCAGAAGGTTTTCAGGAGCATGGAACCGCCTCTTAATTGCTGGTGTTCCCAAGTCCACCCTGCCACGGGGTGGTAGCACATATTGGGGTCCCAGCTATGCGCAAATAGTTAAACCCGGAACTTTGGTCAAAATACTATGAAAGTGTAAAAATAGGTTTTAATACTAGAAATGCTTTGTAAAAAAATATTACCAGCAATAGATTTTTGGAGGAAAAAATGAATATCAGCAATACTTAAAAAAAAATATTGCCAGAAATAGATTTTTGAAGAAAAATATTACAAGCAAAATATTTTTATAAAAAAAATTGCAGCAATAAAAATTTTGTCGGCATTAAATAAACCAAAGAATACATATTCTATTTATACGAATCAAACCTTAAAATGTTGTCGGCATTAAATAAGCCATTGGGGTTGATATACCGTAAAACAAAATAAACCAAACCAATCCAAACTAAAGAATACATATTCTATTCATAAGAATCTATCCTGAAAAGGTTATCGGCATTAAATAAGCCATTGATGTTGATATGCCGTAAAACAAAATAAATCAAACCAATCTAAACCAAAGAATACATATTCTATTCATTCTGTTCCTAATTCTTCCACACCCTGTAACCGTTTGTGTCTTAGTGGCTTTACTTGTTTGCAGGGGTTATACCGATTTAAAAAAAATGTTTTAAATAGTTTTAACGTAGGGCTTTTTTTGTCTTCTGTTTTGTTTTTTGATTTTTGTCTTTTTTCTCTCTTTTTTTTTAAAAGAAATAATGTTTTGTTCGTATCGTTTCAGTAGAGTAGCTCTATGTCAGAGTTTTTGTTTCGAAAATGATCGGTTGACAAACTTATGGGAAGAGACGACTGTATCTTTAAAAATAAAATTCCTTTGACAAATGGCTGTCAAAAACAAAACCAACTTGTCTGTTTTCTCTCTCAGTCCCCACCAAGGGATTCCCGCGTGATCAAATTCAAAGTCTTCAGCAAATAATCCCGTTGTTTGACCGGGTGTGGTTTTCTGATGCACTGGGAGGGAAACGATCTTTCACGCGTTGTCCCGGCAAAGGTCTCCACGTGAAACGTTCGGCCAGGACGCAGTGTCCGTGACAAAATATTTCTTACGCTGTAATTTCGAGGTGACAAGGCCGAGGCGTCGAGGCAGGGTGTCTGGGATTGGGTGGTTGTTAATCGTGTGAAGTCGCTTCTCGTTTTACTGAATCTAAGGTAGACGATGCTGTCCGTGACGATGGAGCTGTAAAGACTGGGGGTAGTCAAATCACGCGCTGATCGACAACTTAAAACGAATTACAGCCACCAGCTCCGAGATCATTTCACCTGCTCTTCATACGTGTCAACATTGATAGCTATTCCACTCAGACACTCTCACCTTCTAGTTATTTTCTTCTCATTCTTCTTTTCTTTTTTTTAATCATTTCACCCCAAGAAAGGCGCGAACGCCACTAGTACACAGGTGCGATTACGGGGAGTGGAAGCGAGAGAAAAGACTGGGTATAGGGTTGCCTTGAGGAAAAGAAAAAAAGATGGACTGGATTCAAGAAGATGACGCCGAATTTAAATTTTTCACATCGTAGTTATCAAGGAAGTAAGTAAACTGGAGTGAGCTCCACAGGTGGGTAGTGCGAGAAAAGAATATGTTGGAATAGAAGGGGTGATTACATTTAACTATTTAAATTTATGTAAGTATATCATAATTCCAACTTGTCTATGGGTGATTCGAATGATTCTACATATATATATATATAGAGAGAGACATTTTTATGTTTATACATTCTTTTTATAGATACAGATATTTAAGTAAATGCTCTATTTATAATAAACAGTATTAAACAACTTTTACCGGCCTGAATGTCCGAGAAATTTTCATAGAAAATATTCGTGCTCTGACAGAAATCGAACTTGTATCCTATACGGAACCGTCATATAGCCTGACGTGCCTTTTAACCGATTTGGCCACAGAGAAGCGTTCAGTTAGCAAGGTCGAATTTACTGCCTTTAAACTTCAATCTTCCATGATTCTCTCACGTACATTCATATCTGTTAAAAGCGTATCCAAATATAAGCCAATGACGTCACACATTATGAAATGGATAAAGTCCGACAACTATTTTAAGACTTTTTTATGTTTATACATTCTTTTTTTAGATACAAATATTTAAGTAAATGTTCTGTTTATAATAAACAGTATTAAACATTTACCGGCCTGAATGTCCGCGAAATTCTCATAGACAATATTCGTCCTCTGACACTATATGACGGTTCCGTATAGGATAAAGGTTCGATTCCTGTCGGAGGACGAATATTTTCTATGACAATTTATCGGACATTCAGGCCGATAGATTTTGTTTAATATATATATATATATATATATATATATATATATATATATATATATATATATATATATATAAGTGCTATATTTATGGAATAAACTGCTCAATATAAGAGATAGACCACCTGTAAATATAAATATAAAAGTGAACATGGAAGTCAGCAATCGTCAGGCCGCGAGTGTTGGATTTTTTCTCGACTATTTATATATATGATTCAGAGGTACATAGCGGGTAATCCATTCTGGAGGTTATTTTGCCGGAAGTGGCTTGTTTATTTATTTATTTGGGTTAATTTAATTTACTTGTTGTTTGTTTTCATTTCTTATTTTATATATTTATTTATTCTTTTCAGCTGTCAATGTTTTATTAAAGTAGTACAAAATTGGGGGGATTTGTTTAGGTCGTTTATTTAATAGTTTGTTTTGGTCTGGGAAGATAACGCTAATTATTCGTTCAATTTTTGGATTGATTGCCGTAGTCTATTCTGCTAGGTTGGTTGTGTCTCCTAGGTTTTCCACATATGTAGAAACCACAACCATATCTCGAAGATTAACATGGCACCTGAGTGCAATCCATGCCTATAGGAACAAACAAAGAGTGGAGATTTTGCTTATCAATCAAACCTCGTATCTAGATAGATAGATAGATAGATAGATAGATAGATAGATAATGAAGAGACTGAGATAGATAGATAGATAGATAGATAGATAGATAGATAGATAGATAGATAGATAGATAGATAGATAGATAGATAAGGAACAGAAGGAGATAGATAGATAGATAGATAGATAGATAGATAGATAGATAGATAGATAGATAGATATGCACAGAATTAGATAGATAGATAGATAGATAGATAGATAGATAGATAATGAAGAGACTGAGATAGATAGATAGATAATGAAGAGACTGAGATAGATAGATAGATAGATAGATAGATAGATAGATAGATCTGAATTAACATAGATAAAACTGAATTAAAATAGATCGAACTTAATTAACATAGATAGATAGATAGATAGATAGATAGATAGATAGATATGAAACGCAGATATATATGAAGGGAATAAGCCAAGATATATTTTTTAACTTATTCTTCAAATTATCTTTGTTTATTTTTCACAGATGGAGTTTAACCAGACTGCCGGATACTATTACAACATTTCAACTCAGCAATCGTGCATAAAGAATTGAACAGTTCCAAAAAAAGATCAGGTAAACAATTCACTTCACTTATTCCCTCGAAAAAATTGTATTATTTTCTCTTGGTTACCGATGCTTTTTCACGTTCTATATTTGTCAAAATATTGAAATAAAACAAACCCCGAGCAAAATGGCCACCTTACCAACATGTCTGCTGCCTCAATGAATATGATAGCTGCGCCAATAGCGATTACTTAAGCATATTAATCTGACGATTTTTGTAGTATGCAGAAGCTTCGTATTGGGCGGGTGGACAAAGCTAATTCAAGGAACATATTTTCAGCGGTATTGATACCAACTTGTTGATCCCCAGTTTTGTAGGCGGCTTCTGAAAAAAAATTTTTTTAACCGTTTCGCCCCAAGCAAGGCGGGAAGCCACTAGCACGCAAGGGGTTACAGAGAGTCGGAGCGAGAGCAAATAGGAATGATAGAGGAAAGGATGAAGAGAAGCATAGGGGATAGATCAGGGCATCTGGGGACGTCGATTGACATTACATTTGAATAGTTGGAGATTATAGCTACCAGGAAAACAGGAAAAGATGAGGAAGTTCCACAGGTGATCAGTGCGAGACATGAAGCTATTGGAGTAGAAGAGACGGCTACATTTAACAGTTTCGACAGTGAAAGGGTGAGAGCGAGATGCCAGCCTAGTTGAACGCTTAAATTCATGAAGTCTGGGAACCAGCGAAAGCAGCTCATCGGGGCAGTTACCGTGAAAGTATTTATAAAAAAGATAGAGGGAGACGACGGCGCGTCTGTGAGAGAGCGACTGCAGACGAGACGCCAGATCAGGGCCGATTACATTGCATATCCGTCTTTGGATTTTATCAAGGACCTTGAGACTATTAGAAAGGGCTCCAGATGCTTGTTGAACAGAGATCAAAGACAATGTGTTGATCGCAAATCACTGAGAAGAGAATAAGAAAATACTTAATGTGCAAAACAGAAAAAGAAATTTCTGTCTTACTAAATTTTTTTTTGGCTAAAGCTTCTATGCGAACTTAAACACAAATACACACACACACATACACACACACACACACACACACACACACACACACACACACATATATATATATATATATATATATATATATATATATTGTGTATTTAGGTAGCATTCCTTCTTTCAAGCAAGCTCTATTAAATATGACAGACAAGGTGCTTTGATTAAGTTTTTTTTTTATATAATTTATCACATGATCATTTTTTTTTCTTTTCAGGAGATATAGAAAAACTGTCCAAATGTTTTTTAGAGCGCTTTCGGCTATACATTTAGCCATTTTCAAAGATGACATATCTTAACTGTTAAATAAGAAATATTTTGTTGCTTGTATGTATTTATATAATGTTTTCATTTTTCAAAACACGGTCAAGATATTGTGTCCATGTTCATAGTTGATATTATTAAGTGTCGGTTTTATTTTGTTTTTATTAATAAGGCTTCCAATATTTTTAGCTTTTTTTTTGCATGTAGATGATGCTATTATGTTACGAATAGGGTTCGATAGTTCTTCATGAATATTTTACTTTTATATAATTTATCATTTGAAAAGAAAAAAACTAGTAGATCACATGAGAAATTGTATAAAGAACACGGTCAAGATATTGTGTCCATGTTCACAGCGCTTTAATTTCGGGTGAAAATAAATTTTTCGTTGTTTTCACCCGAAATTAAAGCAAATGTAAGCAAACACACACACACACATACATATATATATATATATATATATATATATATATATATATATATATATATATATATATATATATGTTGTGTATTTAGGTAGCAATTCTTCTTTTATGCAAGCTTTGACTGACAAGGTGCTTTGATTAATTTTTTTAGTATAATTTATCATATATATTTTATATTTTTTTCTTTTCAGAAGATATAGAAAAACTGTCCAAATGTTTTTTTCGAGCGCTTTCGGCTATACATTTAGCTATTTTCAAGGTTGAGCTATATTAACTGTTAACTAGAAATAGAATGTTTTATGTATGTATTTATACAATGTTATTTCGTTTTCAAAACACGGTCAAGATAGTCTGTCCATGTTCATAGCGTTTTTTTTGTTGTTATTTTCACCCGAAATTCAACCAAATGTAAGCACACACATACACACACTTACACTCATATATATATATATATATATATATATATATATATATATATATATATATATATACCCATATATATATATATATATATATGTATGTGTATATATATATATATATATATATATATATATATATATATATATATATATATATATATATATATATATATATAGGTATTTTATTTTCAGGAGAAAATAAAGCTAAAACTATCCAACATTTAGATATATTTTTATTATGCTTTTCCTCGATCTGAGTTTTCGGCTCACATGAGTCTTCTTCAGTGATTATATGGATGTTACAACACAGATATTCTTCATCAAAAATTACATCCTGTTATGTTTCAAACCTGTCACAACATAATACATTGCATCTAAGCACACACACATACAAAGCAGACATATACACACATACACACGCATGCATATATATATATATATATATATATATATATATATATATATATATATATATATATATACCAGATATAACAATAAAATTGTCCAAATTGTGAAATTAAGCTCTGAAACCTTGTATCTTAGAAATGATTAAAGATATCTTACTGGAATTCTCCGAGGTTTTTATAACACTACCGGATTCGACTTTGAGCAATAAGAATGTACAATTACACTCCAAGCTTAACAGAAGAATCGTGATGAGATCGATCATAGACGAAAATAACATGTTCATCATAAATTAATCATAGCTAAGGATCGGAAGTTCGTGAATGATTGAAATAAATTTCAAATATTTATATATTATTCCAGGGTCATTTTCCAACTAATTCAAGATGATCTTCGTCCCTTCTAACTTTCTAACGTTATGTCCTGGAATAACAGATTTCGCGTGCGATTTCATTTTCAAGTCTTTTTCCACTGCACTTTGGACTGTCATAGCTGAAACTCCTTTCTCAAGTGTCAAACGTCTTATGAACTGAGTTGGATCTTTTCTAATTGATCTCTTTAGCTCTAAGTTGAAATGATGATCCCTCCTCTATATAGATATATATTTGCGTGTGCACACGTGAACGATCCATGATATTATCCAGAAGATAATAGTAATCAGGTTAATATTAGTATAAAAAAGAATCCTCTGTACTTTTAGATATCTGTGACACATTTTCTGTCGTCTGTTACTGAAAGAATTACCTACAATTTCTTCATCTAATACAAACAACCGAAATGTAAACAAACAACTACATGTATAATGTTTAAGCATGTGTCCATCTCCCCTACGTCACTGTTAATGAAACGTATAAGATTTAGAAAATAAATATTATACCTAACACTTATAAACGTCAAAAAAGAAAAATCTTCTAAAATTTCTAATACTCATGGGGTGTAGAAAGAAATTATTATAAATTTTTTAAAGTGCACACGAACTTTATGGACACCCTGTATATATTATTCCAGAACCATTTTTCAACATATTCAAGATGACCTTCACCCTCTAACCTTCTGTCCTGGAGTAACAACGTACCTTACAGGTTTCACTTACGATTTCATTTTCAAGTCTTTTTTCTCTGCTCTTTGGACTGTTATAGCTGAAACTCCTCTCAAATGCCAAACGTCTTATGGACTGAGTTGGATCTTTTCTAATTGATCTCTTTAGCTCTAAGTTGAAATGAGGATCCCTCTTCCTGTTGTGACCTCCTGATCCAGTTTTCCTCTGTATTGTACCGTTTTTTTAAAAACTTCACCATTCTTTTGATCTTTTTTTAAAAGGACATTTAAGATGGAATCCAGAGTATACCGGGCGTAACAGCAAAATTGTCTAATTGTTAGATTAAGTTTTAACCGTGTTAGAAATGATTAAAGATATCTTACTGGAATTCTTCAAGATTTTTATAACACTATTAGCTCTATGAGCAATATGAATATATAATTACTATCCAAACTTAAAAGAATCGTGATGAAATCGGTCATAAACACGTTCATCGTTAATTAATCATAGCTAAGGATAGGAAGCTCATGAAGGATTGAAATTATCTTCAAATACACACACATTATATATATATATATATATATATATATATATATATATATATATATATATATATATATATATATTATTCCAGGATCATTTTCCAACTGATTCTATCCTTCTAACTTTCTATCCTGGAGTAACAAGGTGCCTCAGAGGTTTCATGTACAATTTCAATTTCAAGTCTTTTTTCTCTGCTCTTTGGACTGCTATAGCTGAAACTCCTCTCAAATGCCAAACGTCTTATGGACTGAGTTGGATCTTTTCTAATTGATCTCTTTAACTCTATGTTGAAATGATCATCCCTTTTCCTGTTGTGAACTTCTGATTTAGTTTTCCTCTCAACTGGTTGCACCTTTTAAACTTATTCAGCGTTATCGTGGCGGCTCTTGAATATACTTTTGAAGATAGAAATAAGAGTATTAATGTTTTTTGCTATTACGGAAGCCTGAATGATCTTTTTCCTCTCACCATTACTCAGTTGGGATGACATAGTGGGTCTGATAAAAAAAAACAATTTTAACCTTTCTATTTTTAGCCGAATAACTCAAAGGTTGTTCAAGAATTCTTACAAGTGGGTCTGATATAAAAAAACAATTTTAACTTTTTATCTTTCTCGTTGAATAACTTGAAGGCTTTTTCGGTGGTTCCAATGAAAAAATTATGTGAAGATGGCTAAACGTTTTATCTGAAAACTCTGAAATAAGCAACTCAATTATTTTAGTGGTTTTAGATATTGAACATATTGTGGAATGGGTAATTATGCTGTTACACGATTTGGGCAATTTTGTCTATTGTCTGCTTCGTCTGTGGCATTTATTCGCACCGACTGAGTGTATCAATAGTTCCGAAAAGTGTGGATGGTTCGGCACAAGCCCTCACAACTTTAATCAAATCACTTGTGTGGGTTTTCTGGCGGTTTACCTTGATTCGCTCATTCTTATCCACACAGTCCACTTGCAAGGTCCGCTGGCGAGAGAGGGAAGGCGACGGGGTCAGGTAAAGGATATTAATTTGTCAGCTGTCAATATACCTCGTAACACTCTTGAGCGCTTAGCCTTGCAGCGGGCAGAATGGAGATCAACGTGTCTTAGTGGACTCGGCAGTTTTCAATCTGCTTTTCTCAATCGTCTTCAAGAAAAAAGAGCAAGATCTAAAAGATCATCCAATCTAAAAGTGATCTCATCCCACAATCCTTAATCTTGCTTCATATGCGGCCTCTTTTGTAAATCACTAGCGGGTCTTAAATGCCACTTAAGATTATCGCACAAAATTTAATAACTGAATCAATTAAGTTGTCAGATCCTCATACGTCGAAACCGACGGGAGAGTCCACTATATATATATATATATTTATATACTATGAAATGGACAAAGTCCGACAATTATTTTAAGAGATTTTTATATTTATACATTCTTTTTATAGATACAAATATTTGAGTAAAATCTGTTTTATAATAAACAGTATTAAACAACATTTACCGGTCCGGATGTCCGAGAGATTTTCATAGAAAATATTCGTCCTCCGACAGGAATCGAACCTGTATCCTATACGGAACCGTCATATAGCCTGACGTGCCTTTTAACCGATTTGGCCACAGAAGATCGTTCGGTTAGCAAGGTCGATTTTACTGCCTTTAAACTACAATCTTCCATGAATCTCTCACGTACATTCATATCTGCTCGATGCGTATTCAAATGTAAACAAATGATGTCACACATTATGAAATGGACAAAGTCCGTCAATTATTTTAAGACATTTTTATGTTTATACGTTCTTTTTATAGATACAAATATTTAAGTAAATGCTCTGTTTATAATAAACAGTATTAAACAACATTTACCGGCCTGAATGTCCGAGAGATTTTCATAGAAAATATTCGTCCTTCGACAGGATTCGAACCTGTGTCCTATACGGAACCTGTCGGAGGACGAATATATTCGTCCTCCGCATTTACTTAAATATTTGTATCTATAAAAAAATGTATAGACACAAAATTAATCGCTGCTTTTAAGTAGTGCATTAATATTTAAACCTTACCCTTTAATAGTTCAACGATAATTCTTCTGCCGCCAATTTAAAGACAATTTGATGTACGTAGGTCCTTACTTTCCATACAAATAATTATTTTTATTTCATAGGTGACTTTCTCCGGATTTCGTAATTAATTTCCATTATTCCCAAATTAGATATTTGTTCCAAGTTATAGAAATCGTTATCGTACAAAAAAATTCGTCGCAAAAATCATGTAAAAAAATCGCCGAAAACAATCGCAGTAATGAAAACAGGGGTATCCAAAATTTCAGGATTGAGGGTCCGGATCCGGTCCGGAATGTTTTTAATTTACTCACAAAAGCAGCCTGATTCTAAAATGGCATGATATGTTGGGCTACGGCCTCTAGGAGTAAAGTTGACAATTGTGACACACTGACATTCGCATTTATTTATGTACGTAGGTCCTTACTTTCCGTATAAACAATTATTTTTATTTCATGGGTGACTTTATTCATATGGATTACATTACATTACATCACTTAGCTTTCTCCATAGTTTACCTTTCCTTACACAAGAATATTTAAATAGCGTTCATTTTGTAGCAACATTTCTTTAACTTCTATATACTAATAATTCCCATCTCTATTCGTAAATAAAAGTGACGCCATCCCGGGGGTGGTGGCAGCTCTTGGAAGGACGATCATCAATCGATTGTGTAGACGTCGAAGAAGCTAGACGTGATATCCCACGGCAAAAAAAAAAAAATAGAAAGAAAGAAATCCAAGTGTCCCAAACAGGGAACATAAATGATATCACCGGGACCGCCGTTTTACCCCGGGAAATTTTACAACTAAGACCCCTTTGATTTTCAAGATTTCTCCACTGCTTGTTCTGTCGATATGTGTTAAAGTTATTTCTGTGATAGACATATAGTGACAGGTATATGCCTACTTGTATATAATCTCTTGTAAGGACTATCTCTATATAATCCCATTTTTTTTAGACTAATTTGACATATATTTTTTCATTTCATCTGTTTCTTTCTTCCCTTGTTTTAAGATGTTATATATCACTGATAAACTAATGCCTATTATGAAAACTGGAGAATGAAGATAACGAAGATAGTTATTCGCTCTTTCCAAGCAACTGATTTTAATTGCTCGGGCATGCACTCACTGGTCGATATGTCATTTAATTTGTGCAAGAAAAAAATTGAGATAAATTTTTAAAAAAAGCAAATCTGTATTTTTGTTAGTTATATAGATTACTTTGCTTTGTTTCATTCGGGGTTAATCTAAAAGAAGCATGGCTTACACTTGGAGGAAAAAACTAAAAGAGATCCCAAAAAGAAATTTTGAATGCTGAAGAATATGCAAAAACTGATTGAATACTGTTCAAGGATGAAGTTTGCTTAAGAGAAATTATTTCATTTTTTTAAATTAGTTTTTATGAAAGAACTGTGGGTCTGATAATAAAACCGGGTGTGATGATAAGGACAGAAAGATGGGAGCATGAAAAACAATAATCGAAAATTAATGGCGCCGGATGAGGACATGTTGTCTGAATATGAAAGGTTGGCCCGGATTAGGCCCTCGCATTTTGTTCAAAGAAACCCACTTGATTAATCAAAGTTTCAATGAGAATTAATCACCTGCACGACCACGCACACAACACACACACACACACACACACACACACACACACACACGCACATACACACATACACACATACACACACAAACACACAGACATACACACGCACAAGCACACAAACACACACACACATACACACACATACACACACAAACACACACACACAAACACACAGACATACACACGCACAAGCACACAAACACACACACACACGCATATACACACAAACACACAGACATACACACGCACAAGCACACAAATACACATACACACACACACATACACACGCATATACACACAAACACACAAACAGACATACATACGCACAAGCACACAAACACACACACACACAAACGCACACATACACACGCATACACACAAAAAGCACACACACGCACACAACACACAGACATACACACGCACAAGCACACAAACACACACGCACAAACACACACACATACACACGCATACACACAAAAACACACACATACACACGCACAAGCACACAAACACACACACATACACACGCATACACACAAAAAACACACACACATACACACACACATAGACACGCACAAGCACACAAACACACACACACACACACAAAAACACACACACACAAAAAAAAACACACACGCACACAAACACACAGACATACACACGCACAAGCACACAAACACACACGCACAAACACACACACACATACACACGCATACACACAAAAACACACACATACACACGCACAAGCACACAAACACACACACAAACACACACATACACACGCATACACACAAAAAACACACAAACATACACACACACATAGACACGCACAAGCACACAAACACACACACACACAAACACACACACACGCATACACACAAAAAAACACACACATACACATACACACACACACACACACAAAACGATGGTTAAATAAATAGATTAAAAAAAAAAGAGGGTGAAGGGGCCATTTGACAGAAAATATTTCTTGACGAGGCCCCGGCCGGGCATAAATATATAAAAATGAATAAATAAGATCGAGTCGAACGTGGAATGCAGTGAAATAGGAAAGACGACAGCTTTGAAAATGAAAGGAAGCCGATGAACAACAAAATAAAATGTCTCCATGTATAATTTCCGGCACAGATTCAATCACGTGATTAATCTAAGAAGAATGGATCGTACAAGAGAAGTAACCTTAAAAAAAAAAAAAAAAAAAAACAGTTCTAAAGGTCCCCGAATGACTCCCTCCCCGAAATCATAAAATATTACTTTTTATTCTCTATTCATCGAAAAACTGATCTGACGCAAGCGAGAGAGAAATGGAATGTTGTTGTTTGGTTGGTTGTTTTGTTTTATGGCATACCAAAACCTCAGTGGGTCATTTAATGCCAACAAGATTTTGAAATAGATTCGTAGCGATAGTTTGGTTTGGTTTGGTTTGTTTTACGGCATATCAAACTCAATGGGTTATTTAATGCCGACAAAATTTTTATTGCTTGTAATATTTTTTTTCCTTCATGAATCTATTTTTGGTAATATTTTTTCTTCAAAAATGAATTGCTGACAATAATTTAAAAAAAAAGTATTTTTGGTAATAAAATCTATTTTTACACTTTCATAGTGTTATGACCCCAGTTTGGGAGTTAGATATTTGCCCATAGCTGGCACCCTAACAGGTACTACCCCGAGTCAGGTTCGATGTGGGAACACCAGCAATTTAAAGGTAGTTCCATGTTTCTCAATACCTCTTGATCAGAGGCCTTGCTGTTGGACATAGTTTATCGTCATACCCAGGACACGGATGTAGTTTATCGTCATACCCAGGGCGCGGATGTAGTTTATCGTCATACCCAGGACGCGGATGTAGTTTATCATCATACCCAGGACGCGGGTGTAGTTTATCGTCATACCCAGGACGCGGATGTAGTTTATCGTCATACCCAGGACGCGGATGTAGTTTATCGTCGTACCTAGGACGCGGATGTAGTTTATCGTCTTACCCAGGACGCGGATGTAGTTTATCGTCATACCCAGGACGCGGATGTAGTTTATCGTCTTACCCAGGACGCGGATGTAGTTTATCGTCTTACCCACGACGCGAATGTAGTTTATCGTCATACCCAGGACGCGGATGTAGTTTATCGTCATACACAAGACGGGAAAAATGGAAGGATTAAAAATACTATTTGTAATCAGGAATTATATAGTGGTAGGGGTAGGAATTTTACAAATGAAATAAAATAAAAAAACAGAAATAAAAGACGAAACCAAAATTTCATTTACAAAGCCCTCCTTATCAGAGTCTGCTCATTCCACAGTTTCGATAATGCACGGCCAGCCGCATTTTTAACTAATAATGATAGGGATGGTGCTTATGCCGAGAGAAGCTATGAACCAACTCGAAAAGAAACCCCTACTTGGTACAAAAAGTCCCAGTAGCAATAACCAATCGAGTGAGGTTGTAGCCAACCAATACAATTCTGGTCACCAAAGCAACATAACTAAAAAATAAGATGAAAACGTAAAAATTCTCAAATTCATAAGGAATTAAAAAAAAAAAAAACTTATGCGCAAAGGTTGCTTATTTCTAGGTTAAGAACGAATGTTTCATCTATTACATGAAATTGATTGATATTATTAATAGACATTGTTAATATTTAACATCCCCACCACGAGGGTGTATGTTGCACAAGGCCGAGTTTACCGTAGGTTCTCCGAGCCCGTAGGCTCGGCTAAAAATATTCCCGTAGAACCGGCATAAACGGGTCCGGATCTGTCTACCAACCCGGTCGAAACTTTGCCCTTCGGCAAAGCCTCGACCGGGTTCCTCTCTGCTCAAGGCAGTGAGTTCAACAGTATGAACAGGCTATTCGACTGTTCTCTGAGCCCGTTATTTTATTATTACTTCTTGATGTTAATCTCTTATTCTGTCTAATAAGATCTACAGTAAAAACGAATCTTCTGTCCGTCATATAACTTTTGTTACAGTCTATATTGTTATAATTCTTCTATTTTATTACTCGTCATTTTTCCCTACGTATTTATATCACATCGTATATATTTTAATGAAGATTATGAATTTTATATTCATCATTTAAAATTCCATTTTTGGAAATAACTATTCATTTACAATCTGGTCTTTTGATGATCTTAATAAATAAATGATTGTTTTCGAAATTTGTAAGTCCAGGAGTTATCAGTAATTACATTATGACCATTCGGACTAATATTTTCATCATTCTTGTTGTTATCACGTTTCAACCGTTGTGCATATCTGCATATCTTTTATAAATATTTATAAATAGTTTTGTTTCATTTTTGTCATTCGAGGAACACGCACAGTGTGTGCGTGCGTGTGTGTGGCATTCTGCTTGCGCGCGCATGCGTGTGTGTCTCACAGGCAGAAAAATGGGTGAAAAGCGCGGGAAAAAATTATAGAAAAAGAAATAACGAAAAATAATTCAGAGTGGAGGAACAAAGCAGAGAGAAATAGAGTCAGAGAAAAAGAGGGTGAGAATGCAAGAACAGGAAAGACAAAGATAGATAGATAGATAGATAGATAGATAGATAGATAGATAGATAGATAGATAGATAGATAGGGGGAGAGAGAGAGACAGAGAGAAAGAGAAGAGAGATATGGTGCGATGGATAAATTGTCATCCAAATTACACAAAAATGAAAATAACACTTACATCTCATTTTAACATATATATTTACGAAAATGGCACAAAAATATCTTGAAATACTAAAAAGCAAATTTATTCCATAAAATCCCCATTGCCTACCAATCTCGGAGTTAAGACTTCGGAATCTCCAGCAACTATCCTGGATGGTCACCTAGTCTAAATTGGTAAATGCTTCCATGATGCTTGCATTCATTTCATCTTTGGTGTTACAAGGAGTTTTGTTGGTCTCTCACTCAACTGCACCCCACACATAATAACCAAAGGGGGTGAAATCTAGGGAGTTAGGAGGCCAGATGTAAGAGGGGATGAGGTTGTAGAAATTGTCTGACAGCCATGACTGAGTCCTCCTGCTTGTGTGGCATGGTGCAGAGTCCTGTTGCCAGACATAGTCATCTAGCAGTCACCCTATTGACTTGGGGCAGTACTACCTGTTCAAGGAACTTGATGTAACCCTCCGTGATGGGTCTGGGGCCGTCAACAAAAAATTCGGGAGTTCTTTTCTTATCAGAACGATTAGAATGATATTCCGTGTCTTCTTAATCACCATTAGACTCATCCAACCCTTTTGTAATCCTCTGCACTGTGCTTAGATGGACACCCGAACACTCTGAAATGTTCTTATTAGACCTTCCGGTGCGAATGCCAAGCAGTAAAGCATGCCGTTTCCAAGTTTGTAGCGGAGTGAATTGCGTCATGATGGAACCTATTATACTGCGCAGGTGACAAAATCAGAAAAAAGCAACGCGCAGCGCGAAATTGAAAACATAAAATGGCCTCAATTTACTCCTCGTAATCTGTAGATAATACATCGGCACCCGCACATCCTAGGTTTTGAATTCAGAGTTGTCCTTCTCCTAGACCAGTTGCCATCCAAGGCCATAGAACCCAGTCTGTCCTGCTACTTACCCAATGGGGGTATGAAGAGCATTCATACCTTTCCCAAAGGTATGAGCACGCAAGTCCTCAATCCGAGCTGTTAGCTATCCATTCTCCTATATATATATATATATATATATATATATATATATATATATATATATATATATATATATATGTATCGGAATTCGAATTCCAGTCGAATCCATTACATTCACTTACGTGCTAATACCATTGAGAAAGGTGTGAATTCTCTTCTTCTCCCTCCAGCTATAGGTAAATAGCAGGACAGATTGGGTTCTATAGCCTTGGATGGCAACTGGTCTAGGAGAAGGACAATTCTGAATTCAATACCTGCGCAGGGTCGTTTGGGGACTTTGTGGCACTCGGTGCACCAGGTCTCTATATTCGTCCCTTCAAAAAGTGTGGATGGTCCTGCACGAAACCTTCACCACTATAATCAAATTTCATGTGCCGGCGTCGGGCTCTCAGTTACTAGGAACTGATCTGCTTGACCCTAATACGTCGAATTCGACGGGAGAGTCGATGATATATATTAATGCATGTTTCATTAAATAATATAGTCAAGTTTTGTCTATTTATTTTAAGTAAGTTCCTTTCGTATTGTCTGATAAGCTTAATCACATTATCGTTGAAAGACGAAAGGAAAACACCATATTGACACATGTTTAAATCCAATCTAAGCTTCCGGCTTACATAAGCCATTATCAAAGATGACAATTTTAATAAATCAAACAACACATATACAAAACCACAATAATGGCCCGCCCTTGCTGTTTGATTAAGCTCAAAGTAACGACAAACTCTTATTTACGAGCCAAGGAAGCGAAAATCGCGTTGCAGTTCATGACGTCACACATGACCACGCGAGAGTGAAAACGAAAAGTATTAATTATGGGAAGCCATTGGTATAAACCAATGGCGTCTGCTATAGATTATAGGCATTTAAGAATGTTTGTTTAAGTTTATTTTGGTTCAGGTTAGGTTTCAACTGTTTTATGTACATAACTTCAAGGATTTTTTAATTTTCTTTTATTGTTTTCATGTTTAAGTATAGTTGTGTTTTCAACAAGGATTTTCCAGAATTGAGTACGCGGGAAGTCATATATATATTGTTGAGTCTTGACTCATTGTTGAATCTCGACTAATGCATGGAATAATAATGCAACACAAAATGTACTTAGAACAAGAATGTATTAATACAAGAAAATATACACAATATTTACATATAGTATTTCTGTATATTTCTGGGAAGACGTTCCTGGAGAGTGTGTTGACTAAGTCGCAGTCGGGCAGAGTCTCTAGCTGGATCTCTGTATTCCCTCCCTGTCTTCCGGTACCAACCATTATTTATATAGTCGGTAGTCACCTATGCAGATTAGGTGGATCCTACCACAACATATATATATATATATATATATATATATATATATATATATATATATATATATATATATATATATATATATATATATACATATATATATATATATATATATATATACATACATACATATGCACGGTCCGCCCACCAAAACGTATACACACTCCAGGAAAGAAAAAACTTTTATAGATATTGTAATACTAAATTTATTCAGACATCACGAGAATAATACAAGTTACGTTTGGACTTCGATGACTAGAGATGCTCAAAATGGTTGCCTTTCCCTTTCAGCCATTTATCAGTATGTCAACGTACTGGTTGAGCAACGTTAACCAAAGTGTCCAGTGGGATTACTACACATGCATTTTCAATTTCTTGTCTAAGTTAATGCCATCTGTCGAGAAAATATCGTACTACAGTAAACAGTGTTATCACAAGATGACAGGACTACGAAAGACAAGTTTTTCCTTTCCGGAAGTTTTTATGGCGGACTCTGTATATGAAGCAAACAAACAAACAAAAAACAGACATATAACAAAATAAATATCGTTCAGAATAACTCTACATACACCGAAATTTCTTCCACAACGTTCTGTCTATCCAAACGTTTTACACGATAATCACCTATCCACCACATGTCGAAATCTGACAGATTCATTTCTGCTCATGTCACTGAGAAAGCCTAAGGACCTTATATGTTAGAAAGAAAATTCTGTCACTATATATATATATATATATATATATATATATATATATATATATATATATATATATATATATATATATATATATATATATATATATATATATATATATATATATATATATATATATATATATATATATATATATATATATATACCGGGTGTAACAGCAAATCTGTCCAAATCGTGTAAAGGCAAAATTATCCAATTGTTAGATTAAACTTTGAGCCGTTGTATCTTAGAAATGATTAAAGATATCTTACTGGAATTTTTATACCATTATTGAACTCTACTTTGGGCAATAAGAATGTATAATTGTTCTCCGAGCTTACCAGAAGAATCATGATCAAATCATAGCTAATGAGCGGAAGCTCATGAGGGACTGATCTAAAGTGTATATATATATATACACACACACATTATGAAATGGATAAATTTCGACAATTATTTAAGACATTTTTTATCTTTATACGTTCTTTTTACAAATACAGATATTTAAGTAAATGCACTGTTTATAATAAAAAGTATTAACGACATTTACCGGCCTGAATGTCCGAGAAATATTCATAGAAAATATTCGTCCTCCGACAGGAATCGAACCTGTCTCCTATACATAACCGTCATATAGCCTGACGTACCTTAACCGATTGCGCCACAGAGGAGCGTTCGGTTAGCTAGGTTGATTTTACTGTTTTTAAACAGAACTCTTCATGATTCCTGTCGGAGGACGAATATTTTCTGTCAAGATTTCTCGGACATTCAGGCCAGTAAATGTTGTTAATACTGTTTATTATAAACAGGGCATTTACTTAAATATCTGTATCTATAAAAAGAACGTATTAACATAAAAAAATGTCTTATATATACACAGACATGACAGAATTGAATAGACGCTCACAGAAACCGTTTATTTTATTAAACAAGTAATTTATACAAATGAAGTAATTATAAATGGTCATAAATTTATTAACTAATACTTGGTTGACACCCGTTTTGCTTTTTTTTAATGCAAGGACCCTTCTAGGCATGCTAGCGATGAGTTCACGAATATCATCTTGAGGGATTTCTTGCCATGTTTCACGCAATAATCCTAAAAGTTCGGGCTTAGAAGATGGCTTCCCGTTCTTTTTGCGGAGTTTTTGATCTAATATGCTCCAAAGGTGTTCAATAGGGTTAATATGCGAGGACTGACTTGTCCATGGAAGTTTATTGATTCCATTTTGTCTCAACCAATGTTGCGTTGCTTGAGCAGTGTGACATGGAGCTCCATCTTCCATAAACAGGGAGTCAACTTTGCTCATTCTACTACTTGAGAATATTGGAAGGAGCCCTTTCTTTAATATAGAAACATATTTTGTTGAATTAATGTTTCCTTCACACTCCACTAGCTCTGAGCGAACATTACTCCAAATTGCACCCCATACCATTACCGAAAGGCCCCCATGTTTCACCGTTGGCTGCAGTCTTTTTAAATCAAACTCTTGACTACAGTGTCTCCATACCCATACTCTTCCCCTGTCGGAAAATAATGCGAATCTTGACTCATCAGAGAAAATGACAATGGTCCAAAAGGTCACAGGTCTCTCCACCATCTCATGAGCCCAACCCTTTCTGCGTTTGATATTGGCTGGACGGAGAAGTGGTTTCCTTCTCGCAGCTCTGCCATAGTAGCCCAGCTTGTGGAGATACCTGACAGCTGTTCTGGGACTGACATCAACTTGTGTTGCTATGTCAGAGGCCTTGCAACGTGGATCCTGTTCAACATTTCTTTCAACAAGACGCATGGTTCTTTCAGAGGCCCCAGGGCAGCCTGGATGAAGTTTTGTGCACTTCTTGCCCTCTCTGGTGAATTGTACGATCACGCTATTAACAGTAGAAAGTGGTATTGAAAGATTTTCAGATATTTCTCTTTGTTGGCCCACGATCTAGTTTTCTTATCTACTGTTCCCTATTTTTTAAACTTATTCACCTGATGTTTCTTGAATGGACTTTGAAGATAGAAGCCAAGGTGTGAATGATGGTACCATTACTGAAGGCCTGAATAATCTTTTTCCTCTCACCATTGCTCAGTTGGGAAGACAGTGGGGCTGACACAAAACAATTTTAACCTGTTCTCTTTCTAGTTAGATAACTTAAAGCATTTCTCGGTGATTGTTACGATAAATTGTGTCAAGTTGGCTAAACGTCTTATCTGAAAACCTGCGGAAAAGAAACTCAATTAGTTTAGTGGGGGGTTGGGGGGATATTGAACATTTTATGAGATATACAATTTTGCAGTTACACGATTTGAACAATTGGTCATAATTTCCGATCTCTGGTTGAAAAGTTTTTTGTGGGTGTCTGTAAATGTTATAATAGCTAATCTCTCTTCTTGGCTAAGGTTGCAGTCTTGA
Organism: Acanthosepion esculentum; assembly: GCA_964036315.1. Classification (NCBI taxonomy): domain Eukaryota; kingdom Metazoa; phylum Mollusca; class Cephalopoda; order Sepiida; family Sepiidae; genus Acanthosepion; species Acanthosepion esculentum. Next base: position 132,646,219 of record OZ038479.1, read on the forward strand.
TAATTCTTGTACGATTTGGCTTTATATATATATATATATATATATATATATATATATATATATATATGGTGCGGCTGGTATTTGGGGACAGATTTTATGGATTAGTAAAAAAAACTTGCTGAATGAATATAATTATATTTGATTGCAAACAAGTAAACATGAAATTTAGCTAGTATTTTATTTTATTCAATAAAACCACCACTAGCATCAATAACTGCCTCTACACGATGTCGAAATCGGCTGCAATTCTCATTAATTGGTCCTTATTTATGTCAGACATTACTCGAACTATTGCAGCTTAAAGAGACTCTTTGGTTTTATGAGGCTGTTTATTAACCTCCTTCTTAACAACGCTCCACACATAATAGTCTAGTGGATTGAGATCTGGAGAGTTAGGAGGCCAAATGTTGGGTGTGATGTGGTCGTACAAATGGTCAGCCATCCATTCTTGCAACTCTGAGGAAACGTGCAATATCCAAATCGCTATGATCAGCCTTTAATGCCACAATCACAGCATGCCTTTTCATTTCATTTGTTATCATAGGGTTTGCCATTCTTCATTTCAGAAAAAAAAAAGTATTAGCAGTTAGTGGGAAGCAGTATTAATATTAAATCTGTATGTCCTCAAATACCAACCGCACCCTTATATATATATATATATATATATATATATATATATATATATATATATATATATATATATATATAAAACATAGAAGCCTGACGATTGTATCTAGCATGAAACACTGTCGCCTCTAAGGGTTGACTTCTATGTTCACTTTTATATTTACACACGCTCTATCTCTGATATTGAGCACTTTATCCCATAAATATAGCACACTTTAAGACTATATTTCTTCATATATATATATATATATATATATATATATATTATAGAGTACACATGCACACATGTACACAAATACACGATATATATTTTAATGTATGCACACTGTGTATTCACTGTATGCATTAACTCGCGTACACACGCAGGGTCGCTAGAAATAAATCATTGTTAATAACTCATTTTCAAATTGCTCCCGCCCCTTAAAAATCTGTTTACGTCCTGTGAGACATGCGCCCCACGTTATGGATCACGACTTTAGAAGGAACTGGAAACCCAATCCTAAACAGGGATAAAGCTCTACTCTTGTTCCGAAGGCCGGGGAGGAGTGCGAACCATATGATAGGCGACCCTATCTACTTCTATTCATAGAAATGAAGCTTTAGGTGTCCGGATATACCAAGGATGGTTTGGTCTGTTTTGAGCTGAATTTTCTTTTTTTCTCAAAGATCCTTCTCTTTGTCAATCCTGAGTTTTCTTTAAATAGTAATTGATGTAATGCCCAAGCACACTGCACAATTAGCAAAACGGGTTAATACAAGTTAACCTCGACCATGAAAAGCAACCTTAACCTGAAAAGAAAACCGTCTAAACATAGTCATTGGGTCCATTCGTCATTTGATGGCTTCGATGCCGTTGCTCGAAAACAGAGTTTTCAATAGTCATATCCGAAGACGACAATGGCTAGCGCACACCGAAAAAGAAGAATCCGCTCCCCAAACAAGGACAACACCCGAGAGAATGATATTCTCTGTGTTTGGTGGGATATGAAGAGCATATCATTGGTCAATCGTAAAGGTGTGTCGCTGTTACACGGTAATGCAAGAAACACTAACGCAGTCAACCATGTAACGATCATGGTACTAAATATGAAAGATTTGCTTCATCCTCCTTACTCTTCTGGCTTTGCTCCATCTGACTATCAACTTTTTACATCATTACCACAGTTTTACAGTTTTATAGAGAAAAAAGTTAACGATCAGTGAAGAAATTATTATGGGCGTTTTATCTCCTCCTCGTACTCTCCTCCTTTTGCTCCATCTGAGATGCATATTTTCAGATCATAAAACTACTTTTATAAAGAAAGATTTTACGGACTGACAAGAAGTTATTGTGGGAGTATTGCCTTTTTTTCCATTCTCTTCTGATTTTACTCCATCTGACTATAATCCTTTAAGCTCATTACAATATTTGTATAGAAATCAAATTATATGACCTGTGAAGAAGTTATTACGGGAGTTTTGCCTCATCCTTCTTACTCTCCGGTTCTGGCTCCATCTGACTACCATCTTTTCAGCTCATTGCAACTTTTATTATTTGAGAAGCAATATTGCGTCTTTCTTTGCATAGAAACGTGAAGAATTTTACGCTGGACGGATCAAATATTTACCAAATATATGGTATTATCCTATCGACATTATCTTTATTAAATATTTAATTTTAGACGAGAAGAAATGCCTGTTTCTTTTCAATTATTAAAAGCAATTTGACGTACTTTTTTATCTGATATAATATGCTATCAAATTGACCAAATCAGTTTTTTTTCTTAATAAACGTGATATTAACCAGGAATTAACCACAATTTACGATATATATTTACATAAGTAATATATCGGAGAATTTGAACTTATAAAGGCAAATATATTCCACTTACAATGATTTCGGAAAGGGTTTTTTTTTGCTTAGCCGTATATTTCTTAAGAACATTTCATCAAAAGGGATAGGGTATATATATATATATATATATATATATATATATATATATATATATATATATATATATATATATCAATTATGTGGTGCAGGTTCAATTTACATTACGCGAATCATTCATACGAAAAGCAGATAATAAAGTTAATGATATAAATGGCAAGAATCACTCTCGCAAACAATTTTTAATAATAAAATACATTAACCTCGAATTGGTTAATGAATGGTATGATCCTTGTTTATAAATTCCGGTTTTATAAGGTCTTTTTTTACTACTAGCTTTCAATTGTTTCATACAATCATCTTCAGGTAGGGAAATAGGTAAGTTTTTTACAACCAGGTAATAACAGGACATCGAAAGATAAAGTGTAATCCGAAAGATGTTTTTTAGAAATGTGATATTGTTAACTGTAAGAAATTCTTTTGGAGCGTCCAGTCACGCCGCTGAGGTTGAATTTTTTTTTAAGTTTAAAATTGTGCGTTCTTGTACTAATATAGTAATATGAGAATTATTTTGTAGAAGTAGTTTTGTTATTTTTATTTTTAATTTTTATTTTTAAAATAGTTTGCGAGAGTGATTCTTGCCATTTATATCATTAACTTCATTATCTGCTTTTCGTACGAATGATTCGCGTAATATATATATATATATATATATATATATATATATATATATATATATATATATATAATATCATAAAGAAGTAATAATACAAAAATTTAATTAGCAATATTAATGTGATTAATGGAGAAATCACTTCGATAACAAGAATTAATGAGAGATTAACTTACTATCAATTTCTTGAATAATAAGATCCTTGAATTGTTGTTTGATGGAATTAGTGATCCTTGGCCGAGTACTTTCTACAATTTCAAATTGTCATCTTCAGGGCGTAATATTTCCATTTACAGGTAAACACCAAGACGAAATAAATGTAATGTAGACCGAAAGATGTTTTTTTTTAAATATGCTATTTATTGACAGTTATATTATTTTGAAACGTGCGATGCCGTAATGCTAGATTTCTTGTTTAAATGATTCAAGTGACAATTTTGTTTGAATTTAGTGATGTGATAAATCCACATTTTTTGTTGTTGTATGTGTTTTTCACTTACACTGAAATGGACTAAAGTATATTCCAATTAATAGAGTGAAATGTCCTAGTAGATTTTTTATTCCAGAATTTTATATATATATATATATATATATATATATATATATATATATATATATATCATTCCAGTATACTCTTTAGCGCTGAATATTCAGATATATGTAATGTCATCACTTACCCCCCTGTTACAGTTTTGGGGTACAGTATGTATTAGTGAGCCAACCAAAATGAGCTGACTCATTTTATAGTTGACCAATAGAAGATTTAACCAATAAGAAAGCTTAAAATATTCAGTTCGACGTGTATAAAGGCAGCCATGTTTTTTTTCCGAATATTCACTGCCAACCCCCGAGACCTTCGAAGCCTGAAGAATTACGGAACAGCTGCTGCTGCTATTGGCAATATAGTCAGATCCAGTAGAGTGTCTGACTCGTGAGTGTTAATCTTTAAGCTTTTTTCATTGAACAGATTACGTACTGCGCTGTATTCTAGACTATGACCAACATGGTCAACACCCCCGACCATGCTCTCTGAAGGAATTTTATTTGATAGTTATGGATCCAAGCCAGAGAAGTGTGTGCAGACGACAGTGGGGCGGGGGTCACGTTTAACCCCTTCACTAAGAATCGTGAGAAGCGAAAGAGGACGAGTGAATAGCTTAAAAACTGTTCCCTCATTTTCTTTTGTTACATACGATTGCTTTAGACCAAGAGTCGCGCTGCACACGGCCAACTGACGGAAAATTAAGACACGCAAACAAAACAGTACAGCAGTCGTCAACGGACGCAGGCCGGACGGAAACGGGTCCCTTTCGGCTAGCATCATAGTCGGCATCCAACTATCCAACCATCGCGCGATCTAAAATGCTTCAGTAGAGGGCAGTTCTGGTAATTTAAGCGAAATTCGGACGGAAGAGAACGAGAATATTTTGAAAGGTAACCGGGACAACACGATGAGAACCATTGAAGTCTGGCGTCGACGATCTACCCAGCCAAGCATAAAAAGGAACTTTGATTAAACAACAACAAAAAATGTAATTAAAAGACATTAATTAATAGAGGATTATTGTTTGTCTCGCCTGTGGAATTGCCTTTTGGATTTCTTGCTTCCCTAGCAACTACAATCTTCAGAATTTAAATAGAACGACAACTGCCTGTCTTCCTGAAAGCATTTTTTTAATTGTTTATCTCGCCTGTGGAATTTCCTTTTGGATTTCTTGCTTCCCTAGCAACTACAATCTTCAGAATTTCAATAGAACGACAACTGTCTGTCTTCCTGAAAGCATTTTTTTAATTGTTTATCTCGCCTGTGAAATTTCCTTTTGGATTTCTTGCTTCCCTAGCAACTACAATCTTCAGAATTTCAATAGAACGACAACTGTCTGTCTTCCTGAAAGCATTTTTTTAATTGTTTATCTCGCCTGTGGAATTTCCTTTTGGATTTCTTGCTTCCCTAGCAACTACAATCTTCAGAATTTCAATAGAACGACAACTGTCTGTCTTCCTGAAAGCATTTTTTATTGTTTGTCTCGCCTGTGGAATTTCCTTTTGAATTTCTTGCTTCCCTAGCAACTACAATCTTCAGAATTTCAATAGAACGACAACTGTCTGTCTTCCTGAAAGCATTTTTTATTGTTTGTCTCGCCTGTGGAATTTCCTTTTGGATTTCTTGCTTCCCTAGCAACTACAATCTTCAGAATTTCAATAGAACGACAACTGTCTGTCTTCCTGAAAGCATTTTGTATGGTTTGTCTCGCCTGTGGAATTTCCTTTTGGATTTCTTGCTTCCCTAGCAACTATAACTGTTCTTTTTTTCCTTTCTCCTCACTATAGTATTATAATTCTCTTTCACTTTCAGTCGCAAAATCCAAAAATTCATATTATCGGTCCTGTTCTGGCATCTCGGCCTCAGTCACTTTCCCAGCGCTGTGACGTAGCTCCCCTCTGTCTTTTCTATAAATATTTGTCATGGTAGTTTTTCTTTTTGCTTTTTATAGCGACCGCATGAATTCCGGCGTATTGCTAGATTGGCAGTTAGGTCTCACCATTTTACTGTTGAAATAGCTAAATGTAACCGTAAGTTCTATTCTATATATGTATAAAGTAGAATAAGAAAATGAGCAGATATGTCTATTTCAAGAGTTAGAGAAAAATCTAGGTTTAAAATACTATTCACCTTTGCTTGGTCATCGACTCACTCTGTAGCCTAGAGGGCAAAGCACGTCAGATCTAATGACAGTTTCCCCTAGAGGAAAACGGGTTCGTATCCTGGCGGGGATCGCATATTTTTCTCTAATAAGAATTCTCGAATATCCAAACCGGTAGCCAAAAACAAATATACTGTTTAATAAAGACGGAACGCCTATATATATATATATATATATATATATATATATATATATATATATATATATGTGTGTGTATACATATATATATATATATATATATATATATATATATATATATTCAAGAATGTTTCGTTGAATGATCTATACATTATTTTTATCTGTCTATATTTTTGGGATGAGGTGCTATGTACACCATTGACATTATTCGGACTATTGTCCTCATCTTTGTCGCCATATTTATTCCAACCTTTCGGCCGACGTACACTCCGGCCTTCTAACGCCTTTATCCACTGTGCCATCTGTCCTCGAGGAAACATGGCACAGTGGATAAAGTGGATAAAGGCGTTAGTTAGATCCAGTGACAGGGCCCTAAGAGTGTGAGTTCAATACCCGGTTAAGGCGGCGGAGGACTTGGAGAGAGGAATGAACAGGAGATAACTGATAACTAACATCCATTAGACATGCCCCGTGGAACTAGAACAGTCTACCCCAGTGCGCGAAATAAAGGGTTCATTTCGACATTCCAAGCACCTGAAGAAGGCCGGAGCGTACAACAGCCGAAACGTGGTAATAAATGTGGTGACAAAGATGAGGACACTAATCCGAATAATGTATATAGAGTAATTCTTTCAAGTTCAGCAATGTCGTTATTAAACTCATTAAGGAAGGCTCCGTAGGTTTTTTTTTTTTTTTTTTCATTTCTTTTATTTTCCCAAGTACTTTCAGTCTCATCTTAGATGATTATCAGGGGTGGATAGATAAAACAAAAAAAGAAATGTAATTGATAATTTATGCATTTTAACACATTGCTGTTATAATTGTAATTTTAAAAAAAATACAATTGAGGTATTTTAAAACTTTGTTATAGAAGACATTTTAAAACATTATTGCTATACTCATAATAAATCACTATTTACATTATTCGGATTATTGTCTTTATCATTGTTGCCATATTTATTACAACGTTTCGGCCTTTCAGTATCTGTCTATATTTCTGAGATGAGGTATTATGTACTCTATTTACATTATTCGGACTATTGTCCTCATCTTTCTCGTCATATTTATTACAACACTTCGGCCCTTCAGTATATATCTATATTTCTGAGATGAGGTATTATGTACACTATTTACATTATTCGGCCTATTGTCCTCATCTTTGTCGCCATAGTTATTACTACGTTTCTACCGTTGTACACACCCGCCTCTTTCGGGTGGTTGGAATGTCGAACTGAACCCTTTATTTCGTTCACTGGATATATATGAGTGTGTGAGTGTGTTTGGGCGTCTCGCCGTGTTGTAATGGTTAGCACGCTTGTCTCGCTAAAAAACACTTACTACTGGAAAGTTAGTTCCATCCTCACTGGGTGCACCATAATTTCGGCCTTGTACCACATCTAAGCTACCCCTAGAAAACCGGTGTGTGTGCGCTGAAAGGGAGAGAGAGATTTAATAAATAACATAAAAAATTCTAAAACTTATCTTACGGACTTCAAGTTTCGCAGATGGACTCTGCTCATTAGGATGTTACATATGCGAAACTGAAGTCAAGTTTCTGGGCCCTATGGTTAGAAATTGCATCATGACGTTTTCCACTGCAAAAAAGAAAGTTTACATAGACAAAGCCCTTCGTAAGGTGTGGGCTGTACTCGTGAGAACAATTTTTTGTATTTCTTTAAGACATGGACTTCCAGGCATCCCTTCAATTAGTCTACTGGAACAATTTCCAACCAATCAGAGGGCTCCAACTACAACGTGGATTGTTGATGTTCCCATGTGCCACATTTTTGAGATTTCGATTTCAAGGTTCTTGTATTTTGACAGCTATTTGAATATCTTCAAAGATACATTGCAGTCTGCAGGTACAGCCATATCAATAAGGAGGCATCTTTTTTGTGTGCGATATTATTATTATCATTATTATTATTATTATTATTATTATTATTATTATTATTTTATTTCCTTTGATTTTGAAGTGTACGCATTTCTTTCCACTGACCAATTAAAGGGAAAAAACAGCACACATATTTTACAAAGATAAAGACCTTCGTAAAGTGTGGGCAATATTTTGTATTTCATTAAGGCATGGACTTCCAGGAATCCCTTCAATGAGTCTACTGGAATCAGAGGGCTCCAACTACAACAGGGATTTTTGATGTTTCCATGTGCCACATTTTTGAGATTTCGATTTCAAGGTCCTTGTATTTTGATAGATTATTATTATTATTATTATTATTATTATTATTATTATTATTATTGTTGTTGTTGTTGTTGTTGTTGTTGTTGTTGTTGTTGTTGTTGTTGTTGTTGATGATGATGATGTTGTTGTTGTTATTTCCTTTGATTTCTACTCGTTTCCTTCCGGGTCCCAACCAGAGATCTATGGTCAGAAATGGCATCATGACATTTTCACTGATTATGTTTGTAAAAAGGAAAAAAAGAAAAGTTAACCTTAGACCACACGCATTTTACATACACAAAACACCTTCGTAAGGTATGAGCTGTAGTTGTGAGTGCAGATTTTTTTTATATTTCTTTAAGCCATCGGAAACTTTTCAACCGGTGGGCTACAAACGCGCCGCATTTTTCAGGTTTCCAATTCAAGATCCTTTTATTTGGACAATCCTTTGAATATCTTCAGAGGCACATGACAGTCTGCGGAAACTGTCACGTCCGTAAGAAGGGAGATTCTCTTTATGTGCTCTTTGATCACGATGTCTGGACGATTAGCTTCCATTAATCTGCCTATTGATTATTATTATTATTATTATTATTATTATTATTATTATTATTATTATTATTATTATTATTATCATTATTATTATTATTATCATTATTATTATCATTATTATCATCATTATTATTATCATCATTATTATTATTATTATTATCATTATTATTATTATTATTATTATCATTATCATTATTATTATTATCATTATTATTATCATTATTATTATTATTATCATTATTATTATTATTATTATCATTATTATTATCATTATTATTATTATTATCATTATTATTATTATTATCATTATCATTATTATCATTATTATTATCATTATTATTATTATCATTATTATTATCATTATTATTATCATTATCATTATTATCATTATTATCATTATTATTATTATTATTATCATTATTATTATTATCATTATTATTATTATTATTATCATTATTATTATTATTATTATTATTATCATTATTATTATTATTATCATTATTATTATTATCATTATTATTATTATTATTATCATTATTATTATTATTATCATTATTATTATTATCATTATTATTATTATTATTATCATTATTATTATCATTATTATTATCATTATTATTATTATTATCATTATTATTATTATTATTATTATCATTATTATTATTATTATCATTATTATTATTATTATTATTATTATCATTATTATTATCATTATTATTATCATTATTATCATTATTATTATTATTATCATTATTATTATTATTATCATTATTATTATTATCATTATTATTATCATTATTATTATTATTATCATTATTATTATTATCATTATCATTATTATTATCATTATTATTATTATTATTATCATTATTATTATTATCATTATTATTATTATTATTATCATTATTATTATTATCATTATTATTATTATTATTATCATTATTATTATCATTATTATTATCATTATTATTATTATTATCATTATTATTATTATTATTATTATTATTATTATTATTATTATTATTATTTCCTTTGATATCTGGCGTTTACACATTTCTTTCCGGGTCCCGCCCAGGAACCTAAGGTTAGAAATGGCGTCAGGACACTTTCAACTGCAAATAAATAAAATAAATAAAAAATAATTACATAGATAAAGCCCGTCGTAAAGTGTGGGCTGTACTTGTCAGAACAATTTTTTGTATCTCTTTGAGGCATGGACTTCCAGGGATTATTATTATTATTATTATTTTGATTTCTGCTATGGTCACACTAGCTACCAAGTCTGCGAGAAGACCTAAGGGAAGTAGTGGTGTGCTGTTATGGAAACATTTGATGATTTGTTTTTCTAATTCCCATAACATCATTAGCATAATATGGACAAAGTTCTTCTTAGTGTGGACTTAACAGGACAATTTTTTGTATTTCTCTTAAGCTGGGATTTCCAGGGATTTTTTTTTCAATGTGTTGTTGTGTTCCTTTTTATCATTCCAAGCACACCCACTACGACTTATACTATTATAGTTTTCAATTCCCACATGTTTTCTATTCATTTTTATTACTATTATTATTATTATTATTTGATGATTGTGATGGCTATGCAATCGATGAAAGAGGACTACAATTTAGGTTTATTAGGCTTTTAAATTGCTATGATTAATTAAGGGCTTTGTTTTATTATCACTGTACGTTCCATGCAGTTAAATCCCAACGTTGAAGATGAGGTCATATGTGTGTGTGTGTGTGTTTTTTTTTTTTTTTTGTTTGTTTGTTTTTTTAAAGCCGGTTAAGAATTTACAGTCTTAAAGACAAACCTTGATGTTCGCTCATGGTTTCTAAAAATAAACACGTTTTGAACATTATTCCTGCTACCCTTACTACGCATTCTCATGGACAAACTCGAAGGCCTTTTGGCGCGTTTGGCAAATAGCTGTAGCGACAATATATCTAATTAAATTTGTTGCGTAATTGATGTGGTTGTATATTTTGTGAGATCGTTTAAGATATGTCCTCAATGACACATGACACGGTGGATAAAGGCGTTAGTTAGATCCAGTGACAGGACCCAATATTGAAAAATAGTGAACTATTTCTCGTGTGAACAGGCTAAGAATGAGTTTTAGATATATTCGGTTGGTGCATAATTATCAAGCGTTTTTGTAGGCAAGTTATCTGTTAATAAAAAATAGGTTTATAATACCCAGAAATTCCTGCACATGGCACAGTGGATAAAGGCGTTAGTTAGATCCAGTGACAGGACCCTAAGAGTCTGAGTTCAATACCCGGTTAAGGCAGTGGAGAACTCGGAGAGGGCAATTAACAGCAGATAACTGATAACTGACATCCATTAGACATGGCACGTGGAACTAGAACAGTCGAAATAAAGCGAAATAAAGGGTTCAGTTTGACATTCCAACCGCCTGAAGAAGGCCGTTGTAATAAATATGGCGACAAAGATGAGGACAATAGTCCGAATAATGTAAATAGTGTACATAATAGCCCATCTCAGAAATATAGACAGATAATGAAAGGCCGAAACGTTGTGATAAACATGGCCACAAAGAAAAGGACAATAGTCCGAATAATGTAAATAGTGTACATAATACCTCATCTCAGAAATATAGACAGATACTGAAAGGCCGAAACGTTGTAATAAATATGGCGACAAAGATGAGGACAATAGTCCGAATAATGTAAATAGTGTACATAATACCTCATCTCAGAAATATAGACAGATACTAAAGGGCCGAAACAATGTAAATAATATATTGTATAAATTGTTTTGAAGAGTACATGTTAAGGAGATAATAAGTAATATTATTTCTAAGTTATATGATTTTAAGAATCAGTGTGAAATTTTTCAAATGTAATTTTTATATCAAAGGAAAGTGTGATGGATCTGCTTATTATTTAACAATCATTGGAATTGAAAAACTGTGTTGTTCCCTGTTAAATTATACAAAATATATAAATTTTCAAAGGGGGTCTAGACTTTTGCAAGCCACTGTATGCCTGATTTTACTTACTTTATTGTCACTGTTGTTTTTTTTTTAATACTGATATCTTTATTTGTGGTAGATTTTGTACGCCATTTTGTTAGCAGTGTTGATGAAATAGTAAGGAAATTGGAGCCTTTCTTTTACTCAAGGGATGGGCCGCGTTGGTCGACAAATGTTTTCCTTTTCTCATTTTACAGATATATTTTATTTATATCTGAATTTTTACACACTAGCATTACATGTACAAAGTTCTTCTTAGTGTGTACTTAACAGGACAATGTTTTTTGTATTTCTCTTAAGCTGGGATTTCCAGGGATTTTTTTTCAATGTGTTGTTGTGTTCCTTTTTTTATCATTCCAAGCACACCCACAACGACTTATACTATTATTGTTTTCAATTCCCATGTTTTCTATTTATTATTATTATTATTATTATTATTATTATTATTATTATTATTACTATTATTATTATTATTTGATGATTGTGATAGATACGCACTCAATGAAAGAGGACTACAATTTAGTTTTATTAGACTTTTAATTTGCTGATTAATTAAGGGCTTTTTTTTTATTATCATAGTACGTCCCATGCAGTTAAATCCCAACGTTGAAGATGATGTAATATGTGTGTGTGTTTTTTTGTTGTTGTTTTTTTCAAGCCGGTTAAGAATTTTCAGTCTTAAAGACAATATATACTCGTGTATATTGCGACTTTTGAAGACCTAATTTTGTAGTTATTTTTAAGGGGGTCGCATCATAGATGCGATATAAAATTAGTGTATGTACTGTTGGCCCATCCTACACCGTTGACCATACTGTATATCCTTTTACTGTAGCTTCAAAATTAGGTTTTCAATGGTGCGCATGTTTCGCGCGTATATATGGTAATTCCAATCAATTTAAATTCCGGCTTGAAGAGTCATGACACAAAGTAGGAAAAACATAGTTACGTAATATCCGGGCGGGCGGGGTTGGTCTTAGAGTAAATTAATATAGCCAGGATAACTAACAGCCTTTTTGACTTCTGGTTTTTCACAAAATTATATGTTTAAAGGGTTAAAACGCATGTGATTGCGACCCCAAAAAAGGGTTTTGCAGACTGTTTCGATTAGGGCAAATGTAGCTGTTGATGCTGATCCTGTACGTAGAGTTTGCAGACTGTTTCGAAAAGCACAACTAAAACAGGTGGTGACGATTTCGAAATGGGGGGGGGATGCCGATTGTTTCAAAATCCGCAAATGACGCAGTTGATGTCGAAAAGAGAATTTTTCAGATATTTTTTTAATTGCGCAAATGAAGCAGCTGATGAAGATCCCGAAAGAGATCATTTCAGATTGTCGAAAAGAGTAAATGAAGCAGCTGATGAAGATCCCGAAAGAGAGCATTTCAGATTGTCGAAAAGAGCAAATGAAGCAGCTGATGAAGATCCCTAAACAGAGCATTTCAGATTGTCGAAAAGAGTAAATGAAGCAGCTGATGAAGATCCTGAAAGAGAGCATTTCAGATTGTTGAAAAGAGCAAATGAAGCAACTGATGAAGATCCCGAAAGAGAGCATTTCAGATTGTCGAAAAGAGTAAATGAAGCAGCTGATGAAGATCCCGAAGGAGAGCATTTCAGATTGTCGAAAAGATCAAATGAAACAACTGATGAAGATCCCGAAAAAGAGCATTTCAGATTGTCGAAAAGATCAAATGAAACAACTGATGAATATCCCGAAAGAGAGCATTTCAGATTGTCGAAAAGAGCAAATGAAGAAGTTGATGAAGATCCCGAAAGAGAGCATTTCAGATTGTCGAAAAGAGTAAATGAAGCAACTGATGAAGATCCCGAAAGAGAGCATTTCAGATTGTCGAAAAGAGCAAATGAAGCAGCTGATGAAGATCCCGAAAGAGAGCATTTCAGATTGTCGAAAAGAGTAAATGAAGCAGCTGATGAAGATCCCGAAAGAGAGCATTTCAGATTGTCGAAAAGAGCAAATGAAGCAACTGATGAAGATCCCGAATGAGAGCATTTCAGATTGTCGAAAAGATCAAATGAAACAACTGATGAAGATCCCGAAAGAGAGCATTTCAGACTGTCGAAAAGATCAAATGAAACAACTGATGAAGAACCCGAAAGAGAGCATTTCAGATTGTCGAAAAGATCAAATGAAACAACTGATGAAGATCCCGAAAGAGAGCATTTCAGATTGTCGAAAAGATCAAATGAAACAACTGATGAAGATCCCGAAAGAGAGCATTTCAGATTGTCTAAAAGATCAAATGAAACAACTGATGAAGATCCCGAAAGAGAGCATTTCAGATTGTCGAAAAGAGTAAATGAAGCAGCTGATGAAGATCCCGAAGGAAAGCATTTCAGATTGTCGAAAAAGTAAATGAAGCAGCTGATGAAGATCCCGAAAGAGAGCATTTCAGATTGTCGAAAAGAGCAAATGAAGCAGCTGATGAATATCCCGAAAGAGAGCATTTCAGATTGTCGAAAAGAGCAAATGAAGCAGCTGATGAAGATCCCGAAAGAGAGCATTTCAGATTGTCGAAAAGAGTAAATGAAGCAGCTGATGAAGATCCCGAAAGAGAGCATTTCAGATTGTCGAAAAGAGCAAATAAAGCAGCTGATGAAGATCCCGAAAGAGAGCATTTCAGATTGTCGAAAAGAGTAAATGAAGCAGCTGATGAAGATCCCGAAAGAGAGCATTTCAGATTGTCGAAAAGAGCAAATGAAGCAGTTGATGAAGATCCCGAAAGAGAGCATTTCAGATTGTCGAAAAGAGTAAATGAAGCAGCTGATGAAGATCCCGAAAGAGAGCATTTCAGATTGTCGAAAAGAGCAAATGAAGCAACTGATGAAGATCCCGAATGAGAGCATTTCAGATTGTCGAAAAGATCAAATGAAACAACTGATGAAGATCCCGAAAGAGAGCATTTCAGACTGTCGAAAAGATCAAATGAAACAACTGATGAAGAACCCGAAAGAGAGCATTTCAGATTGTCGAAAAGATCAAATGAAACAACTGATGAAGATCCCGAAAGAGAGCATTTCAGATTGTCTAAAAGATCAAATGAAACAACTGATGAAGATCCCGAAAGAGAGCATTTCAGATTGTCGAAAAGAGTAAATGAAGCAGCTGATGAAGATCCCGAAGGAAAGCATTTCAGATTGTCGAAAAAGTAAATGAAGCAGCTGATGAAGATCCCGAAAGAGAGCATTTCAGATTGTCGAAAAGAGCAAATGAAGCAGCTGATGAATATCCCGAAAGAGAGCATTTCAGATTGTCGAAAAGAGCAAATGAAGCAGCTGATGAAGATCCCGAAAGAGAGCATTTCAGATTGTCGAAAAGAGCAAATGAAGAAGTTGATGAAAATCCCGAAAGAGAGCATTTCAGATTGTCGAAAAGAGTAAATGAAGCAGCTGATGAAGATCCCGAAAGAGAGCATTTCAGATTGTCGAAAAGAGCAAATGAAGCAGCTGATGAAGATCCCGAAAGAGAGCATTTCAGATTGTCGAAAAGAGTAAATGAAGCAGCTGATGAACATCCCGAAAGAGAGCATTTCAGATTGTCGAAAAGAGCAAATGAAGCAGCTGATGAAGATCCCGAATGAGAGCATTTCAGATTGTCGAAAAGAGTAAATGAAGCAGCTGATGAAGATCCCGAAAGAGAGCATTTCAGATTGTCGAAAAGAGCAAATGAAGCAACTGATGAAGATCCCGAAAGAGAGCATTTCAGATTGTCGAAAAGATCAAATGAAACAACTGATGAAGATCCCGAAAGAGAGCATTTCAGATTGTTGAAAAGATCAAATGAAACAACTGATGAAGATCCCGAAAGAGAGCATTTCAGATTGTCGAAAAGATCAAATGAAACAACTGATGAAGATCCCGAAAGAGAGCATTTCAGATTGTCGAAAAGAGCAAATGAAACAACTGATGAAGATCCCGAAAGAGAGCATTTCAGATTGTCGAAAAGATCAAATGAAGAAGTTGATGAAGATCCCGAAAGAGAGCATTTCAGTTTGTCGAAAAGAGTAAATGAAGCAGCTGATGAAGATCCCGAAAGAGAGCATTTCAGATTGTCGAAAAGAGCAAATGAAGCAGCTGATGAAGATCCCGAAAGAGAGCATTTCGGATTGTCGAAAAGAGCAAATGAAGCAGCTGATGAAGATCCCGAAAGAGAGCATTTCAGATTGTCGAAAAGAGCAAATAAAGCAGCTGATGAAGATCCCGAAAGAGAGCATTTCAGATTGTCGAAAAGAGTAAATGAAGCAGCTGAAGAAGATCCCGAAAGAGAGCATTTCAGATTGTCGAAAAGAGCAAATGAAGCAGTTGATGAAGATCCCGAAAGAGAGCATTTCAGATTGTCGAAAAGAGTAAATGAAGCAGCTGATGAAGATCCCGAAAGAGAGCATTTCAGATTGTCGAAAAGAGCAAATGAAGCAACTGATGAAGATCCCGAATGAGAGCATTTCAGATTGTCGAAAAGATCAAATGAAACAACTGATGAAGATCCCGAAAGAGAGCATTTCAGACTGTCGAAAAGATCAAATGAAACAACTGATGAAGAACCCGAAAGAGAGCATTTCAGATTGTCGAAAAGATCAAATGAAACAACTGATGAAGATCCCGAAAGAGAGCATTTCAGATTGTCTAAAAGATCAAATGAAACAACTGATGAAGATCCCGAAAGAGAGCATTTCAGATTGTCGAAAAGAGTAAATGAAGCAGCTGATGAAGATCCCGAAGGAAAGCATTTCAGATTGTCGAAAAAGTAAATGAAGCAGCTGATGAAGATCCCGAAAGAGAGCATTTCAGATTGTCGAAAAGAGCAAATGAAGCAGCTGATGAATATCCCGAAAGAGAGCATTTCAGATTGTCGAAAAGAGCAAATGAAGCAGCTGATGAAGATCCCGAAAGAGAGCATTTCAGATTGTCGAAAAGAGCAAATGAAGAAGTTGATGAAAATCCCGAAAGAGAGCATTTCAGATTGTCGAAAAGAGTAAATGAAGCAGCTGATGAAGATCCCGAAAGAGAGCATTTCAGATTGTCGAAAAGAGCAAATGAAGCAGCTGATGAAGATCCCGAAAGAGAGCATTTCAGATTGTCGAAAAGAGTAAATGAAGCAGCTGATGAACATCCCGAAAGAGAGCATTTCAGATTGTCGAAAAGAGCAAATGAAGCAGCTGATGAAGATCCCGAATGAGAGCATTTCAGATTGTCGAAAAGAGTAAATGAAGCAGCTGATGAAGATCCCGAAAGAGAGCATTTCAGATTGTCGAAAAGAGCAAATGAAGCAACTGATGAAGATCCCGAAAGAGAGCATTTCAGATTGTCGAAAAGATCAAATGAAACAACTGATGAAGATCCCGAAAGAGAGCATTTCAGATTGTTGAAAAGATCAAATGAAACAACTGATGAAGATCCCGAAAGAGAGCATTTCAGATTGTCGAAAAGATCAAATGAAACAACTGATGAAGATCCCGAAAGAGAGCATTTCAGATTGTCGAAAAGAGCAAATGAAACAACTGATGAAGATCCCGAAAGAGAGCATTTCAGATTGTCGAAAAGATCAAATGAAGAAGTTGATGAAGATCCCGAAAGAGAGCATTTCAGTTTGTCGAAAAGAGTAAATGAAGCAGCTGATGAAGATCCCGAAAGAGAGCATTTCAGATTGTCGAAAAGAGCAAATGAAGCAGCTGATGAAGATCCCGAAAGAGAGCATTTCGGATTGTCGAAAAGAGCAAATGAAGCAGCTGATGAAGATCCCGAAAGAGAGCATTTCAGATTGTCGAAAAGAGTAAATGAAGCAGCTGATGAAGATCCCGAAAGAGAGCATTTCAAAACTGTTCCAAAACGTACACATGAAAGAGTTGATAAAGATCCCGAAAGAGGTTCTTGCAAATTGCGTCGAAAAACACAAAGGAAACAGTTGATGACGATCCCGAAAGAGGGCTTTTCAGCCTGTGAAAAGAGCAAATGAAACAATTAGTGAAGATTCCGAAACATGATTTTGTTGACTGATTCGAAGAGCGCAAATGAAACAGCTGATGACGATAATGAAACAGGGCTTTTCTTATTGTCGAAAAGCACAAATGAAGCAGCTGATGAAGATCCCGAAACTGGAATTTCGAAAAACGTAATGGTAAAATAATTATGCGAAGACTCAAGAGTATTAATTGCACGCGAACTAATGTTTCTTTACCTTAGGTAGACTACTTTATGTTAATATTAAATGATACTTTCTGGACACACCTCATATATATATGTATATATATATATATATATATATATATATATATATATATATATATATATATATATATATATATGTATGTATGTATGCTTAAGAAACTGTCTTTTCTAAATAAATTATCAATGCCTATACACAGGTACACATTACCCGAGGGTCCTAGAGTAAATTATCATGGCGGCTTAACTAAGCGTCTTTCTTAATGGAGTTGTGCTTATTAAGTTTCACAATAAAATGCGTAGAAATATTTGATTCACTCTCTGGGCAATCAAGAAAACTGTGGCCAATAGAAACAAATTGCAATTATCAAGCAATACAGATCAAATGTAGACAGACAATTCGTCCGTCGCTGATAATCGGCAGTTGAATAAAATCATTTGTACACTTCATCCCGAAAGA
Organism: Acanthosepion esculentum; assembly: GCA_964036315.1. Classification (NCBI taxonomy): domain Eukaryota; kingdom Metazoa; phylum Mollusca; class Cephalopoda; order Sepiida; family Sepiidae; genus Acanthosepion; species Acanthosepion esculentum. Next base: position 132,664,599 of record OZ038479.1, read on the forward strand.
CGTAGACACCATTTTGTTCAATAGTTAAAACAGCCCACTGGGTACAACGACACGAAGAATAGATGATGAGATGAAGCGGTGGGGGGGGGGCTGTAGAATATTTCAGTGGAAGAGGAGGAAAGGATGGAGGGCGTGATGAAGTTGGGGGGGTAGAAGAAGAAGAAGAAGAAGAAGAAGAAGAAGAAGAAGAAGAAGAAGAAGAAGAAGAAGAAGAAGAAGAAGAAGAAGAGAGTGAAAGATGAAGCGGAAGAAAACAAAGGAGTCGACGAAGTGGGGGGACAGAATAATACAGAGAAAGATGAAGGGGAGGAAGAAGAAGAAAAAAAGAGAAATTTGAAAGGGGTAGACGAGGTAGGCTGTGATGAAGGATACGAAAGAGAACGATTCAAAAAACGCTGGAAATAAGAGAATTATGAATTGTGAGAATGACAGAGAGATGAATGACGATTGAAGAAGAAGAATTATGATGAAGAGTACAAACATAGAAAAAGAAAGAAAAATTCAAAGGAAGAAGAAGAAGAAGAAGAAGAAGAAGAAGAAGAAGAAGAAGAAGAAGAAGAAGAAGAAGAAGAAGAAGGAGAAGAATTGGGAAATTATGATGAAGGATTCAAATATGGAAAAAGAAAGAAAAATTCAAAGTAAGAAGAAGAATAAGAATTGGAAGGTAGAAAAATGGGTGAAGGTGGAAAGAAGAAGACTTGAAGAAATGAAGAAAAAGAAGGAAAAGAAAATTTGGATAATGATGATGAAGTATACAAACGTGGAGAAAGAAAGAAAAATTCAAAGTAATAATAATAATAATAATAATAATAATAATAAGAAGAAGAAGAAGAAGAAGAAGAAGAAGAAGAAGAAGAAGGAGAAAAGAAGAAATTGAAGGTATGAAAATGGGTGTAAATATCCAGAAGAAGAAGAAGAAGAAGAAGAAGAAGAAGAAGAAGAAGAAGAAGAAGACGAAGAAGAAAAAGAAGAAGAAGAAGAAGAAATTGAAGGTATGAAAATTTGTGTAAATATACAGAAGAAGAAGAAGAGGAGGAGGAGAAGGAGGAAGGAAAGGAAGGGTGAAAAAGTAAGAATTAGATGAAGGGAAGGGAGAAAGAGAGAATTAGGAGAAAATTGAAGGGGAGCATTGACGAAGAGAAGCAGAAAGAGACAAAGACCAAAGTGGATGGGCGTGAGATGAAGAACAGACAAAAAAAAATCTTTTAGATCAAAATGAAAAAAGTTGGAAGAATCATCCGGACGAAGATGAAGAAAACGAAAACATTTAGAATAAACTGAAGTACAAGAATCGAAATCAAAACGGTGATCCGAATAAGCGAAATCGAACGAAGAATTCTTTGACAAACATCTCCGTAGATAATGCCTCCGAATTTATTCCACGGTCACCAGAAACGGTACCGGAATCATGATAAAATACCATTTGAACCAACAGCAAGATTTCTTTCACGTAATCACCATTGGCCATGCTTTTTCGACAGTAATAACCAAGAGACTATTGAAGAATGTTCACCATAGCCTGTCACGCACAGTTGAAACACATTACCCAGCACATAACTGTGATCACATCCTCCATGTGATTGCCTTGAAAATTCAGAAATACATGCCAATGGATAAAATTTTCTTTCGCTTGGAGGAATTCACGGAGATACCGCTTCGTACTCATTTTTAAACCAGTAATTTTGACTGTCTGTTAGCTGTTTACCCGTATCAAGTCAGAAAAAGTATGGGTCCAGGCGTGGAGATTCAACCTCCACTACCATAACTACCAGCATCCAGCTCTGATAGCGAGGGCCAAAATATTAAATGTGCAGCCACCTTCACATAAAAAAAATGACTTTTGGATAAATACATTATTCTTACACGCCGTAAGTACCACACACAATCGCACTAATGGCAATTATATAGAAAGCTATATGGGCTGTATATTGGGCAGGTGAAAATCAGGTAAGTGCCGGAATTCAACTGGACAATTTTATAAAAGGACTGAAAATGTAACGAATTGCGAATGAAACTAAGCCAATAATAAAAGGCCCTTACAAAGAAAGAAAGGAATCTTGCATTGTTTTATAATAACTAGAGAGTGAATAATGTTTCATAAATTATAAAATGTTATTTCTTCAGGGTGTCACAACTTGGTAAGGGGGTCTGTAATAACAACGACAACGCTGTTTAGTCTGGTGGCTTCCGTCTGCAGAAGAGATACTCCTGTTTTTTATTCACGCATACACAATATGGCTGATAGGGTTCTTTCGTGTGTGAACAATGACTGAATCCATTTCCTTAGTTCAAGGTTACAACATAGGGACTAGCCGTTTCTGCCCGAGTGGGTGGGCAGGT
>OZ038479.1:132671938-132681938 GCA_964036315.1 Acanthosepion esculentum
TAGAATTTCCTGGTCGTTTGGAAATACCAGCTCTTGAATTTTAATAAGCCCCTCAATTTCACCCCCTCTCTCTCTCTTTCTCTCGTGACTGCTACCCATTGATCGTGTCATTATTCATCGAATTAGCCACAATCGAATTGAACGGAGAAGAGAGAGAATAAAAGTCCATAAACCGACGCGGACAGGACGGACTAAAGAAGAAGAATTCTTTATTCTATGGAAACGAAGAAAACCTATTGCGTGAGAGGCCATGCACGAAATCTAGAAATTCTTGCTGTGCCAAGAGAACGTCTACACGCTTAGATTCCAATGACAGATTCTTCGACAGATTCTTCGACATCAGAATACTTTCTTCTTTTTTTTTTACTTTTACTTCTATAATGAAAAGTGCCATAGATTTAAATCACCTCATAACACAATATTGGCCTCACAGATTCAGAAAATACGCGCACACAGATATATATCGATTTTACGAAACTGTTGATCAGAGCAGCCTCTCATAGACTCTAACAAGAGTTCGGGCTCCTAACTACCAGTCGGGAACAGCAACCAGAAAACTGTCAACCCGGTACAGTCAATATCAAGAAGCACTACCACCATCCACGCATATCACAAGAAATTGATGACAGCACCAGAGAAAAGGAAATGAAACGGGAACCCCTTCTTAGTCAGTAAAGAAGGGATGTGCTTCTACTCCTGTTCAAGAGAAAGGGGAAAAGTATGGACAGATAAGACGATCCTGAGATTGACTTTCAGATAAATTATTTCAAAACATATTTTTCAGATAACTCATCTGGAGAGTCAGGCAGCGCCCAATAGATGGCCCAGCACAAATATGTATACATATCTTGTATTTCGATTGGTCATTCCAGTTTATGTAACAGCGTTTCCCCTTAGCGAGGGGTGTTTGATTGATTTGAACCTTTTAAAACCCTTTATTTCTACATTCAACACCATTACTTGATAAGACACCAAAAGTGCTGAAACAAAATGGCTGTTTCTGTAGAGATTTTATAACATTTTTATGTTATAATTATCGAATAAATGATTATATTTGCTCTACTCTATATTGAGCACACTTTTAAGAAGAGTACTTTTTGGCTATTGGAATTTATTCCGTATACACCAATCTTATACTTGGATATATATATATATATATATATATATATATATATGAAAAGTTGGTTCTCTGTCAGAAAAACTTTTACATATATATATATATATATATATATATATATATATATATATATATATATATATATATATATATATATATATTCTTGAAAGAATCCGAAGAAGTATAGAACATACGCTTGCATCTCATTACTGGCAGGGAAGTTTCTCTATGGTGGTTAAATATAAAAGAACTGATATATATATATATATATATATATATATATATATATATATATATATATATATATATATATATATGAAGAAATATAGTCTTAAAGAGTGCTATATTTATGGGATAAATTGTTCAATATCAGAGATAGAGCGTGTGTAAATATAAAAGTGTCCATAGAAGTCAACACTTAGAGGCGACAGTCTGTTTCATGCTAGATGCAATCGTCAGGCCTGACGATTGCATCTAGCATGAAACAGGCTGTCGCCTCTAAGTGATTACTTCTATGTTCACTTTATATATATATATATATATATATATATATATATATATATATATATATATATACACCGGGTGAAACTGAAAAATTGTCAAAATCGTATAAAAGCAAAATTGTCCAATTTTTTTAGCTTGTGCTTTGAACTGTTCTATCATGGAAATGATTAAAGATATATATATATATATATATATATATATATATATATATATATATATATATATATATATATATATATATTATTTAAGGATAATTTTATAACTTATTCAAGATGATCATCGCTCTCTCTAACGTTCTGTTCTGGAGTAACAAGGCCCCTTACAGATTTCACGTACGGCTTCATTTTCAAGTCATTTTTCACTGCTCTTTGCACTGTCATATCTGAAACTCCTCTCTCGCGGGCCTTATGAACTGAGTTGGATCTTTTCTAATTGATCTCTTTAACTCTAAGTTGAAATGATGATCGCTATCTACTATTCTCTCTTTTTTGAACATATTCCCCGTTCTCTTGTTGGTTCTTAAATGAACTTTGAAGATGGAAACGAGAGTATGAATGCTGATACCATTATTGAAGGTCTGAATGATCTTTTTCCTCTCACTATTGCTCAATTGTGAAGATGGTGGGTCTGGCACAATTTTAACCTGCACTATTTCTAGCGTCTTATGAAATGAGTTGGATCTTTTCTAATTGATCTTTTCACCTCTCATGTTCCCACTTACTCTTGTGAACTCCTGATCTAGATATTCCTATCTACTGTTCCCTATTTTTTAATCTTATTCACCTGATGTTTCTTGAATGGACTTTGAAGATAGAAGCCACGGTATGAATGTTGGTACCATTACTGAAGCTCTGAATGATATTTTTCCTCTCACCATTGTTCAGTTGGTAAGACAATGGGGCTGACAGAAAACAATTTTAACCTGTTTTCTTTCTACTTGAATAACTCAATGAGTTTTTCAATGATTCTTACGAAACAAAGGTGTCAAGATGGCTAAACATCTTATCTAAAAAACTGAAAATCATTTATTTTTTGTGTTTTTTTTTAAATATTAAATATTTTGTGGGATCAACAATTATGCTGTATTACCCTTTGAATAATTTGTCCGTTACACCCGATATATATATATATATATATATATATATATATATATATATATATATATATATATATATATATATAAAGACATTTTTCTGTTCATACATCCTTTTTATGGATACAAAGTAAATATTTATAATAAACAGTATTAATGACATTTACCGGCCTGAATGTCCAAGAATTTTTTATAGAAAATATTCGACCTCCGACAGAAATTGAATCTGTATCCTATATGGAACGGTCATATAGCATGACGTGACTTAACCGATCGATCCACGCAGGATCGTTCGATTAGCAAGGTCGATTTTACTGTTTTTAAACTGAAATCTTCCATGAATCTCTCACGTACATTCATATCTGCTCAACGCGTAACCAAATGTAAACAAATGACGTCACCCATCCGACAATTATTTTAAGACATTTTTATGTTTATACATTCGTTATATATATATATATATACATATATATATATATATATATGTATATATATATATATATATATACATACATATATATATATATATATATATATATATATACAGATATATATATATATATATACACACACATATATATATATATATATACATATATATATATATATATATATATATATATATATATATATATATATATATATATATTGAGACAGGTCTCATTTAATAATTTAAACAGGTTTTGTCTACTTTTTTTTAATAGGATCCTCTCATAATTACAGATAAGTTTCTTAGTTTTCCTTATAAACGGAAGAAAGAAAATTTCAATATCAATTTATTCCGAGTACATTCGATATTAATGTAATGTCTTCATCAGGGTGTTGTTTTTTTCCAAGACAAAAACGATGGTGTTGAGCATTTTCCTAAGATAAAATTGTTGTTTTCGTCTGAAAAATATTATTTTTTACTTGTGCAGTGAAAAAAGCTAAGATTGTGTACTGTATGATTTTGAAATTTTATGGTGTATAAATATTTTTTAGAAAAACTATTGAAAACTATTAGCTAAAACCTAGATATTTTAAACTATATACTGTAATCATTTTAAAATATTTCTGCAGTATTGATAAGTAAATTTATTAAGGGTTGGTTTTAATTTTATGATATAGAAAGCTTCAAAAATCTTTAGTTTATGTTTATTATTTTCATGAAAAAGTAGAGAGGTATTTTAAATAAGAATTTTCCTAAAGTGCTGATGTGGATAGGAATGCTGCTGTAAATATTGAGAGATGTTAGATGTATCATTCAGATAAAAACTCAACTCTCGAGACAACGTAGTAGCGTTATGACTAACATATATTTTATTTTTTCTATTGGAGATATATATATATATACAAACAAACCAACACTTAATAATATTAACTTTGAACATGATCTAATATAATATCTTAACATGTTTTGAAACAAAAAATGAAATATTTTATACAACATATATATAACAAACTATTTCTAATTCTAACAGTTAAAATATAATCCTTGAAAATGGCTAAATGTATAGCCGAAAGCGCTCGGATAAAAAGAACATTCGGACAGTTTTTATATAATTTATCATCCGAAAAGAAAAACATTATTAGATCGCATGAGAAATTGTATAAAAAACTAAATAAAGGCACCTTGTCAGTCGTTTTTAATGAAAAGTGCATGAAAGAAGGATTGCTGCCTAAATACACAAATATATATATGTATATATATATATATATATATATATATATATATATATATATATATATATATATAATTTAATTAATTCATCCCATGGAAGGCGATTACGTAAGAGAATAAGAATACTTTAGAATGGACCGAAAAGCCAATCTTAAACAGGAAACAATATATAAATAGTTAACAAAAAATTCAATTTCAGGCACAGACAGTAGAAGTATGGAGTTGGAAATTGACATTAGACGGAACCAGAAATCAAATCCTAAACAGGAAATACGCGGTAAAGCTCTACTTATTCAAGAGACTGAGTAGAGTTGGGGAACAGACGATAAGCGAATCTATCAGTTCCTATTGATAAAAAAAAATTAGATAGTACACAAAATGTCAGAATTTAAGCAGATGGGTTAGAAGTATAGATTTGGAATAGATTTTAGAAGGAACCGGAAGTCAAATCCTAAACAGGAAATACGCGATAAAGCTCTACTTATTCAAAAGACCGAGGAGATTTGGGAAACAGACGATAAGCGAATCTATCAGCTCCTATCAAATCCTAAACAGGAAACAGCGAATAATTCTCTACTCCTGTTCAAAAACAAGGAGGGGGGTGAACTGGGGGAAAAAGACGAACTTGTCTATTTATATTAAGAAAAAAATATGAGTAAATAATAAATAAAATTTCGGAGTTTTAGAGTTGAAATAGACTTTTTGGAAGTAACCTGAAACCCAATCCTGAACAGGAAACAAGGGATAAGCCCTACTCTTGTTCAAAATATTTTAAAATCATCACGTGGAAAGCTTTTTTCCACTTTGTCAGCTTTTTTCTGAAATTCTCCCTGATATATAATAACTTATATATCGCTTACCTATATGGAAGAAAGTTACCTGACATTCCAACGTTACAGATTTCAACTGTCTCTCTATTGATTTTAATTCAGTTATGTCCATTTTCTTTAAAATCGACTCGTAGTTCACAGACAGTCTTCAGCAGATCTCGGCATTATCTGGGATCAACATGTCTATGTAATCGCGAGCCAATTTTGTTTTATCTGTGACGAGATTACTCGTAATCCACTGCAATGTAGGCGATTTCAGTGGTCTCGTTTTTATTGTTAGTATAGCTTTCGTGGACTTTCTTTTTCCTTTAAAACTTTCCCGTTATTTACATTTCCGGCCCGTGGTATTTTTAGAAGTGCCGCCACATCTGGTCTGGTGCTTCTGCTATGCATTTTGAGTTCTTTGATGAAATACAAAGAAGAATCTGCAATGTTATTTGTCCTGACCCGGCATCTCGGTTTCAGTCACTTTCACACCGCCGTAACATATAAAAAATAAATGTTTCCTCTTAACCATGGCGATTTTAATAACGGGATAACAGGATGGGTGTCGGAAAAGTCAAAATATTCTCGGCCAATCATCTGAGGTACCTCTTTCCGATTTCCATCAGTATGGCTGATGCTAACCAGTAGGAAAGTGGCTTGTTGCGCATTCGCGAGCGAACAGTTTGTCAGCTCACATGACGTGGAATGGTTATATCGAATCAGTTGCTCGATCTGCTGCTGGGAAAGTGGATTCACTGCGTCGTGCTACACAGTATTGCCAGAAACTATCTTACATATTTAAGTCTTTCACTGCACAAGTAAAAAATAATAATAATTTTCAGATGAAAACAACAATTTTATCTGAGGAAAATGGTCAACACCACCGTTATTGTCTTGGGAAAAAACAACACCCTGATGAAGACATTGTGTTAATATCAAAAGTACTCGGAATAAATTGAATATGCATCGATATTGAAATTTTCTTTCTTCCGTTTATAAGGATACTAAGAAACTTATCTGTAATTATGAGAGGATCCCATTAAAGGTTTTTAAATAAGTACCATTCGCCCAGCTTCGAATATTGCTGCCACGTTCAGCTTTGTGCTCCTGCTTACACTCTTGATGAAATCCAAAGAGGAATCTGCAATGTTATTGATTCTGACCAGGCATCACGGCTTCAGTCACTTCCGTACCGTAGTAATGCAGCTTCCCTGTGCCTTTTCTATAAATATTTCTATGGTAATTGTCCTGATGAGCTTTCCTCTATGATAACTAGACTTTATTAATTTAAGCGCAGTACTAGCTGTTGACCATGTTCACAGTAGTCTTTGAAAATAGAATCCAGTGCAGTACGTAATGTGTTCAATGGAACAACGCCAATATCTAGTAGCAGCTGTTCAGTAATTCATAAGGTCTTCAGTATCAGATGTTGGAAGTGAATATTCGGAGAAAGTAGCAGCTGTTCAGTAATTCTTCAGGTCGTCAATATCAGAGGTTGGCAGTGAATATTCGGAGAAAAAACAAAATGGCTGCTTTTATACACACCGGATTGAATATTTTAAGCTTTCTGATTGGTTAACTCTTCTCTTGGTGGACTATAAAACGAGTCAGCTCATTTTGGTTGGTTCACTAGTACATAGGGGTACCCAAAAAAACTGTACCATGGTTTCATCTTTTTGCAGTTGAAATAGCTATCTGTAAGTGTAAGTTCTATGCTAACAGTTTCTTCTCTCACATATGGAATTCTGTTCCAGTTTCTTGCTTTCCAGTCAACTTTGATCTTCAAAAATTTAAATGCAGTGTCAGTCGTTATCTTAATTCCTGCTCTTATATTGTCCAATCTGCTTAATAGTAAATTTTTCTCATATAATCTATGTTGTAAAATACCTACGGGCGATAATCGGCATGTCCCCATTCACATAAATACAGCAGTAAATACTTTATGTTGGTCTGCAGTTGGAGACCAGTTGTGCTGGCCAAACCCTCTGCCTTCGAGCAGAGAGGATCCCCATTCTAGGCTATGTCGAAGGACAGAGTCTTGTTTCGGAAAACACCTACCCGACCCCGTTTATACAGGGTCTACGGGGAATTTGGGGCCGAGCTTACAAGATCGGATACCCACACATAAAATTCAGCCTTGTATCACGTCTAACTGGGTGGGGCGGTTGGTAGATATCCTGCAGTTGGAGATTCAGTGTGGAATTCACTTGACTCACTTCTAGCAGTTATATGTGTTGTTCTTGTCCTAAGTATTATCGTTCATTACCAACCTTCATTTGATTATTCTATTCAGTAAACTTCCCAAGGTTGCAACACTCAGTAATTCCCTTGCGTCTTAGTGGCTTTATTGGCTTGCTTGGCGTGAAATGAATAAAACAAATTGTCGGTTGACCGATATCTTTGACGCTTCATGTCTCTTCTTCACCTGTAAGAAGTCTGTTCATATTTTACTGACATATGGTAATGATAATGTATATTTGAGTGACTTAATAATGCTAATATTAGCTGCTTGCTTATAAGGAAAAATTCAGCATTCATGAATTGCTACTAAAGTTAAGATTTCCTACATTCCCTGGCTATCAGATTAGGATAAAAGTGGAGTATCTGTTTCTTCTCTAATGGTAATATTAGCCGTTTCCTTATGAGGAAACATCCAAAACCAGTGCTACCAGAGTTATGCTTTCCGCTAATTCCTGGCTTTCGAGCCGGGATAAAAGTGTAGAATCTGTTCTCTTCATCTCTAATAATAATCTCAGCCGTTTCCTTATAAGGAAACAACTCAGCATTCATTGACCGAATAGACTGTAATGCTTTTGTTTGAAATTTATAAAATTCCGGTAAATAGGTTTCTCAAATTCAGTAGCTGTTATCGCTCTTTTCAGTGACGACAGGAGTTTCCTTCTTAACTTTGATTTAAAGTAGTGTGAAATATCAATTGACAGTATCGTTATTTTATTTTATTAGATAGATAGATAGATAGATAGATAGATAGATAGATAGATAGATAGATAATCTTTGTCGCCATATTTATCACAATGTTTCGGCCCTTTCAGTATCTGTCTATATTTCTGAGATGAGGTATTATGTACACTATTTACATTATTCGGACTATTGTCCTCATCTTTGTCGACATATTTATTACAACGTTTCGGCCCTTCAGTATCTGTTTATATTTCTGAGATGAGGTATTACGTACACTATTTACATTATTCGGATTATTGTCATCATCTTTGTCGCCATATTTATTACAACGTTTCGGCTGTTGTACGCTCCGGCCTTCTTCAGGTGGATGGAATATCGAACTGAACTCTTTATTTGTGATTCTGTAGCGTCAGACCGTAATGTACGAAGAGGTATTTTCTTCGTCAAAACACACCGACTTCACTCGCTCAAAAGCCATTTGAGAAAGCGGTTGTATACAGCTGAAGGTGTCGATATTTCTGAACAGATTTGCCGCTTCCACGGGCTGTCTCCTACCTTTAGAAGATCAGGGTAGATCAGTACCAAAAATGGAGTAATGTTGGCATATTTGGCCGGGAGCTGAACCAGACCGCACTCTTCAGCTTTGATAGAGTCCAAAACAGTTTCACCCCTTCCCGACCACCTAGGAGAAAAAGTCTATTCAACCTAAGGTATTCTATTGATAATTATAAATTTGGATATAAATGAGATTCAGGAAAAAAAACTCTGTGCTAAAAAAGTGACTCAGATATCGCATTCTCATGATTAAACTCGTAAATTTAAAGAGCTTTTGACAAAATATTGAAAACTATTTTACAATACACTCAGAACGATATTCTAGAGAATTCTAGAACAGCTTAAATTAAATCTAGAGTATTCCAGAATATTCCAGAAAGCCTCATACAGTATAAAAACAGCTTGAAATTGCCACTCAAGTCACTAACCAGATGAAAGGGTACAAACACGCATCAGAACCACTTAAGGCATCTATTATTGCCCTCTCAAAAGCAGGCAAGTCTACGAGAGAAATTGCAGAAATTGCTAGAACCTCGCAATCAACTGTCTCTCGAGTGCTTAGGGCACATAATGATGCCACTCCTGCTCCAAGGAAGGAAACAAGGAGACAAAAGAAAAAGATTGATGATAGAACTGGCAGGGTAATCAAGAGAGAAGTTACGATGAATAGGACTATAACTAGCCAAGAAATTGCAGCCAGTCTAAGCGAAGAGCAAGGTGTTAGTCTTGCCTCTTCAGCAGTCCGTCGCTGGCTGTTAGAACAAGGCTACAAATCTTGTACACGAAGGTTTAAGCCGCTAATAAGCAAAGCCAAGAGACTTGAATGGGCTCAATATTACAAAAATTTAACCGTAGAAGACTGGAAGAATGTTCTCTTCTCCGATGAAACGAAAGTTGAGCTAAATTCAAAGGATAAGGTGAGTCAATTTTATCCAACAGCACAGTATTTAAAACCGAAACATATTTTGGATTGTAAAAAATAACGTTTTTTTTAGAGTGAATCTTTTATTAACAATTATTTTGAGAATAGTGGTGATTTTTCCAGATACAAGTTTTACTTTTTAATCCATAGCTGGGGGGAGAAGATGCATTGAAACTCACTCCCTGGTATTCTTCGTATTCACCACATTTCTATCGCTTCAAGTGTCTACATCATCTGTTAGAAAATCATTGTCCAATATTTACTGCCATGTAGGAAATAGCATATGTCTCGTTCTGATTGTAAGTATAACTTTCCTCGCAGTTTTTATTTCCCTTAAATCTTCTTCGTTGCTCAGATGTCCAAATTATGGCATTCGTCGTCAGCTGCAGCACACGTCTGTCGCTTATTGTCT
>OZ038479.1:132684438-132716938 GCA_964036315.1 Acanthosepion esculentum
TAATAATAATAATAATAATAATAATAATAATAATAATAATAATAATAATAATAATAATAATAATAATAATAATAATAATAATAATAATAATAATAATAATAATAATAATAATAATAATAATAATAATAATAATAATAATAATAATAATAATAATAATAATAATAATAATAATAATAATAATAATAATAATAATAATAATAATAATAATAATAATAATAATAATAATAATAATAATAATAATAATAATAATAATAATAATAATAATAATAATAATAATAATAATAATAATAATAATAATAATAATAATAATAATAATAATAATAATAATAATAATAATAATAATAATAATAATAATAATAATAATAATAATAATAATAATAATAATAATAATAATAATAATAATAATAATAATAATAATAATAATAATAATAATAATAATAATAATAATAATAATAATAATAATAATAATAATAATAATAATAATAATAATAATAATAATAATAATAATAATAATAATAATAATAATAATAATAATAATAATAATAATAATAATAATAATAATAATAATAATAATAATAATAATAATAATAATAATAATAATAATAATAATAATAATAATAATAATAATAATAATAATAATAATAATAATAATAATAATAATAATAATAATAATAATAATAATAATAATAATAATAATAATAATAATAATAATAATAATAATAATAATAATAATAATAATAATAATAATAATAATAATAATAATAATAATAATAATAATAATAATAATAATAATAATAATAATAATAATAATAATAATAATAATAATAATAATAATAATAATAATAATAATAATAATAATAATAATAATAATAATAATAATAATAATAATAATAATAATAATAATAATAATAATAATAATAATAATAATAATAATAATAATAATAATAATAATAATAATAATAATAATAATAATAATAATAATAATAATAATAATAATAATAATAATAATAATAATAATAATAATAATAATAATAATAATAATAATAATAATAATAATAATAATAATAATAATAATAATAATAATAATAATAATAATAATAATAATAATAATAATAATAATAATAATAATAATAATAATAATAATAATAATAATAATAATAATAATAATAATAATAATAATAATAATAATAATAATAATAATAATAATAATAATAATAATAATAATAATAATAATAATAATAATAATAATAATAATAATAATAATAATAATAATAATAATAATAATAATAATAATAATAATAATAATAATAATAATAATAATAATAATAATAATAATAATAATAATAATAATAATAATAATAATAATAATAATAATAATAATAATAATAATAATAATAATAATAATAATAATAATAATAATAATAATAATAATAATAATAATAATAATAATAATAATAATAATAATAATAATAATAATAATAATAATAATAATAATAATAATAATAATAATAATAATAATAATAATAATAATAATAATAATAATAATAATAATAATAATAATAATAATAATAATAATAATAATAATAATAATAATAATAATAATAATAATAATAATAATAATAATAATAATAATAATAATAATAATAATAATAATAATAATAATAATAATAATAATAATAATAATAATAATAATAATAATAATAATAATAATAATAATAATAATAATAATAATAATAATAATAATAATAATAATAATAATAATAATAATAATAATAATAATAATAATAATAATAATAATAATAATAATAATAATAATAATAATAATAATAATAATAATAATAATAATAATAATAATAATAATAATAATAATAATAATAATAATAATAATAATAATAATAATAATAATAATAATAATAATAATAATAATAATAATAATAATAATAATAATAATAATAATAATAATAATAATAATAATAATAATAATAATAATAATAATAATAATAATAATAATAATAATAATAATAATAATAATAATAATAATAATAATAATAATAATAATAATAATAATAATAATAATAATAATAATAATAATAATAATAATAATAATAATAATAATAATAATAATAATAATAATAATAATAATAATAATAATAATAATAATAATAATAATAATAATAATAATAATAATAATAATAATAATAATAATAATAATAATAATAATAATAATAATAATAATAATAATAATAATAATAATAATAATAATAATAATAATAATAATAATAATAATAATAATAATAATAATAATAATAATAATAATAATAATAATAATAATAATAATAATAATAATAATAATAATAATAATAATAATAATAATAATAATAATAATAATAATAATAATAATAATAATAATAATAATAATAATAATAATAATAATAATAATAATAATAATAATAATAATAATAATAATAATAATAATAATAATAATAATAATAATAATAATAATAATAATAATAATAATAATAATAATAATAATAATAATAATAATAATAATAATAATAATAATAATAATAATAATAATAATAATAATAATAATAATAATAATAATAATAATAATAATAATAATAATAATAATAATAATAATAATAATAATAATAATAATAATAATAATAATAATAATAATAATAATAATAATAATAATAATAATAATAATAATAATAATAATAATAATAATAATAATAATAATAATAATAATAATAATAATAATAATAATAATAATAATAATAATAATAATAATAATAATAATAATAATAATAATAATAATAATAATAATAATAATAATAATAATAATAATAATAATAATAATAATAATAATAATAATAATAATAATAATAATAATAATAATAATAATAATAATAATAATAATAATAATAATAATAATAATAATAATAATAATAATAATAATAATAATAATAATAATAATAATAATAATAATAATAATAATAATAATAATAATAATAATAATAATAATAATAATAATAATAATAATAATAATAATAATAATAATAATAATAATAATAATAATAATAATAATAATAATAATAATAATAATAATAATAATAATAATAATAATAATAATAATAATAATAATAATAATAATAATAATAATAATAATAATAATAATAATAATAATAATAATAATAATAATAATAATAATAATAATAATAATAATAATAATAATAACAATAATAATAACAATAATAATAACAATAATAATAATAATAATAATAATAATAATAATAATAATAATAATAATAATAATAATAATAATAATTTAAAGTATTTGGCGGCAATAGAGACGAAATAACACGGACCAAATTTCTCTTGTAAAACCTTTTATGAATTCAGTGTCTGTATTTTTTTTTTTCGTCCGCCATCTTTTTCTTCGGCGACACAGACAGAAGATGTAGGAAGCAGACAAACAAGTATTTTGTAAAACAACCTTTGCATCGATGAAACCGGTCCTCATTGGCGCCACAAATAAATTGCTAACGAATTGCGAACAAAGCAAAAAGGAATGAAATTTTTAGTTAAAGAGAGAGAGTAAAAAAAATGGTTGTGGTAAAAATGTAGGGTTTTAGTCAGCTACGTATGAATTTCAGATTGCCTTTTTTTTTAACCTTCGATTTATCCGTTTATTTTCCAATTTATTGAAGATTGAAAGAAAAAGAATCGTTCAAAAAAAAAAAAAATTCCCGAAAATATTTACAGTGTAATTATTATTTTATACATGACTAGAATTTTCAAACAAACAAAATACAGTCTGCATTAGAAAGTTAAAAAAAATATTTCAATAAAGTAAAACGAATCTGTTCAATAATGCATCATGGGTCACTAGGAAAATAAAAAAAAAACAACTAAAGGAGAGAAGAAACATGGAATTTTTCGCAAAAAGAATCTTCTAAAAATGTTCCTGCCAACAGGCCAATATAAAAATGGAGGGCACATAACTTTAATTTAATAGTTTCTTTCAGAAATTTGTATTTTCTTTTTCCAGATATTTTTCTAATAACGACTGGGGACGATAATTCTGACATTATTCACTGAGTTATTTTTAATAGAAATAGTATTTTAATGAAACCAAAATTAATTTTTAAAAATAAAACGCTCATTTAAAACTTGCCAAAAATCGTAAATCTAAATTTTAAGTTTGACGATGAACGGGAAGTGGCGACATAAAACTTTTTTTTTCTTTAATTCAATTTTTTACTATATTTTTCATTCGGTTTTGTTTGGGAGGAGTTGGCTTCATTTGTTTTATTGTTTTTTTTTGTTTTTTTGTTTTTTTTCAGAGTAGCAAAGGGGTCTTTAAAACAAGTGTTGCCATAAATACGATGTTAGTTCTGGCATCAATTTTGGTAGAATTCTTGCTGCTCTAAAAAAGAAAGAATTTTTTCAAAAGGAAGGCGCAAAAACTGCAATATATGACATCAGAATAATGTATATATATATATATATATATATATATATAGCTAGCATGTCTTTATTCAAATATGTTTCATTGAATAATATAAACATATATTAGAGATAGATAGATAGATAGATAGATAGATAGATAGATAGATAGATATGAACTTACTGAGAAAGAAAGAATGAAAGAAAGAAAGAAAGAAAGAAAGAACGAAAGAAAGTAAGAAAAAAGAGGCGTGGGAATACGATCGATCACTCGATCGATAGATAGATATGGACAGGCTGATAGAGACAAATAGAGAGTTTCGTGGAACCAGTGTGTTTTGGGACGTAGGCGAGATGTGACGTCATTATCTATCCTGCTAATGATTTCAGAAA
This sequence comes from Acanthosepion esculentum, assembly GCA_964036315.1. Classification (NCBI taxonomy): domain Eukaryota; kingdom Metazoa; phylum Mollusca; class Cephalopoda; order Sepiida; family Sepiidae; genus Acanthosepion; species Acanthosepion esculentum. Next base: position 132,689,284 of record OZ038479.1, read on the forward strand.
GTCCTAAATCTTGGAACATTTTTCTTCCGAAACGAACTTCGGACAATTTCTGGCGGCGAGCTCTCCTTTGTCTAAGATGGATCATTCGTAATTTGAACAAGCCGATCAGTAAAATTAATCGATACAAAAAGCATATTTAAACATATTTTTTTAAATATGATAATGAATGCCTATTATATTTGATCATGAGCTATTCTAAACTGCGTATATTTGCTTTAATTTCGGATGAAAATAATGACGAAAATATTTTTAAGCTGTTCCTTGATCTAAACTTTCGGCTCACATGAGCCATCTTCATATACGGACATTTAAACAAAGATATTCACCATCGAAAATGATATGCTGTTATGCTGACATAGAAGATTTCTATGCGCCGATAACGGTCGCTGAATAGAAGACGCAGGTCGTAAATTCATGATGCGGTTCTATGACGCGTCATACTACACGAGAGAACGAAATATTAACAACAGAACCATATATCAAGATGCAAAGTAATGTGTTGCGACTAGTTTGAAATGTAATTATGTTGAGTGTGGGTTGTTTTGTTTTAATGTAGATGGCATCCAATATTTGAAGCTTATTTTGACTGTGTGTATATGTCTATCCACATGTTGGACCATTTGCGCCTTTGTTTTCACCCGAATTAAAGCAACCATATAAAGTTTAGAACGGCTCATGATCAAACATAATAGACATTCATTGTCTGTTATATTTCACTATATATGTTTGTATAGGGATCTGTGTGTGTTTGTGCGTGTAAGTCCAAACAACTCCTCCACTCCCATTCGTCCGATTTCAATGATTCATAGCTCATTCAAAAGCCCTAGAGAAGTTAGGCGCAGAGAACGATTTTCGTTGATCTCAGATTCAGGGTTGCCAGATTTTGAGAGGTTAAAATATATATTAATATATTATACTAGATATTAATGTTTCTTTCATGGTTCGAGGGGAGCAACTCTTATTTTCCTTTTGTATCCAAAATTGCAGTGCACGTTTTATTATAAATAGATTAAAAATCGCCCTATCGTACGTCATTTAAGTTAGCTCCTGTAGAGGTCTCTTGGTATAGCCATCATCACAATACCTAGCGATAGGCATCAATAAACTACAGAAGAACTCAAAATTGATCGCTGCATTTAAGTATTGCATTAATATTTAAGCTTACCTTTTAAAAGTTAAACGACAATTCTTCCGCTGCCAATTCATTTAAAGACGATTTGATGCACGTAGGTCCTTATTTTCCGTACAAACAATTATTTTTATTTCATGAAGGACAGAACAGGAGAAAATTTATAAGATGAAATTAATATAGTGTAAAGATGGGAAAATAGAAATTAGAATTAGTTATACATTCAACATTTGAGGTGTTAGAGAAACATAATAGCTAATTTTGTAAAACCTATATCATGGAATCTATATGAATAAATACGAAAATTGGAGATTAATTCTCCCTCGAATTCTGAGATTAAAATGTCTCAGTACTACTTCATAGTAATTTACATGCAGTACTTACTCTCTCTCCCCCACTGAGACGAGATGTGATACAAGGAATTTTTTTAAGGTAGGGGGCCCGGGCGCGAACACCTGGACAAGGAACAAAAATTGCCCACAGACCCCGCAACCATTGGTTGCGCTGATCTCGGTGCGAGCACTGGTCCTTCCCTCTGATGCAATGGGAGCGCGTTGCCTTGTGCAGCTGTTCTACCTCTCGCTCTCCAACCAGAGTACCTGAAGGTGTATGCTCGCAGGGCTGGTTGGTTGATAGCATACGAGTGAGATGTCCGAACCACTTGATCCTTTGTCGTTCGATATGTTGTATGATTCGTATCGATCCTATCACGTCGCTTATTGCCTCATTCCTGGTCTTGTTCACTGCTTTCCTCAGGCATTTCATCTCACAAGTGATCAGTTTCCTTTTAAGGGGTTTTTGTTAGGGGCCATGTCTGGAAAATGGCGTTGATGAGATTTGCTTTGGAAATGTTAGGATGAAAGTGACGTATATATAACATAAAATAATAACATAACAATGACGTATGAACAGAACACATGTTCAAATAACTGTCAGATTTAATCCATTTCATAATATATAAAACTATTTGCTACGAAAACGTTGCCTCCTACTCCGCAGAGAGTTTACAGGACTCGGGAACAATGGCCCTGTATTCCTAGGGAGTCTAAGAGCCTTGAGTGAGTTTCAAATCAAAATCAGCGCCCATTGAGTAGCTGTTATAGCTATAACCTGAAAGGTAACCAAACGTTTTGCTTTTGTTCATATATATATATATATATATATATATATATATATATATATATATATATATATATAATTAACAAAAATCAAGGTAATCCTTATGGATAATCCAAGGAGGATGAAATCGGGAGAGCTCAATGTTAGAGCGAACAATTTAATTTAAAGAAAAACAGACTACTTTAAGGTTCCATTAGTTATAATTTATTTCAGCAGAGAGTTTTATTTTTCTCTAGATCTTCAGACTTCCCTTATATATATATATATATATATATATATATTACGCGAATCATTCATACGAAAAGCAGACAATGAAGTTAATGATATGGCAAGAATCACTCTCGCAAACAATTTTTAATAATAAAATACATTTACCTCGAATCCGTTAATGAATGGTATGATCCTTGTTTATAAATTCCGGTTTTATCAGGTCTTGAAAATTGAACCCGCACCACATAATTGATATATATATATATATATATATATATATATATATATATATATATATATATATATATATATATATGATTATCATAACACATTTCATAAAAAGCACAATGCGTCGTATTTTTATTCCGTAACCTCTCCTTTCCACAAATATCACCATGTTTCTTGTAACTGAGCGGCAATTTCCTTCCAAAATTGAACAAGTGGGCTGAGTCTGAGGTAAAACAGGTATTTCTTTAATGGAGCTGTAACAGCCGGAGAGCGAGGGAAGAAAGACTTATTCTCCCAATTACGTTTTCTCCCGTTATGTGCATTGTTATATCCGTGATATAAAAACTCCGTCATCCCACGGACGTAATGGAATCGCTGAGTGGGAAGAGAATGACAAACATGATTTGTTCTCACAGAGAGTTTTATAATGCCACGTGGTGCACAAAATTGCATGCACTCTTGTGCAAATTAATTGAAACAACTGTTTTAGTTTCCTTTCTTTCACCATTCAGTCAGTTGGAGTGTAATCGATTTCTATTTTTTTTTTCTCGAATTAGGTCATTTGAAGTGGTGTTCAGTAATATGACTCTTTTCGGCGTGTATGATGAAATTCGTTTGGCTTTGAAAAATATTACGTCATCAGTGATTGCATCAGATTTTTATCAAGCCCAGACACTTTTGTCTCGACTGTTGATTAGTTGTCCTACGGACATTGTCTGCGATGAACGTTAGTCCATGGAAGCACTAGCATATAATAATAATGCTCATTACAAAAGCAAATGCAAATTCTGTGGTGAATATCCAGAAAGAGTTGACCATCGAGCGAATATGAAATTCAGCATGAGAAGATTGACCAATATCTACTCTGGAAAATCTGGAACTTTTCGCGTTGTCAGCTGCAAACGATTGTTACGAGCATCATCCAGACCCGGTTACGGGATCTGTTACAATTTCATAAAGACTTTGCTATGCACACAAACGGAGTAATCAAAACTACGTAAGCATAGGCATCAAAATTCACAAAAGCATAATTTATTGACACGGCAAATCCGGGAAATTGTAAGGCTTTGGAGATTAAAAAGAAATCTATAAAAAAAAATACGAGGATCTTGAAATGGAAAATTTCAAAATTGTGATACATGAATATTTCAGTTGTAGCTGAAGCCCTGATTGCTGGGAATTTTAGAATGTTTTTTCCTGCCAGATCTTCTAATATCACAGTGCGGAATACCTACTTACAAAAATGGTGGAAAAAAAAAAGAAAAAGACACTAAATTCATTTTGGTAAATTAAATTTTTTTTAAAAAGTCTAAAATTCCCAGCATCCCTCGTTCGTGCTCATGTGTAGTCCTACCAACATATCAAATTTAGTCCGATGTGTTCTGAGGAACGAAACGCATCACAAGTAAACTTTTTCCACTTTGTCATTTTTGTGAAGTATAGTGGCCGTTAATAAGTAGTTATAACTCAAGACTTTAAGGCTAAATAAAATAATATTTAATTATAACTTCAAATAAATACTTAACAAGAACAAAGAAGTAAAAGTCAACCAAAGATAATTAACCATTTCAGTGAATACCTTGTTAGTAGCGCGGCTCGGCTTAACGTCTGGTAAAACCTAATTCAAAACTCAAATCATTGATGCTTAATAATTCACACTAATTCGACTGGATAGTTCCATTCAATAGTCACTCAATAATTACTCAATAATCAGTGCAGTCAGTAGCCTTACACCGCTATTTATACACCTGGCGGAAAACGAATATTCATAAGTCCAGAGTATCACGCTCAAATCTTGGTGTCGGTAATCACTCCAGTCAGTAAACACTTCATTATAGCTTTTAAAAGGGACATATTAAAAAAGTATATTCTAATGAATGACGCATACAAATTATTGTGACGTACGGTGGTTTTTAATGATTAAGTATAACTCAAGACTTCACTGTTAAAATAAAACAGTATTTATTTACAACCGCAAAAAAATACTTAACAAGAACAAAGAAGTAAAAGTCAACCAAATATAATTAACCATTTCAGAGAATACCTTTTTAGTAGCGCCGCTCGGCTTAACGTCTGGTAAAACCTAATTCAAAACTCAAATCATTGATGCATAATAATTCACACTAATTCGACTGGATAATTACACTCAATAGTCATTCCAGTCAGTAGTCTGACACCGTTATTTATACACCTGGCAGAAAACATATTCATAAGCCCAGAGTGTCACGCTCGAACCTCGGTGTCGGTAACCACTCCAGTCAGTAAATACTTCATTATAGCTTTACAAACGGACATATTTAAAAAGGATGAGTTTCGCTCTTATTGGTCTTGGGCGCCAGCGGCGGATTATCTCAGTAACCCTGAGTTTTTGCTTACCTGGCGATTGGCTCGGAATCGGCTGCCTCTCAATGACAAGGCCTTCATATGGGGCTTGGCGGATTTGCCAGACTGTGAACGGTGTGGCTTTGGTTTAGAAGAAACGGCTTCGCATGCCTTCTACCATTTCCCCCAGGCCCGCTCCTTATGGAACCATGTCGGCGAGCAGACGGCTCGTCTCGCTCCCGAAACGCTTGTGCCCATTGATCGCGCATACGCGTGTGACAATGTGTCATCCCCGTATTCCGGGGTGAAACGAATGGTTTTTATGACGCTGCTAGCCACAGCTCCAATGGTGATTTCGACGACGCGGATGGAGGAAGTCTTGCGAGGCAACCGTCTTTCTCATCAGGATCTAATTCGATTCTTTGAGCATCAGCTGAAGATGATGATAAGAACTGAGAGAAAACGATTGCATTCGACAATCTTCAGCGAAAGGTGGGTGACTGAGGCGAGCTTGGTTCGTTTGAACGGGTCTAGCCTTGATTTTCTCTTCTAGGTCAACCTATGTCACATCGGGGTGGTTTCCTGTGGAGCCCTCCTCTTGGTTAGGTTAGACAAGCTTTTGTGTACCTAGTTAATATGAGTAAATGTTGTTCCCGGCTACATCTTTGGTTAGGATCCAAGTTGAGATTCCCAACCTCCCCAGTTTGTTTTTGGTCCCCCTTTTTATTCTCGACTGGTTCAGCTTCATACTTTCCCACGGGCGTATAATTTTTTATCCTTGTCCCACTCCCTTAGCGAGAGAGTCTCTTGATTTTGTCCCACGGGCAGAATACAGCGGCCTCTCTGTTTTGAGGGTTGGACGGGCCCTACTAACATCAGTTATGTTTAGTTCACTTTTGAGTCTATGTTTAGTTTGTTTTGGGGTTCATTCCCTCCCCTCGCATATTTCATCACAGATTTTTAAGTATTTATTATCATTAAATGTATATGGCATGGGGCGCGTTTTGTAGGACCCCCTTGAGAGGGTGCGGTATTATGGTGTATGAAGAATTTATTGGTGATGGACGAGTTTTTTGTGGTGAATGGGCAAATTGTAATGAGTGAATGGGTCGTGAATCAGATTAGCTAACTATAAGATAGTTAGTGATGACCAGCCTCAACCCCTCCCCTTTTTCGGCCTTGTGTCACAATTGTATTTTTTATACAATAAATACCGTAAACATTTCATTATAGCTTTACAAACGGACATATTCAAAAAGTATATTCTAATGACTGACGCATACAAATTATTGTGACGTACGTCGGCCGTTAATGATTACGTATAACTCAAAGCTTCTGTGTTAAAATAAAACATTATTTAATTACAACCGCAAATAAATACTTAACAAAAAACAAAGTTGTAAAAGTCAACCAAATATAATTAACCATTTCAGTGAATACCTTGTTAGTGGCGCGGCTTGACTTAACGTCCGGTAAATCTTAAATCAAAACCCAAATCATCGACACACAATAATTCACACTAATTCGACTGGATAGTTCCAGTCAATAGTCAATCAACAATCACCGCAGTCAGTAGCCTGACACCGTTAATTATACACCTGGCGGAAAACATATTTATAAGTCCGGAGTGTCACGCTCGAATCTCGGTGTCGGGGTTACTCATTTTCTTCCTATCTGACAGTCATGCAATATCCCTAAACTGATCACAATTTTTACATAGGGATTCTACTTTGATTAAAAAATTAAAAGGGAAAATAATCTACTAAGATGAAAATGCCTGGAAAGTGCTTTGGTCGCTAGTTCAGCCACGGTAAATTTCTGTCCAGGCTTTTACAATATATCATGATTATTGGTAGATTTTTCTGCTGTCAAAAAGAAAGGTGATGGAGAGAAAAAGAAAAATGAATACAGTTGAATTTGGGTAGGTTGAAAAAGAAATTCTTTAAAAAATATTCTTTAAAAAAATTTTGTTTGAAAAATCTTGAAACTACCAGCGTCTCTCGTTTCGTACGCACGTATAGACGTGGCAACATCAACAAGGCCTAACGGATGAAACGCGTCAGAAAAAAAATTTTTTTTTTTCCAATTTGTCATGCCACTTTTCCAAAATACTGTTTGTTGATATATAAAATTATTCAAAATTATATATCGTCATATCATATATATCAGGTTTTAGTACAATATACACACGAAGAAAAAAAGAGAAATACTGGATTTTAAAATTAAACACATATAAACTAGGGTTAAACAAAGACTCGGGTATTTTAAATCTATATAAACATTTCAGTAGTTAAAAAATTTCTTTAGATATAGTTAAAAAAAACCTTTTTAAACAACATCTAAAATACTATCGTTAGATTTACGTTAAAAAATTCAAACATAGTTGCATCCCACATCACGTGCCGTCCGCGTCTAGCGACGGACGCTGTAAAGTGTAAACAAACTCCCAAATACAGTGATACAGTAATTCAATTAATTTCTGAGGAAGGACCGAGGTGTTCTGAAATATTAAATATATATAAAAACATATAAATAAATACTTTCGCAAAAAACACCCAATTTTTTTTCAGTTATTTTATCCATATATATATATATATATATATATATATATATATATATATATATATATATATGACATTTTTATGTTTATATATTCTTTTTATAAATACAAATGTTTAAGTATCTATAAAAAGAATGTATAAACATAAAAATGTCTTAATAATAATTGTCGGACTTTGTCCATTTCATAATGTATATATATATATATATATATATATATATATATATATACAGTATAGCTTGTCATTTGTATCCGAGGATACCCGTCTACAAAGGCAGATAGCTAATCCCTATTGCAGACGCTTTCCCAGGCAAATGTTTGTTTGTTCAACACCCACAGACCCCACCTGTGGGTTATACAACAACTATGATGAGCAGATTTTAGTTACAGTTTGTAAAAGAGAGCGTGAACAACAATCTGAACATGGTCAGCACTCTCAGGTGTACTGTCTACCCAATTTCACTTTACAAGATTTGGGTCAACCCGTGTTATGGTTTTCAGGTTTTGCCGAACGCTGAGATCGACCCCTCCAGTACGATAAAGCGATCTCCATGGTGATGAATATGGTGGAACGCTGGAATTTTCGATTTTTAATTTTAATTTCGAACCGATTTCATTCAAAGTCCTTCGTCTTTTTTTAATCACTTTTATTCTTAAATATCCAATATTTTCATAATCGAAGATTGGCCAATAAAGTTGAAATATTATAATAACCAGGACGTTAGTTTTCTGTAGAGGATCTACTGATGAACACAATTTATAAACAGAATAAATTGATTTGCCTTTTGAATTAAAGCAGCGTTTTTAAATCTGAATTATGGCCGGTCTCGTGATGGTAAGTGACTAATAAACTGAGTGTATTGTTTTGCAAATGTTCCTTTTCGTGATCATATGATCTTTTAGCGAAATTTCTCGAGGTTTCTCCGGTGTATTCCTTGTGACAATTATTACAGGTGATAGAGTAAATTCTTTCTTTCAAGGTTTAGACTAATATTATTTTTATTTTATTAAGTCTTTTATTGAAGTACTTATTTAGAAGTACTTGAAACACATTTTAAGTTAATCTAACATAAATTCTTTCCAATTGTAGGCTTGATAGAGTCAGTAGATAGAATAATGTGTCTAGATTCATTGAATTTGCTGGATATGTTTTTTTGTTCTGAAATCTTTGGCAAGCCTTCTGTTTCATTTGAACATGAAATAATAAAAGTATTGGATGAGCTTAAATGTATTTTCAATGTAATCCTCTTCGTCATGCATATATATATATATATATATATATATATATATATATATATATATATATATATATATATATCTTGTTGACAACACAACTATACTTACACATGAAAATAATAAACAAAAATTTAAAATTCTTGAAGCTATATACATAAAACAGTTGAAACCTAACCTGAATAAAATAAACTATGAAATCTCCACAAACATTCTTAAATGCATATAATCTATAGCAATAGCCATTGGTTTATACCAATGGCTTCCCTTACTTCTCGTTTTAACTCTCGCGTGGTCATGTGTGACGTCACGAGCTACGACGCGTTTTTCGCTTCCGTAGCTCGTAAATAAGAGTTTGTCGTTACTTTGAGCTTATTCAAACAGCAACGGCAGGCCATTATTGTGGTTTCGTACATTTGTTGTTTGATTTATTAAAATTGTCATCTGTGATAATGGCTTATGTAAGCCGAAAGCTTAGATTGGATTCAAACATGTGTCAATATGGTGTTTTCCTTTCGTCTTTCAACGATAATGGGATTAAGCTTATCAGACAATACGAAAGGAACTTACTTAAAATAAATAGACAAAACTTGTCTATATTATTTAATGAAACATGCATTAATGAAATATTGCTGCCGAAATATACAATATATATATATATATATATATATATAATGATATCGAAATAAATATTGTCCGTACGATAACCTAGTACTTTCGAACATCATTGTTCATCTTCAGGGTCAAAATTTTTTAGTCAAAATATTTTAAAAACATTTGCCAATTGTCTTGTAGCGGAATCATGTTGCTACATTTTTTACAAACTAAATATATATATATATATAGTCTTAAAGTGTGCTATATTTATGGGATAAAATGCTCAATATCAGAGATAGAGCGTGTGTAAATATAAAAGTGGACATGGAAGTCAGCACTTAGAGGCGACAGTCTGTTTCATGCTAGTGCAATCGTCAGGCAACTAGTGCTGTTATTTTTCTCGGCTATTTATATATAAGGGTCAGTGGTGCATTATGGGTAGTCTATTTTGGCGGTTACTTTTACCGGAAGTCGCTTATTTGTTTATTTATTTATGTCAAATTATTTTGCTTGTTTTTTTGTTTTTTTAATTTTATTTTTATTTTTTATCTTATATATTTTTTTTCTATTTCTAACACAGTATGGACATAGAAAAATTTAGCCTCAACTACTCACTAAAAAACATTCCCATCCCTTCCCCTTCCATATATAAACTAAAATTATTTGAAAAAACAGAAAGTTTCATAAAAAGAATGAGATGGAAAGCCCACTTTTTAAACCAAGATCTTCACAATAATAATAATACACTCAAGGAAAAATACGGGTTCAAAACAAAAAAATGTCCCCCGCATCAAAAAGAATTAGATGACTTCGAGAAGGACTTAACTGACCTAGTTAGAAACATAAAATTCCATAAAAAATCAGATGCATTCCAAAAAAAAGCTAAACGGAGATATAGCTAAAATAAATAGTTCAACAAATGTATTTATTGCAGCCGACAAAACAAGAAATTTATACAAACAAACTCTCCTACGCACAATAAATTACTAAAGAACAACATAACCAAAACATACAAAAAGTCACCCAAAACAATAGAACACGATATAAATAAAGAAGCTAAAGCAATCGCTCAAAAATTAGACCTAGATGACCGATTAAGTTGCATGAGCAAGACGCAAGCCTTTATCACACTAAAAGACCACAAAGAAAATTTCAAAACCAACCCTGCATGCAGACTCATAAACCTAGCCAAAAGCGAACTAGGTAAAATAAGTAAAACAATACTAGAAAGAATTAATTCTGAACTTAGGAAGAAGTTAGGAGTAAACCAGTGGAAAAACACAAAAGCAACCATTGACTGGTTCAACAGCATAGATAACAAACAAAATTGCCACTTCCTACAATTAGACATAAAAGAATTTTACCCATCCATAACAGAACGTACGTTAGATAAGGCCATCAACTTAGCTCAGGAACAAATAATAATAAAACCAAACGAAATCGACATCATTAAGCACTCCCGTAAATCATTATTATTTCACCATGAAGAAGCATGGATAAAGTAAGATGGGATATTTGACACTACAATGGGAAGCTTTGACGGTGCAACACATGCGAAATCGTAGGTATTTACTTACTACACGAACTAAGCAAAATAATAGATAGAAATGACACAGGGCTCTACAGGGATGACGGTCTCATAATCTTAAGAAACTGCAACAAACAAAACACAGATAAAACTAGAAAAGCAATAATTAAAATTTTCAAAAATAACGGATTCGAGATAGATATAAAAACTAATCTAAACGAATAGATTTTCTAGATATTACCTTCAACCTAAGAAAAGGCACACAAACCATACAGAAAACCGAATGATAAACCACAGTACATACACATAGACTCCAACCACCCGCCTTCTATAATCAAACAGATACCAAAATCGATTAAACGCAGGCTTTCCGACAATTCTTCCGATGAATCTATATTTAACAAAGCTAAGAAAGACTACGAAACAGCCCTAAAAGATAGCGGATTCCCAGCAACACTCACATACTCACCACAGAACACAAAAAAGACCAACAGGAAAAGAAATATCATATGGTTCAACCCAGCGTACAGCAAAAACGTAAAAAAAAAACATAGGAAAAATATTCTTCAAACTTTTACACAAACACTTCCCGGAATCAAGCACCCTACACAAAATATTCAACAAAAACACAGTAAAAATCAGCTACAGTTGCACCGAGAACATGGCACAAATAATAAAAAAGCACAACAGGAAAATTATTAACAAACCGCACGAACAAATTAAACCCACGGGCTACTGCAGAATAAAAAACGAATGTCCCTTAAACGGTAATTGTTTACAAAACAACGTAATCTACCAAGCCACGATAAAATCAGCAGATAATGAAGAAAAAGTATACATAGGAGTAACCGAAGGACCATGGAAACAAAGAAATTATGTACACAAAATGTCTTTCACAAATAGTAAATATGCGAACAGCACAATGCTTTCTAAGTATATCTGGGAAATAAAAAACAAAACACACACCACACCAAAAATATCTTGGAAAATAAGGAAAAAATCATCAGCCTACAACAACCTATCAAAAACTTGCAAACTTTGCTTGGAGGAAAAAATAGCTATCATTACCTTCCCAGATCAAAAGAAATTATTAAATAAAAGATCCGAGCTAATCTCAAAATGCAGACATGAAAACAAATCTTTACTACGTAACTTAAAATAGAAAAATAAATAAATATATAAACAAACAAAACAACAATAAAATAAGCAAAATAAATTACTCCAAACAAATTACAAAACCACACCTGTTAGAATATGCGAAATAAAATCAAAACAAAAGAACGGACGTAAGTTATAACTGTTATATAACGATAAAAAATAAAAAATTAATAAAAGATAATATACTACGTTACTTAAAAATCGAAAGCCAAAAATATATAGTGTAACAAATAAATAACAACAAGTATAATAAATTGATCTAAATACATCCAAATATATAAATAAACTAACAACCGATTACGATAAACTAGCCGTTTAGAAAAAACAAATAAAGATAATCAACCCAAATAGATAAATTAAAAACTGTTCCGACCAAAATAATAGTAAGAACAAACCACAACATCCCACCCCAAAATTCAACAAATAGATTTAATCAATGACAAATAAACAAATACATAAGATAAAACATAAAAATGAAAATAAATAAAAACAAGCAAAACAATTTGACCCAAATAAATAAGCAAACATCCGACTTCCGGTAAATGACCGCCATAATAGACTACCAACAATAAGCTATATAAACAAATTTTTACTACGTTAACAAAAAAACACCGATCAAAACAAAAAATAAATAAATATATAAGATAAAAAATAAAAATAAAATTAAAACAAACAAAAAAACAAGCAAAATAATTTGACATAAATAAATAAACAAATAAGCGACTTCCGGTAAAAGTAACCGCCAAAATAGACTACCCATAATGCACCACTGTCCCTTATATATAAATAGCCGAGAAAAATAACAGCACTAGTTGCCTGACTATTGCACTAGCATGAAACAGACTGTCGCCTCTAAGTGCTGACTTCCATGTCCACTTTTATATATATATATATATATATATATATATATATATATATATATATATACATATGTATGTCTATATTTCTGAGATGAGGTATTATGTACAGTATTTACGTTAGTCGGACTATTCTCCTCATCTATGTCGATATGGCGACAAAGATGAGGACAATAGTCCGACTAATGTAAATACTATACATATGTATATATATATACATATATATATATATATACATGTATATATATATACATATATATATACACATATATATATATACACATATATATACATATATATAGATATACATATATATACATATACATATATATATACACATATATAGATATACATCTATATATATTCTTCTTGTATCTATATATATATATATATATACACACACACACACACATATATATATATATATATATATATATATATATATATATATATATATATATATAGATAGATAGATAGATAGAAAGAGAGTGAATACAGAAGTCAACAATCACAGGCGACAGGATGTTTCATGCTAGACTCGAACTTCAGGCTACCCGACGTTTGCGTCTAGCATGAAACAGCCTGTCGCCTCTGAGGGCTGACATTTTGTGTTCACATTTATATCTATATTTACATACGCTCCATCTATCATACTGAGCACTTTATTCACCTTACACCTTAAAACTATATATATATATATATATATATATATATATATATATATATATATATATATATTATATATATACATATATCTGTTTGTATCTATATTTTCTTTTCAATGAATCATAAATGTTCAATAGACATATCTCATTGAACGAATCCAGAGTTTCCCATTAAAACGCTCCTCAGTGCAAGATTTCCATAAACGGAAATTAGATAGAGAGATAGAGAATGAGGAGTATTAGATAGATAGATAGATAGATAGATAGATAGATAGATAGATAGATAGAAAGAATACAAGAAAAGGAGTGAGTGAGATAGATAGATAGATAGATAGTGAGCAGTCATATATATATATATATATATATATATATATATATATATAATGGATAGAGGAACAGATAGATGAAGAATGAATAGTCTTAGATATCTTTATTTAGGCAGATAGATCGATTTATAGATAGATGATGAGCGGTATTATATATATATATATATATATATATATATATATATATATATATACATATATATATATATATATATATATATATATATATATATATATATATAATCGATAGATAGATAATGACCAGTCTTACACACAGACACACACACATATATATATATATATATATATATATATATATATAATTTATTTCTTTTTAAAATATACACTTTTCACGTTGTAACAACTATAATGTCACCTAGATAGATAGATAGATAGATAGATAGATAGATAGATAGATAGATAGATAATGAACAGACAGATAGATAGATAGATAGATAGATAGATAGATAGATAGATAGATAGATAGATAATGAACAGACTGAGATAGATAGATAGATAGATAGATAGATAGATAGATAGATAGATAGATAGATTACTTGAATATTGAATGCCATCGCAATGATAAAGCACCAAAAACATCTTGAAAGACAAAAAATGCTTTATAAAATTTTCAAGTTTCTTCTTTCAAAATTTTAGAATATTGAATGTGATTGAAATCCAGCCTCGTTTCCAATTAATGTTCCTTGCACACCGCAACTGGCGCCATTGAACAGAATGAACGCCCTTCAATCTTGAGTTAGAATCCGGAAACGGGGATGGAAAGAAAAAGGATAGATTTTTACTATTTTGTTTTCGTTTTTAATTGATTGTTATATAAAATGTTCATCTCAAGGGTGCATCTTGCTGGAGACTTTCCTTATAACGGGACTGTGTTTGGGTATAGATATCTTCTTTAAACATTAATTTGCTTGCGGAAAGAAAGCGAATCTTACCACCGTGTGGATGATTCCTTCTTCATTTTCTTTTAAAAAAAATTTTCTCTGTTTCTCTTTTCTTTCCTTGCTTTATTTCTTCTTTTCTGTATTTCGTATCAGCTTCCCCCTCGAAATCCATTCTATTCTACTGTCTTTCTCTCAGACATATTCTATGTCATCGTTTTTCTAAATCGTATTTCTTTCTTTCTTTGCTTTCATTCAGAATCTATTCCTTTCTTTTCCCTTTCTTTCTTTGCTTTCGGTTGAATCTATTCCTTTCTTTCTTTCTTTCTTCCTTTCTTTGCTTTCGTTTGAATCTATTCCTTTCTTTCTTTCTTTCTTCCTTTCTTTGCTTTCGTTTGAATCTATTCATTTCTTTCTTTCTTTCTTTCTTTGCTTTCAATTAGAATCTGTTCCTTTCTATTTCTTTCTTTCTTTCTTTCTTTCTTTGCTTTCAATCAGAATCTGTTCCTTTCTTTTTCTTTTCTTTCTTTCTTTCTTTGCTTTCGTTCCGAATCTATTCATTTCTATTTACATTCTTTCTTATTTTCTTTCTTTCTTTCTTTGCTTTCGTTTGAATCTATTTCTTTCTTTCTTTCTTTCTTTCTTTCTTTCTTTGCTTTCAATCAGAATCTGTTCCTTTCTATTTCTTTCTTTCTTTCTTTATTTCTTTATTTCTTTGCATTCATTCAGAGTCTATTCCTTTCTTTTTCTTTTCTTTGCTTTCGTTCCAAATCTATTCATTTCTATTTCCGTTCTTTCTTTCTTTTCTTGCTTTCATTCAAAATCTATTCCTTTCTTTACCCTTTCTTTCTTTTTTTTCTTTCTTTCTTTTCTTGCTTTTATTCAAACTCTATTCCTTTCTATTTCCTTTCCTTCCTTCTTTCTTTCTTTCATTGCTTTGCTTTCATTCAGGGGACTTCATTTTTTTCAGACTCTTCTTCTTTTCAATTTTCTCTTAATAATTGTTCACTTTTTAAAAAAAATATGATTACAACCTTTTATTTTTTTCAAAGTTTATGGTAATTACCTTTCAAAGCTACAAGAAATCATCAGAGGTACGCAGTTATCCAGGTACGCATTTGTCTGGGGACGCAATTGTCCTGAGACGCAATTGTCTGGTATGTAATTATCCGAGCAGCAAATTTCGACTAGGCAACTCTCCTAGCCCTCGGATATGGCACCAATACTCCAATTTCGGTTTGATATCTCTTCCTAGTGGGCGAAAAACTTGCTGGTTAGATCCAATTCCTCGAAAACCAAACTAGTTACATTCTATCATCGCCAAACTACCGCCAGTCACGATTAACGAATGTCCCCTCGAGGACGCCCTTGTCTCGAGAGGATTTGGGGCCTCAAATTCACACCCGACCCCAAGTGGAATTCGTATACACAATCCATTACTAAAGATGCAGGTAAAATGATCGGCTCCCTGTACCGCTCCAGTAAGTACCTGACTCCTCATGTTATCCTCTATCTTTATAAGAGCCAGATCAGGCCCTGAAAATGGAGTGCTGTTGCCATATTTGGGTGGAGGCTGCCCAGACCTCATTCTCCAGCCTCGATAGAGTCCAAAAATTTCTCCGAATCCTTCTGGGTGACGAATTATTCTCCACCCTTCAACCTCTCTGCCACAGGCGGGATGTGGCGAGCCTCTCGCTGCTCTGCTGTTACTCCAACGGAAAGTGCTCGGGTGAACTCCCTTCCCTGGTCCCGCCGAGGCAAACCTTCACGGTAAGAACACACCATGCCCCTTACATAATAGCAAACCACCCACATTCCTCTCCGTATTCCGCTCGAACATCTTCTTCTGCCCTGTGGAATCGACTCCCAACAGGATGTTTCCCCGGTCAATCTTAACCCCTTTCAAGGCTAGTGTTAACCGTTATCATCCCCTCCTATAAGTACCTGACCCCTCATGTTATCCTCTATCTTTATAAGAGCCAGATCAGGCCGAAAATGGAGTGCTGTTGCCATATTTGACTAGAAGCTGCCCAGACCTCACTATATATCAGGCAAGAGAGGTCTTGACGATGAAGATTATTTCAAAAGCTTCTCCGAGGCCTTGTGAGAGGAGAATTATTTCCTCTTTCATTCTCTCTCTCTCCTTCTCATTCCCTCTCTCTCCCTCTCTTTCTCTCTCTCTCTCTCTCTCTCTCTCTCTCTCTCTCTCTCTCTCTCTCACACACACACACACACAGGCGAGAAA
The DNA here is from genome assembly GCA_964036315.1 of Acanthosepion esculentum. Classification (NCBI taxonomy): domain Eukaryota; kingdom Metazoa; phylum Mollusca; class Cephalopoda; order Sepiida; family Sepiidae; genus Acanthosepion; species Acanthosepion esculentum. The sequence goes on from OZ038479.1 coordinate 132,706,360, forward strand.
GGTTTTGACGATGAAGATTATTTCAAAAGCTTCTCCGAGGCCTTGTGAGAGGAGAATTATTTCCTCACTCTCTCACTCTCTCTCTTTCTCTCTCTCCCTCTCTCTATCTCCCCCCTCTCGCTCTCTCTCTCTCTCTCTCTCTCTCACAGGCGAGAGAGGTCTTGACAATGAAGATTATTTCAAAAGCTTCTCCGAGGCCTTGTGAGAGGAGAATTATTTCCTCACTCTCTCTCTCTCTTTCTCTCTCTCTCTCTATCTCCCCCTCTCTCTCTCTCTCTCTCTCTCTCACAGGCGAGAGAGGTCTTGACAATGAAGATTATTTCAAAAGCTTCTCCGAGGCCTTGTGAGAGGAGAATTATTTCCTCACTCTCTCTCTCTTTCTCTCTCTCTCTCTCTCTCTCTCTCTCTCTCTCAGGCGAGATGTGGCGAGTCGCACCCTGCTCTGTCGTTACTACCATGGAAAATGATCGCACTGTATCTCCTGGTTCCACCAGGTCTGACCTTCACGGCTACCCCGGTGGACGAAATAAAGGGCTCGGTTCGAATTTCCAATCATCTGAAGAAGGCCGAAACGTGGTGAATATGCCAATGAAGATGAGGACAACAGTCCGAATAATAATACCTCATCCCAGAGATATAGACAAAAACAATTCTTACAAAAATATTCCCTGGTCTTAAATAACTTGCAAAGGGTTGATAAGTTGTAAAAAAAAAAACGAATCAATCAATAGACTGTTAGAATTTAACATTTTATCGAAACGTTTTGCCCCAGATTTCCTCGTATTCAAGAATAATCGATAACCCCGATGTCATATGTTAGTAGATTTACGATGTCGGTGAGTGGGGGGGTATTTTTTTATGCCCGATCGGTTTATACACGATCGGTTAGAACATCGAGACGGGATGTCGAAAACGGAAAGTAATGAATTTTGAACGTGACAAGCAAACGTTTTCTGAAAGGACAAACAAAAAAACAGACAGGCAAAAGGAAACCAATTGATGGGGTTCACTTTTTCACCTGACACCGTATTTGCGATTTCTTTTACAGGGTCCGGGCGAAAATGTTGGAGGAAGGGAAAAAGTGAGCGACAGGTAGAAAGGAAAGAAAAGATGGAAAGAGCGAAGGAGGAGAGCCGGTATAAAGAGAGACGGGGTGAGAGAGGGGGGAGAAAATGAGGTGTAGGGGGAGGGAAGGCGGATAGAAGTGTGAGAGAGAGTGGGGGGGGGAGGCCAGAAGCAGGGATACTTCTTTCTTTCTTCTTCTTTCTTCTTCTTCTTCATACTAAATTTCTTCTCCTTCACATTTCCCTTGTTCTTCTAAATACTTTCTGTTACTTTTTCTTTTTCCCCTTCTTCTTAATTCTTCTTCTTCATCCCTATCTTAAATATAATTCTTGCTCCTCTTCTTCTTCTCCTTTTTTTTCCCTTTTCGTGCTATAATTCTCATCTTCACTCCTTCATATTTACGCCAATTTTCATACCTTTAATTTCTTCTTCTTCTTCTGCGTAATATTGTGTCTGCTTCTTCATCCTCTTTGCTTATTCTTATTTTCCTCAAATTTCTCCTTCCTTTGTTTCCTCTACTTTCCTTGCATCTATTCTTTTTCTCCATTGTTTGCTTCTTCTTCTTCTTCCTTTGCTTCTTCTTCTTTCTTTGATTTTCTTCGTCCTCTTCTACTTCTTCTTCTTCCGTTGCTGCTTCTTTTTTCCTTGCCTTTTCTTCTCTTTCTTCTTCTTCTTCTTCTTCTTCTTCTTCTTCTTCTTCTTCTTCTTCTTCTTCTTCTTCTTCTTCTTCTTCCTTTGCTTCTTCTTTCTTTGCTTTTTCTTCCTCTTCTTCTTCTTCTACTAGTTCTTCTTTTTCTTCTTCTTCTTTCTTTGATTTTCCTTCTTCTTCTTCATATTCTTCTTTTTCTTCTTCCTTTCCGTCTTCTTCTTTTTTTTTTGCTTTTTTTGCTGTTTTTTCTTTTTCCTCCTCTGCTTCTTCTTCCTCTTCTTCTTCCTTTGCTTCTACTCTTTTCTTTGCTTTTACTGCTTCTTTTTCTTCTTCTTCCGTTCCTTCTTTCTTTGCTTATTCTTCCTTTTCTTCTTCTTCTTCTTCTTCATTTGCTTCTTCTTTTTTTGCCTGTTCTTCTTCTTCCTCTTCTTCTTGTTTTCTTCTTCTTCTTTCTTTGCTTCTTCTCCCTTTGCGTTCTCTTCTTTCTTTGCTTTTTCTTCCTCCTCTTCTTCTTCTACTACTTCTTGCTTTGCTTCTTCTTCTTTCTTTGCTTTTTCTTCCTTTTCGTTTTTCTTCTTCATTTGCTTCTTCTTGTGCTTCTTTTATTTCTTCCTTTGCTTTTTATTCTTTTCCTTCTTCCTCTTTCGTTACTTCTTCTTTCTTTTCTCCTTCATTTTCCATCTTTGCTTTTCTTCATCATCTTCTTCTTTGCTTCTTCTTCTCCTTTTTTTCTTTTCTTTCTTCTTTAGTTGTTTTTCTTCTTCTTTATTTTATTAATCATCTTTATTTGCCTCTTCTTCTTTCTTCTTCATTTTTCTTCTTCCCTTTTCTTTACTTCTACTTCTCCTTTCTTTTTTTCTTCTTCTTCTTTTTTCTTCTTCTTCCTTTGCTTCATCTTCTTTCTTTTTTGCTTCTCCTGTCTTTGCTTCTTGTTCTTTATTTGCTTCTTTTTCCTCTTCTACTACTTCATTTCCTTCTTCCTCTTTCTTTACTTCTACTTCTTTTCTTCTTCTTACTTTGCTTTTCTTCTTATTCTTCTGTTTTGTTTTTCTTCTTCTTCTTCTTCTTCTTCTTCTTCTTCTTCTTCTTCTTCTTTGCTTATTCTTTCCTCATTTTTCTCCTTCATCATTTCTACTTCCTCTTTCTGTAATGTCAATCGATTTGAAAAACTCAAAATGAATGAACTGAACACATACATTTGCGATTTCTCTAAAGCCGAAATATATCTTTTATTCCAAAATAATTCTTTCTTTTTACAAAGCAATAATAATGTCTTATTCTTTCTTTGGCGAATAACAAGGATTTTTCCAGATAAGAATTCTTCCATTTAGCCTACAGCGAAGTATTTGCGCCTAAGTTAATGTGACGACTGGAATTCGAACTTGGCTCTTCGTTTTCTAATCCGGGGCTGCTATCAATTTACACCATCCGCACACCTTATTTATATGCAGAACCCGGTACCCGGTCTACCCTACTTTCATAACCTTCTTCTTTTATGTGCCGTGTCTCTTTTACGAGGTAGCCAATCATGCCCCCCCCCACATCTTCCTGAGCCTTGTAATTCGTAATGAATTTTGTCCTTTTTTTTATTTCCCTCCAAACTCTGCGCTACCAGCCATTTACTCAAGCCCATCAAGTATGTTACACGCTGCTTTCCTCTGTCCTTCCATCTGCCTTGTGAGTATCGGATTTTCCCAGGCCTCCTTCCTCATGACGTGCCCTAGAAATTTCAGCTGCCTCTTCCTGATGTTAACTCTATATTTGCTTTTTGTTCCCATTCTCTCTAAAAGCTTGTCGTTGCTCATATGCAAACAGACTGAGATAGATAGATAGATTTGAACAGACTGAGATAATTAGATATGAACAGGCTGAAATAGATAGATAGATAGATAGATAGATAGATAGATAGATAGATAGATAGATAATGAACAGACCGAGATAGATAGATAGATAGATAGATAGATAATGAACAGACTGAGATAGATAGATAGATAGATAGATAATGAACAGACCGAGATAGATAGATAGATAGATAGATAGATAGATAGATAGATAGATAGATAGATAGATAGATAGAAATAAAAAGAACAACGTAGATAGATACCGTGTACCCCTGAAAGGTGATTCTTTGACCCAATTGATAGATAGATAGATAGATAGATAGATAGATAGATAGATAGATAGAAATAAAAAGAACAACGTAGATAGATACCGTGTACCCCTGAAAGGTGATTCTTTGACCCAATTGATAGATAGATAGATAGATAGATAGATAGATAGATAGATAGATAGATAGATAGATAGATAGATAGAAATAAAAAGAACAACGTAGATAGATACCGTGTACCCCTGAAAGGTGATTCTTTGACCCAATTGATAGATAGATAGATAGATAGATAGATAGATAGATAGATAATGAACAGACTGAGATAGATAGATAGATAGATAGATAGATAGATAGATAGATAGATAGATAGATAGATAGATAGTGTTGCGGACTCGATAGCGGTGAGGATCTGGCTTACGAAAATAAGGCCTTGTGCCAGACACCGCACACTACTACCGAATCCACAAACAAAGTAAAAAAAAGAAAATATATAAGACGTGTTCCTTTTACTGTACAAACGTACAAGGTAAAAAGAAGTAGACAGGCAAAACAACGAAAGGCAAAGAACAAACATAAATTTTATTAGAGTTTAACAAGTAATTTGTCTTCAGTGAAGACCTTCAGTAAATGTACTGGAAATATGGTAGTTGATAAAAAGGTAGATAAAGTTCCGCGCCAAAATTTAAATTCAAGATGGCCAAGGCGGGAAAAGTTCCTCAGGAAGAAAGTCAGTTGTAATGAATAATAAACATACGGCAAGGAAAAAATACTCACTGCGAGAGTTTATAATTGTGAGTGTATGTAATTCTTTTTAAAGTAACAGGTTCTGAAGGACTGAGTTCGAAGAATATGAAAAATGCTCGTTCATCAGGTTGGAAGTTTCGAAAGTTCCTGGAAGTAGGCGGCTCGAAAAGGATCTTCGCTTCGGGACGAAAAATCTGTCATAAAGTGACGACAGTGTCGTATGTATTAAGGTACAGCGACGAGCCATGAGGTCTAGGCAATGTTTGCCGAATAAAATATCCCTGTCGGTATATATGATTAACCGGCGAGAGATAAGTGAGACTGCCGGCCGAGTCAAACGACCCGGGGCGACTAATTTTGAAAAGCCCAATTTGTCGTGACGTCAGAGCGAAAGCGCGCGAAAAATAATATCAGCAGTAGCAGCAGCTTATCTTCCTCATCTTCGGCTAAGAACAACGGTTTACTACTATTACCTGTCGAAAGTGAGAGGAAGGGGTGGAAACTCGGGCGTGCGTCAAAATGTAAGGTGGTATCCCACAATAGATAGATAGATAGATAGATAGATAGATAGATAGATAGATAGATAGATAGATAGATAGATATGAACAGACAGAGATAGATAGATAGATATAAACAGACAGAAATACATACATACATAGATAGATAGATAGATAGATAGATAGATAGATAGATAGATAGATAGATAGATAGATAGATATGAACAGACAGAGATAAATAGATAGATAGATAGATATGAACAGACAGAGATAGATAGATAGATAGATATGAACAGAACAGACTGAGATAGATAGATAGATAGATAGATAGATAGATATGAACAGACTGAGATAGATAGATAGATAGATAGATAGATAGATAGATAGATAGATAGATAGATAGATATGAACAGACTGAGATAGATAGATAGATAGATAGATAGATAGATAGATAGATAGATATGAACAGACTGAGATAGATAGATAGATAGATAGATAGATAGATAGATAGATAGATAATGAACAGACTGAGATAGATAGATAGATAGATAGATAGATAGATAGATAGATAGATAGATAGATATGAACAGACTGAGATAGATAGATAGATAGATAGATAGATAGATAGATAGATAGATATGAACAGACTGAGATAGATAGATAGATAGATAGATAGATAGATAGATAGATAGATATGAACAGACTGAGATAGATAGATAGATAGATAGATAGATAGATAGATATATAGATAGATAGATAGATATGAACAGACTGAGATAGATAGATAGATAGATAGATAGATATGAAGAGACTGAGATAGATAAAAAGATAGATAGATAGATAGATAGATATGAAGAGACTGAGATAGATAGATAGATAGATAGATAGATAGATAGATAGATAGATAGATAGATAGATAGATAGATAATGAACAGACTGAGATAGATAGATAGATAATGAACAGACTGAGATAGATAGATAGATAGATAGATAGATATGAACAGACTGAGATAGATAGATATATAGATAGATAGATATGAACAGACTGAGATAGATAGATAGATAGATAGATAGATAGATAGATAGATAGATAGATAGATAGATAGATATGAACAGACTGAGATAGATAGATAGATAGATAGATAATGAACAGACTGAGATAGATAGATAGATAGATAGATAGATAGATAGATAGATAGATAGATATAATGAACAGACTGAGATAGATAGATAGATAGATAGATAGATAGATAGATATAATGAACAGACTGAGATAGATAGATAGATAGATAGATAGATAGATAGATAGATAGATAGATAGAATGAACAGACTGAGATAGATAGATAGATAGATAGATAGATAATGAACAGACTGAGATAGATAGATAGATATAATGATCAAACTGAGATAGATAGATAGATAGATAGATAGATAGATAGATAGATAGAGAACGAAAGAGAGAGAGATGAACAGACTGAAATAGATAGATAGATAGATAGATAGATAGAAGCAACAGTTTAAGCGAGAAATAGTGAGATTATAAGATATAAAGAAAAGCTTCAGAGAGATAGAGAGGAGAACGATAGAACAAAATTTTGCGAGAAATCGATAGTGAGAAAAAATTGAGAGAAACAGAAAGAGAGAAAGAAAGAGAGAAACTGAGTGTGAGAGAAAGAGGGGGACGAAGGAGATCAAATTACAAGTCTTGTTGGAAGAAACATTAAATTGCGAAATAAAAAATTATAAAATGGCCGAAGCTTTCGGCAACTCCGAATAATGGTTGATGGTGTCACGAAATGTTATTAACTCCTCACAGACTACAGTCAGAAACCTGCAGACATCGCCCAAATTGAAAATAAATCCGTATGAACGCAGAATCAGGCGAAAATATAGAATTGGCCCCAACGATAATACTGGATAAAAAATGGAAAAATCCAGACAAGTTGAAACCCAGTATATACAGGGGTTGGACAAAATAATTGGAACAGCTGCAAATTCCACTCCTATATTTCAAAGACCTATTATATTAAGAACTTTAATTAAAACATCGTAATTGCAGGTTATATCTATTGTAGATACGTTTATTTATCTAATTTACTGTCTTTGTCTTATTTATTTTTAGAATTTAGTAAAATTTAAGCTAAATGCGTGACCTCTCCAAGTTCGAAAAAGGGCAAATTGTTGGAGCTCGCATGGCAGGAGCCTCGATCACTAAGGTTGCTGAACTGTTTGGTTTTTCAAGAGCTTCCATATCAAGAACTATGACGCAATTCAAGAAACAGAGTAAAACCTCTAGCAAGCATAGCAATTAGGGCCGGACTTGCAAACTTACTGACAGGAACCGACGTGCATTGAAACGCAATGTGGCAAAAAATCATCGGACTACTGCAGCCAAAGTGACTGCTGAGTTGAATAATCATTTGAATAGTCCATTTTCTACTAAAACTTTTCATCGTGACCTCCATAAGGCTGCATATCATGGAAGAGCCGCCGTAAGGAAACCTCTTCTCTCCACTCGCAACATTCAGAAGAGGTTGAAGTGATGCAGAGATCACAATGCCTGGTCTGCAGACCAATGGAAGCAAGTCATATTATCAGACGAGTCTAGTTTTTCTCTTTTCCTAACTTCAGGGCGAGTTTATGTGTGGAGGCAGCCCAAAGAAGCTTACAACCCTGACTGCCTTCTTCCAACTGAAGCATGGTGGTGGATCAGTGATAGTTTGGGCCACTATATGATGGAAATGTCTCAGTCCAATAGTTACACTGCATGGTAGAATCAACCGCAAAGATTATCTGAACATTTTGGGAGATCATGTTCATACAATGGCCCAGACTGTCTTCCCTGACGTGACTGCATCTTCCAAACCGATAATGCTCCAATACATACCGCTTGAGTGGTTAAGTATTGGTATGAAGAGCATGAAAGTGAGCGAGAACATATGGAGTGGCCTCCCCAATCTCCAGATATCAATATTATTGAACATTTCTGGTGCATTTTGGAGCGACAAGTTAGGAGCCGCTATCCTCCACCGTCGTGTCGTAAAGAGCTGGAGCAGGTGTTAATGGAAGAATGGCTGGAAATTCCTCTGGATGAAGTCAGGAAGCTGTATGATTCCATTCCTAGACGTATTAAAGCTGTCTGTGAGGCTAGAGGAGGAGCAACTCCGTATTAAATAAATTTTCTTTGAAAAAAAAAAAGTGTTTCAATTATTTTGTCCAACCCTTGTATCTTGGCTGCTTTTCACTTATATTGTTGTATGGAGTCAGAGATTTAATTGGCACTATCCGTCATAGTATATATACTTCTCTATCAATTTATTTCTCCCTCTCTCTCTCTCTCTCTCTCTCTCTCTCTCTCTCTCTTTCTCTCTCTCTTTCTCTCTCAAACTTTCTCACAATCTGAATCCTTTCCTTCTTCTTTCTCTCACTTTCTGCCTATTTATCTCTCTCAATCTCACTTGGGGTTTCTCTCTGTCAATTACATGTACTGTCTTTTTAAATCCCAACACATCGGCTATAGATTTCAGTGGTTGAAAAAGATAACACAGCTTCGACTTCTATCCCGAGGCATATTTCATTAGTTGGATTTCCTTGTCTCCGCGCGATCTGCGGCTATACGTTCGACGATAGGGTGTCCAATGTTGATCTTCTCGCAAGATGCAACATTCGTGGGCTTTACTGATGCAGTCGCAACTTCGCTGGGCTAATCATGTTGCAAGGATCAGTGACAATAGAATACCTAGGGTCCTCACTTATAGTCAGCTTGACAGTAGACAAAGGACTGTTGGACGGCCGTGGCTCAGGTATAAAGACCAGCTAAAGAGTAACCTCTCAGCTGCCAGTCTGCCTCGTACTAACTTCGAGCGAGTTGCCCCGGATAGAAATAACTCGAGATATTTGTGACAGAGTTGTATCAGAAATTTTCGATATCAGTTGTATTGATCGGCTGAGAGACGAAAGACAACAGCGAAAAGCGTCAGCAAATATTCCCGTGGCTACGTCCCGGGATCCTCACAGTTTCTTCACAACATGTGGACTTGTATACCCCTTAATATGATGGGTGACGACAGTATAACTAAGGACCTCATGTATAGCCAGCTTGACAGTGGACAAAGGAATATTTGGCGGTCATGGCTCAAGTATAAAGACAACCTGAAGAGTTTTACCTGTTATTGTGTCTCATACAGAAAAATCAGTTGTATCAGTGTTGTGGGGCTCTCCCCTTTTACACAAGATGGACTCGTCTAAAGTATACTTATACTGATAGAGCTGGAGATACGCAGATATACGTTGAGATAAGGTTGAGATACGTAGAGTCCACAGAGAGAGAGAAAGAGATAATTACGGCTTCACTTACAGAGACTTGTACATATACTTTCTACTAACCCGTATTCCTGGACTACTAATCTTCATTTCAAGTTTGTATTCTTACGTTCAATACACTTATTTTTCCTATTTCAGTTACTGGCGTTGTTTATTTATTTGTGCAGGATTCCATCCCCGGAATCCACAACAATCAGAATTTTCGATATCAGTCGTATCGATCGGTTGAGAGACGAAAGACAACAGCGAAAATCGTCATCAAATATTCCTGTGGCTATGTCCCGAGATTCTCACTGTTGCACAATATGTGAACTTGTATACCCTGATGATGATTTTGGAAAATATCGAAAGTAATCGGGGAATTGAAAATTAATAAATATAACGACATTATCTTTCTTGCTGTCTTTAATAATGAACAAAGAATGCTTATAAGTGATTACGAAAGGATTTTATTGAAAATAAATTAACACAGCATGACTAAATTATTTAATTAGACATGTTTAAATGAAAATATACTGCCAAAATATACGGAATACATATATATATATATATATATATATATATATATATATATATATATACCCGATGCGATGAGAACGAAAGTAATATATAAATTCCAACGTTCACAGCATTAATTCAAAAGAGGGCTCGATACCGATAGTAGAGCGATAATTATTTATTATAATTTTATCATGTAGACAAAACCATTTTACTCACTACAAAGATGCAACTTCGTTAAAGTGCAATTTTTATGTATATTTTTCTTCTCAAACAAATGGGAAAAAGGAAGTGACGTTTCACATCCGGCTTGCCTACAAGCAGGATTGTTCATAATCATTTTCAATTCTCACCCGTCGAAGTGCAGTCGAAATGCACTGAAACGAAGTTGCATCTTTGTAGTGAGTAAAATGGTTTTGTCTATATGATAAAATTTTAATAAATAAATAATATATATATATATATATATATATATATATATATATATATATATATATATATATATATATATTTAAAGACATTTTTATGTTTAAGATTCTTTTTATAGATGAAAGTATTTAAGTAAATGCTCTGTTTATAACAAATAGTATTAAATAACATTTACCGGCCTGATTGTCCGAGATATTTTCATAGAAAATTTTCGTCCTCCGACAGGATTCGAACCTGTATCGTATATGGAACCGTCATATAGCCTC
>OZ038479.1:132721938-132864438 GCA_964036315.1 Acanthosepion esculentum
TTGCTATCTTTCTATCATTCTCCCTGTATTTCTCTTTTTTCTCACTGTTAATTTCTCTCTCTCTTTTCTCTCCTTATATCGCCCAGTCTTTGTGTCTCTCTTTTGTACCTCGAAGAATATCCCACTTTCTCTTGTCTAAATTATTATCAAACCCAAAAGCCCTTACAATCTAAAAGAGATAGTTGCTGGTTTTAAATAACCTGCATAAGGCTGATAAAACGTAAAAAAAGCAGATGAATTGCTCAGTCGATCAATCATTTCTCTTGTGTCTAATTTCTCTTTCTTACCATTAAATAAAAATGTCTGTCTTCTCACAGACGACACGAAAAGAACTGAATTCTAAAGCCTATTTTTAAATCAGATATCAGAACAAGTTCATCATTGGATACCGAAACTTTGTAATTTATTTAACGCCTTTCGGTTATACTTGCAACGCCATTATACAGGGTCTCCATAAAGTTCGTGGGCCCTTTAAAAAAATTATAACTTTATTTGTATTTGCGATAGAAATAATCTGTAATAAATGTTATAAAGTTTAATGTACCTAGTTTTAAGTATAGCTAAAATAGCTAATGTGATTTCAGGCATTACTGTAAATCAGTTGGCAAATGTTTTCCGTGATCTGCAAAATCGTATTACCCTTTGTATTGCTAATGATGGAGGACATGTGGAAACTTAAATAAAATTTCAATAAAACCTTAAAAAATATAGATTTACTTCTTTCTAATCCTTTTTACAAATTATTTCTATCGCAAATAGAAATAAAGTTATTTGTGCACACTAACTTTATGGACACCCTGTATAAACATGTATACTTATATATATAAGTATACATGCATATATTGAAACCAACAACAGCTAGCAGCGACAGTCTGTTACATGCTTATACATATATACATAATGAATACAAAATATCTACAAGAAACTAAAGAAAAATAATATTAGTAATAACCCCCCCACCCCCACAATAGAAAAACCAGTTCGCTGGCCGAAATCAATGCGGGACTATAATATTATAGACAATTCATTCATCCCAAGCTCACACACTGACACGCACTCATTTAAACACAACAACAAATACGAAAAACACTCACGCGAAACGAAAGGCGCCCGCATCCTATCTGCGAACTGACATCACTAACCACCTAACGAGGGAGGGGATGGGCGATTAAACTTAAAGACAAATAGAGACAGAAATAAAAGCGGCCAAATGAGCATACATACCCTAGCTAAGTTAACTGGAAAAAGAAACACGAAGCGAAGAGCTCATCCGAACAATTACCATGAAAGTATTTATAGAAAAGGCAGAGGGAAGCTTCATTACGACCGTGGGAAAAGCCGAGACGCCAAGTAATATTACTGGTTCTTTGGATTTGTAGTGAACAAAACAAGATCTAGATTTAAAATTCAAATGCTAAGCACTGACTCACTGATTTTGTTAGAAATTAAAAAAGACTCAAATTTACAAACTTTGCTTAACACACATGCAAAAGCGAATCCAAAACAAAACTCGTGAAATTTCACACCTTGATGCGAAATGTTTTTCGGCCAATAGAAAACTAGGAAACATTTAAAAACAAAATTCAAATAATCTTCAATTTTCAGAAACAAATTCTTTTACGGAACTTTTCGCGAGTTGACGCGAAAATTTGTTCATCGTCCAATGGAAAGGCCCGAATCATATCCGGGAGTGAATTCCCCTATGACCTTTTCAAGCCCCACAAACAAAAATAAAAGACGGGCAAGTTCGCCTTTTTCCAGAGAGAAGGAGACGAGAAAATTAACACGTCCATTGACAAACGTCAAGCGATCGTTATTATTATCTCTACCTTTCCCCCTCACCTCTTTTATACTTGATAAGCGAACGGAACATTTTAAGACTGAGCGATTACTTCAAAGACATTCCTACCCTACAACAATGCTCATGCATGCATACATGCATCCACACATACGTTCCTGCCTACGTACACATAAGCTCATTCTTGCAAGGACTACTACGAACATTTTGACGACCTTGTATGAACCTCAATATATTAATTTTATTTGTAAAGACCTTAATTGATTTATATGTATATAAATTTGTTGTTTCACTTTACAATTTGATTTTCTTGTATTATACCCCTCTTATGGTGGGTGAGCTATCTAACAAACAAGGCCAAATCAAACTAATCTGTTTCAACACTCATACACTTCACTATAACCGATAACCCACTATAGATTTTATCAAGAATCTCTAAATATACAACAGGAACACCACTTTTCAAAGTGGCAACACTATTCTAAGCATTGACGAATGGTACACTTTTAAATAGTTCCACTATTATTGTCATTATAATTTGTTTTGTGTTTTTACTCAATACTTCTTGTTTCTCTATCAAAGTAAGTTTTATAATTCTGTTTTGAAGCATTGTCATTTCGCAGTCTTTTATTTGATAAAAACTCACAAAGATTAATATATGTTTGGAGGTTTTTATGTATTTATCTATTTGAATAGGCTGATAGAAATTACGCTTTGTTTGCAAGGTCTCTCCGCGTTAGTCTTGTAATTTCAGGAGTGAACAAAAAAAATGACAGTCGGCCATCTTCATGACTTGCAACAATCTATTACTATCAGCGTCGAGTTGACTTTTTCTTTTTCTTCTTTGACGGCGGGGGTGGGGGAACAAACACTAACTGAATTTTAAGCATGAAAAAGAATAACGTTAGCCCGCTAATCACTTTGTTCTAGAGTTTTGTTTTGTTTTTTTTTTCGTTTTCTGTGGCTTGCATTGTAATTACTTTTACGGAGATGGCTTCTTCTGGGCTCCGTGGCCTAAGCGCAGATTGTAACGGTTTCCCACAAAGAAAAAAAAAGTGCAATTTTGAAATAAATATCACTGAAACTTTTCCACATTGTCTTAATATTAGAAGCTATTTATACAAATCTATGGTATTAGAGAGAGGATTTATCTATATATAAAATTCTGTGACTTCTGTCGGTCCATCCGTCAGGCTGTCATACACTCTGAACTAAGCATACATTGGCCGAACGAAACCAATTTCTGGGTAGAAGTACAAACACGGAAGGAGCACAAAGTACAATTAGTTTGACTTTTCTCTTTTTTTTTTAAACCCGCGTACGGTAGCCCCAGTAGAAGTGGTTTTTCTTGACGGTTTTGAATTCAGAGTTTTTTTTCCTTCTCCTAGACCAGTTGCTATTCAAGTCTACATAACTCAGTCTTGCTATTTATCCATAGTTGAGGGTGAGAGGATTCATATATTTCCCAAGGATATTTGCACGTAAGTGAACGAAATGAATCCGACTGGAATTCGAACTCGGCTCTCCGATTCCTCAACCCGTGAGGCTATCCATTACTCTTTCTTGCCTTTACTAGGGTGCATGAAAACAACGAAATAGGGTTTTGTTAAAGTATTTCCCCAAACAAATGAGCTTCTTCAGATTTCATAGATTGGTTTACGGAATTGGACGAAACATAGAGTTTGTAATTCTCGACAAAAATATTAGCAATTACTTCAACAATATTAAATAATGTGAACATTTCAACACGGAATTATGATTACTTTGGGGTAACAAAACACCCCATGTGACCAACGCAGGCTCAAATATGTCAAACCTTTCATTCACTCTAATGATTACCTTACAGAACTACACAGCAAATACTATAAGCTTATATAGAAATTCCTTGCAAATTGTTTTACTATAGAAATACATTGCAAATTATTTACTAAAGAAATGCCTTCTACTAATTTTATTCTGTGCCCCTTTAAGACACAGACGATCATGGATTCCAACAACATTAAATCCCTTGTGACTCATAGCGGATTTTCTCCATTTCAGGCTGAATATTCAAGCAACTAAGGACATTTATTGACAATTAATTTATACGGAAAATGCATTGAAAATTATTTATTATAGATGAATTACTATTATTAAATATAAAACAATTCAGTCTTTCTAATCATTACATATATTGTAATTCGGTATATACTAGAGATATACATAGATATTATTTAAAATGATTTTACTATAGAAATTACATTGCAAATTATTTACTATAGATGAATTACTATTATTAAATTTAGAAGTATTCCCTCTAATAATTTCATATATAGTAACTTGATATGTACTATAGATGGTGATATTATTAGAAATTATTTTACTATGGAAATACATTGCAAATATATACTATAGGTCTATTACTATTAGCAAATGTCAAAACATTCATTTTACTCTATGGATTACATATATAGTGACTCGATATGAACTAGTGATATATAGGTAGATATTATATGACACTGTTTGACTGTAGAAATACATTGCAAATTAAATATTATAGGTGTATATCTATTATTAAATTTAAAATCATTTATTCTCTCTAATGATTAGATATATAATGACTAATTATATGCATGTATAGCTGGCCACTCGTATTCGAGGACACCCGTCTACTAGGGTGGCTAGCCAATCCCTATTGCAGACGCTTACTCAGGCGCATTTGTGTTTATTCAACACCCACAGATCCCACCTGTGGTTTATACTGCAACTATGCTGAGCAGACCTTAGTTACAGTTTCTGGGAAAGAGCGTGTTATCTAGATTGATCAAAAATTTGAACACGGCCAGCACGCTGAAGCCCTCGGCCACGATGACTTTTAACTTCGTGCTAGCACAGCTATCGACGGCTCACAAGGGTTCCGTCTACCCAATTTCACTCAGAAGGTTGGGGTCAACCTTGCGGTATGGTTTTCAGGTAATTTCCAATGATGACCCACGCTAGGATCTAAACCTCTAGTTTTCTTCCTGACAAATCGACCATGGTGAGATTCGAACCCGGGTCTCATGGTCAGATTGCGAACGTTCTAACCACTGGGTCCAGTGACTCATTATATACTAGATATATATCGTGAAATTATTTGAAATTATTTTACTATAGAATACATTGGAAATTATTTACGTATTATTTTACATTACAAATTATTTATGTATTTTTTTACATTGCAAATTATTTACGTATTATTTTACATTGTAAATTATATATGCATTATTACAATTTTACATTGCAAATTATTTACGTATTATTTTACATTCCAAATTATTTACGTATTATTTTACACTGCAAATTATTTACGTATTATTAATATTTTAGATTGCAAATTATTTACGTATTATTTTACATTGCAAATTATTTACGTATGATTTTACATTGCAAATTATTTACGTATTATTTTACATTGAAAATTATTTACGTATTATTTTACATTACAAATTATATACGTATTATTTTACATTGAAAATTATTTACGTATTATTTTACATTGCAAATTATTTACGTAATATTTTACATTGCAAATTATATACGTAATATTTTACATTGCAAATTATATACGTATTATTACTATTTTACGTTTTATTATGTATTGCAAATTTATGTATTATTATGTATTATTATTTTTAAATGTCAAAACATTCATTTTCTCTAAGAATTACATATATAGCAACTCGATATATACTAGGAATATATATATAGAGAGAGATTATTCTAAATTATTTTGTTATAGGAATGCATCGCAAATTATTTACTACAGATGTATTGCTATTAATAAATGTCAAATTATCCCCTCGAATAATTTCATATATAGTAACTCGATATATACTAAGGATATAGAGAGAGATATTAATTCAAATTTATTTAAATGCATTGCAAATTATTTACTAGAGATATATTGCTATTATCAAACCACAAAACTTTCATTTCCTCTAATGATTACATACATAGTTTCGCAGCAAATAATGACGGAACCCCATGGCAGTTTCTGGAATAATTTTACTATAAAAATGCATTGACAATTATTTTAATATTTACTCTTTGTCTGGACTGCAATACTTTATAATTAGTAAACAAATCCTTCATTGTTCGCGCACATGTTTATAGTGACACAACAATACTAAAAGGAGAAAAATAAATCCAGAATCGCCATTATGATTTAAATTCACAGTATTTGAACCTGGGATATTTAGGCAAGGATTTTCTCTTCTTCTCTTTCCCAGTAATCCTTTCTATGAAATCACTTCAATTTTTTTTCTTTGTTGCACGAGGGGGGGGGGGTGAAGAGATCACTGTGAATTTTGCAATATTTCATTAAAAATTTTCAATAAAACGAAGGATTATCGATGATCAATCATTAATTGAATCATTGCAGGGAGGCGGGAGCTAATATGTGCGCAATTGGAAATGCATGAGGAATGATTTTACAATGCAAAGCGTCGAGGGAAGCGATTGTTAGTTGGTCGGAACTAAAGGGAAAATTGGCGGACAAACTGAGATAGATAGATAGATAGATAGATAGATAGATAATGAATAGAATGAGATAGATAGATAGATAGATAGATAGATAGATAATGAATAGAATGAGATAGATAGATAGATAGATAGATAGATACATAGATAGATACATAGATAGATTCTATTTATTATTGTAAAATACAATAATTGTGGCACATGGCCTAAATAGTGGGGAGTGAGGTTGAGGTTGGTCATCCTAACCTATCCTATACCTAGCTAACCAGATTCACGACCCATTCATTCAATACAAATAAACCATTCACCGAAAGAATTATACCTTCACCTTTTACTCCTATATATGCCACAATACCACATCCACAAAGGGAACCTAAAAATTAACCCCATTATTTAAAATTTCTTATGTACAAATGTTCATTATATATATATATATATATATATATATATATATATATATATATATATATATATAAATCTGACGATGATGTGAATTGATGGGGAGGGTTCTAAATTCCAATACAAAAATTATATATAAAACAGAAACTAACAGAAAATAATTGATGTTAGTAGGACTCGTCCACCCCACAAAAAATCAGAGTTGCCGCTGTATTCTGTCATCAGATAGAATTAAGAGGCTAACTCTCTAACGGAACGGGGGATGTGAAAAATGTAGGGCGTGGGGAAATCAAAGACTGAACCAGTCGAGATGAAAAAGGGGGGCCAAAACAAACTGGGTATGTTGGGAATCTCAACTTGGCTCATAACCGAAGTAAGGAGCCGGGAACAGGCCAGAAACGACACTCACTCACATTAACTGGGTGCACAAAAGAGGATCTACCTTAAGCATGGGGAGGGTTCGCAGGAAACCACCCCGTTGTGACGAAACAGGACTTATAAAAGCAACTCAAGGATAGCCCGTTTCACACGAACCAAGCTCGCTACTTTTACCCACCTTTCGTTGAAATCTGTCGACACCAAAAGCTTTCTATCAGTTCTGATCTTCACTTTCAGTATCTGATCAAAACCTGATGAGAATAAGGTTCCCGTCGCAAGATCCCTTCCTTCCTCGTCATCCAGATCACCATTCTCGCAACGGATAGCAAAGTTAGAAACACCATTCGTTTCACACCAGAATACGGCGGCGACACATTGTCGCACGCGTATGCGAGATCGATGAACACAAGCTTTCGAGGCCGTGAAAGGTCACTGGACCGAGGAAAAGTCCTCAAGGCCACTCGACACTCGTTGAGGAAAGTCGACAATTTCCCGGACCTACGACGGCGCTTAGGCCAGGAAATAGGAGGAGTGATAGTAAGGCTAGGGAAGGCGTCCCTAACACTCCCCACCAAAATCGAATCCTCTGTCAAAACGCGGTGTAGGAAAGCCAATCTTGATGCGTGTCGATGACTCACCAAGTGCGGCAATCACAGCCCCCACCCATGATACAGACGTTGAACACAAGCCACTTTACGGACCTTCTGCTTGCGCCCACCCCAAAGAGGAAGCACAGCCAAGCGGTAAAGGACGAGAGAAAAGACTTGTGTCACACGCCTCAGCTCTGCCTTTCAAGGACAACCTCCTTCGGAGCCAAGTCTGGACCGACGCTCCGACCTTTGCCTGTACTTCTGACCAGTTTTTCTCCAGCTGGAGGTTGGGTCCAAACCATACTCCGAGAATGTGGACAGGACCGACCGTCCTTCCAACTGAAGGGTCCCGGCGTACGCGGAAACCCTGGCTCGAGCCCCACCAGGGACAGCGATTCCACGTAAGGCTGAACTGCACGCCCGCTCTCTCAGCCGGTGAAGGAAAGGCTCCAACTCCAAAGCAAAGAGTAGGGGCGACAGTGGGCAACCCTGACCGAGACAGCGCAAAAACGCGTGACCGCTTTCCGTTCACCTGTACCACAGCAGCCAGATACTGATGGTCGACCCTATTAAATGCCTCCTTGGACTGATCCAAATTGATCATCCCGGCTTGCTCGTCGTCTTTTTCACCGTCTATGATCGTGCGGATCAGATGCAGGCTCCTCTGAATTGTTCGGCCCTTCACAGCACAAGTCTGGTCGGGTCCCAACAGACTCTCGGAAACTGACTGCAAACGCTCCGCCGGGATCTTGGCCCAAATCTTTAACTTTGTGTTCAGCAGAGTTATGGGCCTGTAATCGTCTAAATCCCGCCCACCATCCTTGCCCTTTTTCAACAGCGGGATCACACCCCTGGTGAAAAAAAAACAATATGGTCTTCAGATATGTAGAGTGGCACCCTATGTAGAGTCACCTTTGCCTTTCTTGTCCCCATATATTCAATCTGTAGCCTGACTGTCGAAGCAGTTAGAATACAGCGTGCCAGCGATTTGGCTTTCTCTTCTGTCGGCAATAAGATGACCCACATTGACTTACTTCTTCTTGCTAGAATTTTGGCTGCAATTTGAAGACTTTTCAGGGCCTCCTCCATCACTTCCCTCGTCACGATATTTAGCTTCCGGGTCTTGGCTCCGTTGTTACTAACGAGATTGTCCTTGTATTCACCGTGTCCAATACAGACGACACCGGTAATAACTCATTTCCATTAACATATGGATCAAACTTCTCTTTTAAATTTTTGAAATATTCTCGCCCTTTTTGTGGGGGCCTATCCCTTGCCCATGCCGAAGGAGTTACTTCTGTAGGGGAAGCAGGAAGAGATTCGGGCTCCGACATGATGTCGGCGTACCCTCGTCATCCCAGCACAATTCAAACAATACACACAATTCAGACGAATAAGACGACAAAGAAAGACAACAATGCATACACAAGATGATGGTGGGAGGCAGACAAAAATTACACTTACTCCGAAGAATATCCAACGAAAATGTCTTGTACAGTTCACGGTAAACTCGGTAAGACAAAAATTCTCCATAGATATATAGATAGAGAATAGAATGAGATAGATAGATAGATAGATAGATAGATAGATAGATAGATAGATAGATAGATAGATAGATAAAGAATAGATAGATAGATAGATAAAGAATAGATAGATAGATAGAGAATAGATAGATAGATAGATAGATAGATAGATAGATAGATAGATAGATAAAGAATAGATAGATAAAGAATAGAATGAGATAGATAGATAGATAGATAGATAGATAGATAAAGAATAGAATGAGATAGATAAAGAATAGAATGAGATAGATAGATAGATAGATAGATAGATAGATAGATAGATAAAGAATAGAATGAGATAGATAAAGAATAGAATGAGATAGATAGATAGATAGATAGATAGATAATAGAATGAGATAGATAGATAGATAGATAGATAGATAGATAGATAGATAGATAGATAATAGAATGCGATAGATAGATAGATAGATAGATAGATAGATAGATAGATAGATAGATAGATAGATAGATAAAGAATAGAATAAGATAGATAGATAGTGTTGAAACTTGACTAATGCATGGAATAATAATACAACACAAAATGTACTTAGAACAGAATGTGTACGCAATATTTACATATAGTCTTTTGTATATTCCTGGGAAGACCGTTCCTGGAGAATGTGTTGACTAAGTCGCAATCGGGCAGAGTCTCTAGTTGAATCTCTTGATTCGCCTCTCTGTCTTCCGGTATCAACCATATTTATATAGTCGGTACTCCACTATGCAAATTAGGTGTATCCTGCCACAACAGATAGATAGATAAAGAATAGAATGAGATAGATAGATAGATAGATAGATAGATAGATAGATAAAGAATAGAATGAGATAGATAGATAGATAGATAGATAGATAGATAGATAGATAGATAGATAGATAGATAAAGAATAGAATGAGATAGATAGATAGATAAAGAATAGAATGAGATAGATAGATAGATAGATAGATATATAAAGAATAGAATGAGATAGATAGATAGATAGATAGATAGATAGATAGATAGATAGATAGATAAAGAATAGAATGAGATAGATAGATAGATAGTTAAAGAATAGAATGAGATAGATAGTTAAAGAATAGAATGAGATAGATAGATAGATAGATAGATAGATAGATAGGTAGATATATGAAGAATAGAATGAGATAGATAGATAGATAGATAGATAGATAGATAGATAGATAGATAGATAGATAGATAAAGAATAGAATGAGATAGATAGATAGAGAATAGAATGAGATAGATAGATAGATAGATAGATAGATAGATAGATAGATAGATAGATAGATAGATAAAGAATAGAATGAGATAGATAGATAGATAGATAGATAGATAGATAGATAGATAGATAGATAGATAGATAGATAGATAAAGAATAGAATGATATAGATTTATAGATGAACGCACTAAGAAAAAAAGAAAGAAAGAATCAGAGAATGTAATGTTGGAATCGTAAGATTGGTTGTTCCAGTAATCATGGCGACTGACCTGCCTCAATTCTCAATGCCCCCTTCTGACATCTATCTCGATTTGTCATTGAGAGGACATTTTCTCTAGTTGCCTAGCGACGGCATAAATTGCTGAAAGAAATGAATTCACGTCTTTTCCAAATTCGACATATTTTCCTTGATTCCTTTTTCCGTTCTCTTCAATAGGAACTGCCGTATTATATATATATATATATATATATATATATATATATATATAACCCCATAGATCAACTCCCCACATCATATTTTTCTCTCACACATCATAATCTCTGCGTCGTTGAATATAGGTTACTCTTACTACGTAAAAGAAGACACCGCCCATGAAAGGCCCAAGTTGAGAAAGGCCCACAGACGCACAAAAATATATACACATGCGCACATCACACACACTTCGCAAAGCCTAAAAGTTAATATACACATGGCACAGACATCCCTTTCCTAACAACCAATAAAGCTGTCAAAATGATTAAATGAGACTCATGAGTCTCCCAATCTCTCCTTAAAAGAACTTGAAAAAGGCATTTGGCCAATACAAGGACTGGCCAGAAATTAAGGATAAGAAAACAACCGAAAACTATAAGAAAAGTTCACCTTCTTCAGAGACAGTCCAAAACCCTTGTCGTTCACTGTTACTAACAATAGGGAATGTTTTCTCCTGGTGATGGTTATTAGCGAATCTCCATTTTATTTTAACTTATTTTAACATTATATTTGTTAATCAAATTCGCTATATTTAATCGTAAATATTAATTTAAAATAGTAATTTTAAAGTATATATATATATATTTAAAGAAAAAGAGACCACTTTAAGACTCCATGTAATAATTTATTTCACCATAGCCCTTTTAAAGGACGCTGTATCATCAGACTAATAATAATAATACTAAGTATGATAGATAGAAATATTAAAATAAACCCTCTCTAAGCTCGATCATGTCTATCACACCACTCCTCACGGCCTTTAGTAAATTACCATTTTCACCTACGAATTTTAATTTTAAAATTCGCAAGATTTTTCAAACAGTTTATGGTATCGTAATTCCAAGTGTCAAGAAAATTTGTTTTTGTTTATTGAAAATAGACATAGAGCGTTTTTTTTTGAGTCAGTTTTAACATATTTCAAATTCTATGTTGAGTTAATAGTACTCGCGCCTGAATTATACCAACAGATTACTAAGTATATATATATATATATATATATATATATATATATATATATATATATATATATATATATATATCATCATAGCTATAAATTTCACAGTAACTAAGATACAATCAAGCCCATACCATCGGTACTTCTAAGGGGCTACTCCTTCTACGAGTTGTAGATAAATAGTGCAAACCGTCCAGAAGAGGATGTTTTAAAAGAAAACCTACGACTTTGGAAGCTTACTCCAATCATTACCACATGTAAATCCTTAGATCCAAGGGACTAATTTCTTACGCGCAGATTTAGTTTCAACGTAAACCCCTGATTTTTTTTTCAGATCGAAATACCGGGTCAACACACGGCCGTACGAAAATACCGAACTTTTTCAGATCGAAATACCGGATTACCGCTCAGTTTTAACAGATGTAAAAAAGATCATATACACTTTTGCTAACTATGTGCCAAACTTAGGTCTTTAAAATCATTCAGTGTACCAACAGAACACGTATTGTTATACAAGTCAAGGTCAATATACCTGTTCTACAATAGATTAATTATAGGAAAAGCTTTATCTGAGCAGTCTGCTCCCAGTGGCAACATGTTCTGGAGAAATAGCTCTCTGAGTAGCAAGTTGTGGAGAGAGCACAGGTCGCCTACGTCACGAAAGGACACGGCACATAACAGATAAAGCAAATTGTCCTCATCTTTGATAGATGAGGAAAATAGTCCACATGTACGTAATGATAACTCCTTCTTCAGTCAGAAAGAAATGTGATCCAAATATTCACAAGGTAGATTGCAAAGTCTGTTTTATCATTTCAGCCCATACAAGACAAAATGCGTTACTAAAATCGATAGATAAGAAAATAAACCCGTTGTAAGTGTGTACATAAACGATGGAAGGAAGCACTTGTATATTATGAGAATATATAGCAGGGGTCGACAACCTTTTGCTAACAATGTGCCTACTTAGGGTTTTAAAATCATTCAGTGTGTCAACAGCCTACGTATTTTTATACAAGTCAAGATCAATATACCTGTTCTAAAATATATTTATATAGTAATATATAGTATATATATACTTTAGTGTATATTTAAAATTAAAACAGCTAAATATCTTCTTTGCGTTGTAGTAGTTATTGGGTCGGACTGCGTGATGTCATTGTAACTGCGTGCCATTGGAAATTGCTTGACGTGCCAATTTTGTCACGCGTACCGTAGGTGGCCGACGCCTGGGCTCGTGGATTCCCAGGATAACAAGGATAAAGACAGTTTGAATGCAAATAATACTAATTGTTTATACCAGAAAGTATTTTTTATCATGTGCCTACTTAGGGTTTTATAATCATTCAGTGTGCCAACAGCAAACGTATTTTTATACAAGTCAGGGTCAATATAGCTGTTCTAGAATATATTCTATACAGTATTATATAGTATTATACTTTAGTAGATATTAAAATTAAATTTTATGAAATATAAAAATGTCTCGGTTTTAAATGACCCAAGAGGGGTTGATAAGCCGTAAAGCGAAACAACCAAACAAAAACCCAATCAAGTCGATGGCGTGAACACCAACAACGAAGATTTGGGAGTTATTCTCCACCCTTCAACTTCTCACCCACAGGCGGGGTGTGCCAAGCCTCTTGCTACTCTAGCGTTACTTCTACGGAAATTGCTCGTACGAACTACATTCCCTGGTCCCGTCAAGTGAAACCATCACGGCAAGAACACACCATGCCACTTACATAATAACAAACCACCCACATTCCCCTCCGTATTCCATCGGCGCGAAGTAAGTTCCATTCGAGCAGCTTCTTCGCTCGAACCACAGCCCTGCGGAATCGACTCCCAAGAGGATGTTTCCCTGATCACTCTAATCTTAACCTGTTCAAGGCTAGGGTTTACTATTATCTTCCACTCCTATACACACAAATGCCCTCCAAACGAAACCGTCTACCTCGAATGACCCCCGGACCTTGTAAAGCAGGGGTCGGCAACCTTTTGCTAACTATGTACCGAATTAGGGTCTTAAAATCATTCAGTGTGCCAAACGTCTACGTATTTTTATACAAGTCAAGGTCAATATACCTGTTCTACAATATAGTTTACATAGTAATCTATAGTATATATACTTTTGTATATATTAAAATTGAAACGGCTAAATATCTTCTTTGCGTTGTAGTAGTTATTGATTCAGACTTGGTGATGTCACTTAATTTCGTCTGGCACAAGGTCAGAAACCCAATGAACGATGTGTGGATCGAATTCGTCACAGCATTAATGTTCTGCTTAATTAGCTAACTTAACGAGAAGGTTAACGAATCAATATGTTGGATCCTCTCTATGTGCTCAACGGTTGGTAGGTGCAAGTTAACCATCTTTCGTGTCCGAATTTCGGCCGATACTTCTTTTATCTACCTTTGGAAAAGGCATGAGACCTCATTTCCCTATGAGCTCACCGTTCGCACTCGTTTTTTGACTGACATACGAAGATTTTTTAATCAGAAGAGTGACCAACTAGTCAGGCAAGTTTCGTATAAGTATCGCCCATTGTCAACCTTGATAAAAGCAAACATAACGCCCCCTCTCCTCCACGAACAACGCTAGCCTTGTGTCAGTCATTTATTTAGCAAATAACTTTAGGTGCAGATCTAAACACGACGGTTGGCGAAATTCTATCGAAGAAAAATTCTTTTAGTTTGATCTTAAATTGTTGCTACAATGTCATGGCCTTGTGCCAGTCGTAGATAATATTCATATTAAGAAAACGCGCTAATTTTGCTTATATTTGTTTCTCTTTCGTTCGTCCAATAGTTGTTAGTCCTGGGTATGACGATAGACAACATTCGGCAGCAAGACGTTTGATCGGAAGATTGGGGTTTTTAGGGAGCGTGGAACCACCTCTTAATTGGTACCACCTGTTAGGGTCTCAGCTATGGGCAAATAGTGAACCCCCCAAACAAAAACAAAACACTATGAATGAATAAAAATACATATTTACAGACAAATTAGTAGCAATACCTATTTATAGGAGAATGGCCAACAATACAGTTTTTTTTTAAATTAAAATGACCAACCATATATTTTATATGTAGTTGAGGGCACGCAATTGCGTTCAAAATATTAAAATGTTGGCATTAAATAACTGTGGTGAACAGCCCCGTAGAAGCAAGCAAGCTAGAGTGGCTTGCATCTGGTGCATAGGAAAATAAGGGTCTTACCTTAACGGACGGCACGTGACATCGGCAAGTTTGCCCCGTGAAAATGGCATTACTCTCCCGTCTAGCAGTATATGCGGTAACGAGCGCTTTTGTACAGTTTGGCATGCTTCCACCAAGTTGATTGGTCGAACTGGAGGAGGCTATTTGCCTGGGTAACTGAGAATCAAAGCGAAGAACGCTGATTGGTTGGTCGACCGCAGTGTTGGCCTGATAAAAGAGGGCTGAAGCAGTGAAAAGGGTAGAAGGAAAGACGGATATACGCTTAGATTCCCACTCTCCCAAGTTTGTTTTGTCCTCTTTTTTCATCTCGGCTGAGTCAGCCTTTGATTTCTCCATTCCGTCATTTATTTTTCCCTCCCCTTTGCATTAGTGAGTGTGCTTCTTGATTTTATCTATCGATAGAATACAGCTGCCATTCTTATTATTTTCAGGGGTGGACGGTTCCTACTAGTATTTGCAATGATTGTCATTTTTGAGTTTCTAGTCTGGGTTCATCTTCCCTCCTCATCATTTCATGTTTCATGGGATTTTTAATTATATATATATATATATATATATATATGAACATTATAAATTTTTACATCATGGGCTTTTTTGTAAGACCCTTGTGGTATTGTGGTATTGTGGTATGCACAGGATTGTGAGGTGATGAATGAGTTCTTGTGTTGAATGTGTAATTGTAATGAATGAATGGGTCATGATTATGGTTAACTAGGAATCGGATAGCTAGTGAAAGACCATCCTTCTCCTCACTTTCCCTTCGGCATTGTGCCAAAATTTTGTAATTACACAAAAGAAACATAAAGTCGGATATACGCTGTGACGTGTTCAGAAAGCAGGAACGGCGAATTGAACCAGCGGTATCTTGATTTGTACAAGTAACGTCGTAGCAATACAGACACATTTAAACTACCCACAGAAATTGACATGCCGCTAAAAAAAAAATCAACCATCCACAGAAACCGTGGCCTTGAGGCAGACTCGGCAAATGCACGTAAATAATTTTAGACGCCTACCTTGACAGAGAAATGACGGGTTTGTGAATTCATTCATTTTTAGTCCTTTCTCACCAAATTCAACGAATTTTCTTCGCTGTAAGCAGCTATCTGCTCGCATGTAGTCCCATAATTGCATAGCACCTGATTGGAAAGTGCCAATTATATCGAAAACGAAGCCGACGATCGATTGCTACGCGTTAGGAGATTGCATAGATTCAGTCTATTTCGACGAATTAAAAGTTTGAAATTGTTTTTAAAGAACAAGAAAGAAAGTGAATTGCAAATTTCCAAACATCTTTATGGTGATATATTTTCAAAGAAATTACTGCACGCTTACTGGTATAATTTGTATTTTATTATATAAATATATAATATATAATACTAGCAGCATGGCCCGGCGTTGCCCGTGCTTGATTCAAAAATCGTACGAATCATACGGCAATCGCTATCACTTGACTTAAAATATTTTTGCCCTTCCTTGCCTTGAAAGGAGTGCCCTTTGCCGTGCTGATGTTGCTACATGCCTTACTTCTTGCCTATCTCACACTGCGAATTTTTTCTAAGCTCTATACTAAACATTAAATCTGTTACGAAAAAAGAACTAAACAAAATGAACACAAAACGATCAGCTTTAAAAAAAAGGACTCGTAACTGGAAAAAACCGAATGAAAAAAGAATGTTAACAACAAATACCTTTTCACACCCAACCCAGTTATGTGGAATCAGAATCAACGTTGAGTTTAAGCAAGAGAATGAGCCAATTGGAGTAAAGTGCCATGCAGATTTAAATTTTTTCCACTTGTGACGAATGCAGCTATCGATTTTTTGGCATGCTAGCATACTAGTTAACACTCGTGTCAGTCAGCTGTTGGCTCTCACGCTGGCCAATAGAATCTTTGAGCCTATTCGTGGCAGCCAGCTATAGGCTCTCACTCTGACCAGTAGAAAATGACCGCTAACTACATGAAAACTACCGATTATTTCCACTATCGATGAGAGTTGGAAAATGCAATGTCGGTTTTGGCCTTTCGCTAACTTGGAGCATGTGCATGTAGATTTTGGTGCAAATCCATCGAAAATTGCAGCCATGCATTCGTTACACACACACACACACACACACATCCTGCCTTTTATAGATAGAGATATGTCCAAAGATATTACTGCACGCTTACTGGTATAATTTGTATTTTGTAATAGAAATATATAATATATAATATATTTATAATTTTAATCAGAGATTAGTCACCTGAGTAAAAAAAACAAAAAACAAAAAAAAAAACACGGCTTAACTTTAACAGAAAGAATTGTAAGTATTCTTCTTTTTCAGACATTTTTCATGTTTATACAATCTTTTTATAGATACAAATATTTCAGTAAATGCTCTTTTTATAATAAACAGTATTAAACAACATTTTTCGGACGGAATGTCCGAGAAATTTTCATAGCAGATATTCATCCTCCGACAGGAAACGAACCTGTATCCTATACGGAACCGTCATATAGGCTGACGTACCTTTAACCGATTAGGCCACAGAGGATCGTTCGATTAGTAAGGTCGATTTTACTGCTTTTAAATTATAATCTTCCATGAATCTCTCACGTACATTTATATCTGCTCAAAGCGTATCCAAATGTAAACAAATGACGTCATACATTATGAAATGGACAAAGTCCGACAATTATTTTAAGACATTTTTATGTTTATACATTCCTTTTAAAATAATTGTCGGACTTTGTCCATTTCATAATGTGTGACGTCATTTGTTTACATTTGCATACGCCATGAGCAGATATGAATGTACGTGAGAGAATCATGGAAGATTGTAGTTTAATCAATCGGTTAAAGGCACGTCAGGCTATATGACGGTTCCCTATAGGATACAGGTTCGATTCCTGTCGGAGGACGAATATTTTCTATGAAAATTTCTCGGACATTCAGGCCGGTAAATGTTGTTTAATACTGTTTATTATAAACAGAGCATTTACTTAAATACTTGTATCAATAAAAGGAATGTATGAACTAAAAATGTCTTAAAATAATTGTCGGACTTTGTCCATTTCATAATTCTTATTATTATGTACTACTGTACACTCAATACAAAGGCCTAAGAACCACTCAAGGTAGATGGTTACTACATAAGTTTTCTGTAAGGTCGTACAATGAGGCGTTCGCTGGTGCATATCATAGAGATATGTAGGACATGAAAATGTTTAGATTGTACTGATTGGTTGTCTGCTCCACAGTGTAATAATTCTGGGAAAGAAGCTACCTCCTTAGTCATGGAAAATCAAAACTAGTCGACCTCTGTATACGCTGCAGGTCAGGTCTTGGCCGCAAAGGTCTAGACTGGTGGAACAAAGGGACTGGAATGTATCGAGAGGCTAGCAACGTATCGCCTGTGTGGGAAAAGAGTTACAGGATTGAAAGTAATTCATCACCCACAGGGCAGTGTAAATTCTTTTTGAGGCTTGAAAGAGGCGGTTGGGCAGCTCCAGCCCAGGTGTGGCAGCAATGTTTTTGTTTTTGGCCTAACCTGACACTTAACCAGATATTGGACGGCGGTAAGACGACCACAAGCAAGAAAAGAAACGGTTTCTCGATTATTATAGATGAAGAATTTTGGTACTCTCAGAAGCGGTAAAAAAAAGATCCTACCTGTTTTCCAGCTTCTTTAACGATCTATCGTGTGTTCTAGTTTCGCGTGCGATACTGGTTTGCTTTGGATTGGTTTGGTTTACGGCATATAAACCTCAATGGGTTATTTAATGCCTACAAGATTTTTATTGCTGGTAATATTTTTTCCCAAAATAGTAATTTTGGTATTTCTTTTTTCCAAAAATGTATTGCTGGTAATATTTTATTTTCAAAAAATTATTGCTGGTAATAATTTTTCTTCAAAAATTTATTTATGGTAATATTTTTTGTAAAAATGTCTTGCTGGTATTAAAACTATTTTTACACGTTTTGACTCTAGTTTGGGGTTTAACTATTTCCTCATACCTTAGACCCTGACAGATGCTACCACCCCGAGTCAGGTTGGACCTGGGAACACCGGCAATTAAGAGGTGGTTCCCCGCTCCTTAAAGCCTCCTGATCAGACGCCTTGCTCTCGGATGTAGTTTATCGTCATACCCAGGACGCGGATGTAGTTTATCGTTTTATCCAGGACCCGGATGTAGTTTATCATCTTACCTAGGGCGCGGATGTAGTTTGCTCGTCATACGCAGGACGGACTTGCTATCTCAGTAGACGTTTCAGGCAAGGAGAGTAAATGTTTACAATGTACTTTCAGATGTAGCAGCCGTGGTCGATCAGGACTTTACCATAATTTATGTTATTCACATGGGCTCATTTCGAGTAGAGATGCAGGCCTGAATAAATGATGACACCGAAAATAAGACATGCAAAAGTTAGAAGCCAGTTGACACCGACTCATTACAGATTATGATACATATACACATCGTTCATATTAAACCTTTTCCCCTTTTCATTTTCATACGTATTTTTTATTTGTTTTTAATATAGTAACTAAGAAACTGGGGTACCCTGAAGTACCCGATTGGTGGCTAACAACCCTCCCAGACGTATGAGTTGACAATTGGACTCGTTTCATGCTCAGAAGGAGATGAAAAAAAACGAAGATAGACGTATAAACACATCTGTAGCTGGTTTTTTAAATTTATTTTTTTTGGACGTGTTTATTCGTCCATGTATGAAAAAGACACTTTCGGTTAAAAAACAAAAAAGTATATACGGTCTACGCCCCGGGGGAGGAGTTAAATGATCGCACATAGATTGCATCGCGTCTTTGTTGTTGTTGTTGTTGTTGTTGTTGTTGTTTACTCTCAAAATAGCAGGAGGTATTTTGGAGAAGAGGCTGGAGTTTATGAACTTCTCACAGAGAATAAGTTAACATGAAAGAACTAAAGTGTTTGGAATATCAAGGAATTCTGCAAGACAGCATAAAAAAGCATTCTGAGGTTGGTAGTATTTTGGATAGGAAAAAGTCTGCTAGACATTCGAAACTAAATAAAAGAAATCAAGGAAAGTCAATAAGGTTATCATTATCCAACCCGAAGTTAACATCATTTCAAATATGGACGAAGGCAGGCATTATTACATTTAAAGAGGAAATACACAAATAATTATTCGAAATACAAACATCGGTAATAAAACAATTTAGTCAGAATAAAATCCTTATCACCTTAAGTTATATGATAGTGAAGGCAAATAGTCAACTACTAAAGATGCCACTAATTTTTCAGTTTTTCATTTACGTCGTATTTCTTGGCGCTCTTGATATTTTGGCAACCTGCTCTTACGTTTGCAATAAGAATTTCTTGCAAATACTGTTCTTTACTAAGAGCGCCTAAAATTTCCATATAGTGGGATGATAGGATAACACTTGATGCAAAAAAATCCTATGCCATCTTTCAAGGGTTTCATTCGTTCTAGGTAAATCAGCATTGACTCTCTCATAGCAAGATAACATACATATTTAAAACATATATATTTCGAATAATTATCATTTAATCGTGATTGAAACCAGTCTTCTCCTATACCCACTTTTGGCCTCGGGACACATTTTTATATTATAACAAACTAAATATTGCTTTCCCCTTTGGTACAACTGAACATATGATGACTAATTGGGACTATATAGAGACCTGAGGTATTATAGTGACTGTAGTAAGAATGTTAAGTAAGAATGTGTTGTTTTGGTGTGCGGAACACTGTAGTATGTTTGGGTCATTAATCTTGGCTAGCTAAGTTTAAATATAAGTCAGAAGAATATTCTTTCCCCCAACACACTCCCTTTGGCCTTTACAAAAAAATTTCTTTCCTGCTTTGGTGTCCCGACTGCATCGGTTTGAGCGTGCTATTAGATTGGCAAGGGGGTTTCACCATTTTGTCGTTGGACTGGCCGGATACAACAGTATGTTCTATTCTAATAGTTTTTTCTCGCACTACTCGCCTGTCGAAGTCTCTTCCGATTTCTCGCTTCCATGACAACTTCAATCTTCAAAAATTTAAATGCAATGTCAATTTCCATGGTCTGTCTTCGTGAAAGTAGTTTTTTTATTGTATTTCTCGCCTGCAGAATTTCCCTTCCGATATCTCGCTTCCCTGACAACTACGACTTTCAAAAATTTAAATTCGATGTAAATTTCCAACTTCTGTCTTCCCTAAACCTGTTATTTTATTTTTTTTTACTCCGCACTTTTTCTCACGAAAGTCTTTTAATTCTCTTTCACTCCCAGTAAATGCTTGTGTCGCAGGGACTTTATCACCATGCTTACGGTGATAAGTTAAAAAAAAACATTGAATTCTAATAATTCAAGTGAGTATGTCTGAATATCAGTTGGGCCAGAAACAATATAATATATAAAACAAAGTGAGTAAAATTCGGTGGTGGAAAATTGATGGCTTAGGTTTACATAAAAAAAAACAATCGTAAAAGAAAGTTTATAAAAAAATGATGGAACACCGAACAGCAAAAACTATGGCACTTCCCAAAATTCCCACTTGTCCCATTGATTACAGCAGAAGGTGAAATATTGCAGCATGATTGATCACCCTGCCAACCATCACATGTAAAACAAGATGGTTCCTCAGTGACGAAGACGTTACAGCGTTACAAGATCGGTCTTGCCAAAGGCGCAACCGATCCAACGTATGTGGATAGAGATGCAAAGTCTTGTCTATAACAGAAAGCCAAAGAACTTGGAACATCCTTGGGTTTGTCCTCAAGAGGAATGGTAAAACAGATCTCATAAAACAATTTTAAAGTCGTATTCTTCCATTACACGGTGATTTGAGGCTGTAGTTCGTGATAATGCGAAGCATAGTAAATACGCTTACGCATTTCAATATACATATATATACATATATATATATATATATATATATATATATATATATTGATAATATTAGTGATCAAAGTATATATATATATATATATGTATATATACTTTGACCATATATATATAAATTATATATATATAAATTATATATATATATATATATATATATATATATATATATATATATATATATATATATATATATAAATTCCCAAGAGGATAGAATCCAGGTCGAACTCAATGTCAAGGACAGTGAAAGAATATAATATAAAATGCCCAAACACAAATATTCCATGGTTATAATTTCTTACATTGGAATCGTAATCACGATACAATTCATCAGACCTACAAATATATATATATATATATATATATATATATATATATATATATATATGTATATATATATATATATGAAGAAATATAGTCTTAAGATGTGCTATATTTATGGGATAAAGTGCTCAATATCAGAGATAGAGCTTGTGTAAATATAAAAGTGAACATAGAAGTCAACACTTAGAGGCGACAGACTGTTTCATGCTAGATGCAATCGGGTGAACTGAACTGCCGAAACGTTGTAATAAATATGTCGACAAATCTGAGGACAATAGTCCGAATAATGTACATAATACCTTATCTCAGAAATATAGACACATACTGAAATGGTTTTATTGCCTCTATAAAACACTAAAGGTGTGCAATATATATATATATATATATATATATATATATATATATATATATATATATATATATATATCGTGTCTAAAAGCAAAATTGTCCAATAGTTAGATTAAGCATTGTATCTTAGAAATGATTAATGTTATCTTACAGGAATTTCCCGAGGTTTTTATAACAAGACCATTAAGAATATATCCCCAACCTTAACAGAAGAATCGTGATGAACTCGATCAAAAACGAAGATGACATGTTCATCATTAATTAATCATAGCTAAGGATAGGAAGCTCACAAAGGATTTAAAGTAAGTTAATATATATATATATATATATATATATATATATATATATATATATTATTCCAGGATCATTTTCAAACTTATTCAAGATGATATTCGCCTTCTCTAGCCTTCTATCATTCTGTCCTGGTGTAACAAGTTGCCTCCCACGTTTTAGATACGATTTCATTTTCAATTCTTTTTTCATTGCTTTTTTGAACTGGCATAGCGGAAACTCATCTCTCACGTGCCAAAGGTCTAATGAATTGAGTTGGATCTTTTCTAATTGATCCCTTTAGCTCTAAGTTGAAATGATGATCCCTCTTGTTGTTGTGACCTCCGGGTCCAATTTTCCTCTCTACTATTTCCTCTTGTTCTTAACTTATTCACCGTTTTGCTTGATGGTTCTTGAATGAAGTTTGAATATGGAAGCCAGAGTATGAATGTCGGTATCATTACTGAAGGCCTGGCTGATCTTTTTCCTCTCACCATTGCTCACTTGGTATTTTAACGATTTTAACCTGTTCTCTTTTTATCTGAATAACTGAAATGGTTTGTCAGTGATTCTTACGACAAATGGTGACATGATAGCTAAACGTCTTAAATGAAAACCTGGAAAAAAAGAAAATCAATTAGTGTTTTTTTAGATTAATCAATTTTGTTGATACATCCGTTATATATACATACATACATACATACATATAGGTAATAATCCGTTGGTATATAATGTTTCTGACATTTTATTCATTTACCCACAGAAACATGATCTAAACAAAATCACCGATAGATTGAATAGAGTAGAACCTACTATAAAATTTACCCACGAACTTGAATCGAATAATTCTCTACCTTTTCTAGACATACGACTCACCAGAAATAATAACAAACTAGAATTCAAAGTATATCGTAAACCCACATGCAAAAACGACTATTTACACTTTTACTCTCACAATGATACTAGGACTAAGAGAGGTATTATTATCGGATTTTACTTGAGAGCTCTGCGAATCTGTTCAGCAAAATATTTAGATGACGAATTTGGTTATATCGAGGATACCTTCTCCAGCCTTTCGTATCCGAGACAACTAATACTCGGCGCTAAACATAAAGCCTTGAAAATCCACAGAGTTCGTCCATCAGTACATAACAACATACCGACTACTACTACTAAATCAAAGGTGGAGAGAGGCACACTCTCAGCTGCCCCTGATAATCCCAGTGGCCGCATCTTTCTACCGAATAACCCTCTGACCGAACACATCTCCAACAATCTAAACGCGCTAAAAATTAAAACTACTACATTACCCACTAAATCTATACGTAACATATTGAATAATACCAGTAGACAGCATATTACATCCGATGCTTGTGTCTATCAGGTGCCCTGCAGAGACTGCAACCTGAGTTATGTAGGCGAGACAGGTAGATCATTGAAATCTCGCATTTCCGAACATAAACGTGACATTCGCCTCGGTAATCTCAGCAGTGCTTTAGTTATACACATAGCCAAATCTGATCACAATTTTGATTTCGACTCTGTGAAGATCTTAAAATATATCCACAATAAAAACCTTAGGCAGATTTATGAGGCTGGCATGATAGCCACCTCACACACAGTAAATAACCGACCAGGGTTCTTTCAGATCGCGAGCTGTGTGGCAAGATTAATGCGTGACAAACGTACCGATAAGCTATAGTTTTAAATAGTCCCCCTCACCTTCCACTTAGGACACAATCTTTTCCCTGTGCGCAGGTCTTCGTAGTTGCCGCCCACGCGACGCCAGCGTATCCGACTCCAAGAAAGAATACTTTGACTTTAGAATTTCAGTTTTTCTGTTTCTGACCAGTCCTGTATATATCGTCTCTTCATCAAACTTAAATCTAATATAAATATGTCTCCATTAACCATGTCCCGAAGAAGGTCTATTTGACCGAAACGTCTGACGTCGACAGAATAACAAAAACAAAAACAAAATAAAAACAGTAAACTCACATATTCGGATTTTGCTTTGTCTTTTCCACATTTTCATATATATATATATATATATATATATATATATATATATATATATATAGATAGATAGATAGATAGATAGATAGCTAGATAGATAACTATGAACCTAAAGAACCAGGCAAACCTACCTAGGTTTCACCTACGCGATCGTCAGGTTACGAAAGAGGTAACATTAGAACATAATATAAATAGCCTACAACATAATAACATAACCATGTGACTAAAAAAAATAAACAGTAACTCAACAACGGGAGGGGTTAAGAGAAGAAAACCAAACTTATTCTAATAACCAGCGTTTTCTATGTCTCAGTTTACTCAAGATGCCAGATTTTAAATTTAGCAAATTATTGGCGTCTTTATACAAAGCGATGGCTAACTTTTCCTCTGCACTTAAAGAACAAAATTTATTACTTGCTTTATATTTGTGGCATTTCTTTAATATTCCCCATTTCAAAATGGGGTCTTTATTAGAGTCTTGTTTAGTTTTCCATACATAAGTAGATAACGTAGTGTTATGTTTATAGCTTTCGTTATTAAAGCTACTAAGATGGTTATAATATCGAGTTTTAGATAGATAGATAGATAGATAGATAGATAGATAGATATGAGTAGGGTGAGATAGATAGATAGATAGATAGATAGATAGATAGATAGATAGATAGATAGATAGATAGATAGATATGAGTAGGGTCAGATAGATAGATAGATATGAGTAGGGTGAGATAGATAGATAGATAGATAGATATGAGTAGGGTGAGATAGATAGATAGATAGATAGATAGATAGATAGATAGATAGATAGATATGAGTAGGGATAGATAGATAGATAGATAGATAGATAGATAGATAGATAGATAGATAGATAGATAGATATGAGTAGGGTGAGATAGATAGATAGATAGATAGATAGATAGATAGATAGATAGATAGATAGATAGATAGATAGATATGAGTAGGGTGAGATAGATAGATAGATAGATAGATAGATAGATAGATAGATAGATAGATATGAGTAGGGTGAGATAGATAGATAGATAGATAGATAGATAGATAGATAGATAGATAGATAGATAGATATGAGTAGGGTGAAATAGATAGATAGATGCGAAGACGAAACGCGTCGGTAACTATTACAGTTTTCCTATTGTCATTTATATTTATCTTGATATATTTGGGGAAAAATAAGTTTAACACCACATCGGATGCCGGGAATTATAAAATAAAACACTTGTAATGGGGTTGATGTTGAGTTGTTGATGTAAGTTACCCTGTTTTTTACCATGTATTAGTAGTTGATAGAGGATTCCTTTTCTATTTATTATACTGAAAATGAAATGAATAAAACGTACGACAAGACTTTGAGACACGTATTGAAATTAAGAATGAGCGTTTCTCCTTTTGTGGCGTTATTTACAATATTGATTTTATGTGTGTTAAATGTCCTCAGGAAATATTTTCTCATGTGTTTCTTTAAAATCAGAGCTTGTTTAAAATTGTATTGGAAATTTCGTGGTTCAGGGAAGATTTTGAAAACGTTAACTCTGGATTTTCACGGAGCAAAGAAGATACGTCTGTGTTGTTCGTTTTACTACAGCTCTTCTTGCTTGTGTCGAAAGGTTTTTATAATGATAAAATTCCAGATCTTTCTTCCTAGAGCGATAAAATATCATCATCTTCATGAATCATCACAGGTGGAAAGGTTGTTCTTAGAATGATGAAATTTTAGATCTTTATCTTTAGAATGATGAAATATCAACATCCTGAATCCTAACACACTGTAAGCAGCGTTACATTGGTGAAACATCTAGAAATCTATAAGCTCGCATCTACGAACATAATACTCAACTGGGGATTGTTTCTCTCCTCCGGTTGGGTCTAAGTTGGGACAACACTTTAAACTCGATCTTAATACACAGAAACACACTTGATGTTATGAATGCCATCCTAATTAGAAAAGAAAGTAATTCATTACGTGGGAAACACTTTGAGGAGTTCTGATGAATATTTTGCCATCTATAAACACACGTCAAACATACTTTATTATATCACCATTCTTAAAGAATCTAAAATATGTCTACCTACAGTCACAACCGGTGTAACTTAAATTTGGGGATGTTCTGTGTGAGTACTTTCACCCATACACAAAACATCTAATAATAACAAAAACAAAATACCCTTAGCAAGTGGAAGAATTTAGAGAACGCTATTTACATACTGTTAACTGAAAATTAAGTCAATTACTGTCACGTGTGGAGATATTGTATTTATTGCTACACTCATAAAAAAAGAAAATAACTCACTCAGAAGGAAAATCCTAGAGAGTGCCGCCATTGAATATTACCCAAATATTAATCTACGCCCAGGCCTTTTTCCCATTTCACCTTTCTTAACAGAATTACTCCTCTCCCAAACACACGTAAAGAACAGTGTCAAGAAATCAAAAGAAAATAGTTGAATCCGTCAACACAGTAATAATAACAATATCTCTAGACGTGACAGTAATTGACGTAATTTTCAGTTAACTATATGAAAATAGCGTTCTCTAAATGCTTCCAGTTGCTAAGGACATTTTGTTTTGTTATTATTAGCTACTTTGTTTAATAAAATCATTTTTTTTTGGCCTTGAGAAAGTCCACATTGGTTGAAACGGGTCGGCAACTGTTACAGTTTTCCTATTGTCATTTATATATATCTTGATATATTTGGGGAAAAATAAGTTTAACACCACATCGGATGCCGGGAATTATAAAATAAAACACTTGTAATGGGGTTGATGTTGAATAAAATATGTCTACCTACAGTCACAACCGGTGTAACTTAAATTTGGGGATGTTTTCTGTGAGTACTTTCACCCATACACAAAACATCCGCAAATCAACGTACGGACATCTACCAAACTTGGCTGAAAATAGCTACTGGACGCACACAAACGAATACACATATTCATCCAAATCCGGTATAGACAAACTAGAATTATGCTACGCATAGACACATGAATTATACACACGAACTCTGCTTGACAAGACAGAGACACCTGAAGCCTACTTAACCAATGAAAAACAAAAACAAATATTAAAATACCAGAATTTTCTGTTTTCCTCCATATTTTATTTTCTGATGAAGATTAAATAAAAGCGAAACATGTTAAGTTTATAAACGTTTACTATTTCTTCCTTATCCGATCATTTTGTCGGATTCTAATCCATATTAGATCTCAACATATATATATATATATATATATATATATATATATATATATATATATATATATATATATATATATATATATAGTGCACACTTTTAGTGTTTTATAGAGGCAATAAAACCATTTCAGTATCTGTCTATATTTCTGAAATAAGGTATTATGTACATTATTTACATTATTTCGGACTATTGTCCTCAGCTTTGTCGCCATATTTATTACAACGTTGTACGCTCCGGCCTCCTTCAGGTGTTTGAAATGTCGAACTGAACCCTTCATTTCGCTCACTGGGTTAGACTGGGTTAGACTGTCCACAAAGTCAGGATCTGATGGAAGGTCTTCTTACGTGGGTTGCCAAGACACATATCCCGCGTGTAACAGCAAAATTGTCCAAATCGTGTTGCAGCCTAATTTTCCATACCAAAGAATATTAACGGATGGTACTGACATTCAGTCTCATTGGCTTCCATCTTCAAAGTCCAATAAAGAGTAAGGTGAATGCGTTTAAAGAAGAGGGAACATTAGAGAAGAAAACTGGATCCGGAGATCACAACAGCAAGAAGGATCATCGTTTCAACTTAGAGCTAAACAGGTCGATTAGAAAAAAAATCCAACTGAACTCTGCAGTCGATAAAATCAAAAACATACAACGCGCGAAATTAAAAATATAGAACGGTGACCATTTACCCATCGCACCCTGTATTTCGTCTTTTATTTCGTTATTCTTTTGTTCCTCCAGAAATTGACCGTTTTTCTTTGAGTGATTGATACTGACAAAAATTGTAACACCTCCTATCGATCGAATCATGTTGAAACCAAATCGACGAGAAGATAAAAATCCGTGGTACCAGCTCATCTTTATTTATTTTCTGTTTATTAGATACCATTAATTTATCCTCATCGATAATTATAATTACTATTTTTAACCCGCGAAAATTACACGGTTTTTTTTCTCTCTGAAATGTCTGATGAATCTTAATTCTTCAGCCGATGATTCATTGATCAAACGGACAATGTCAGTGTCGGTTGAAATTTATAAAACCTTTTCCTTAAAGGAGTTTTTCAGGAAAATAGGTTTCTCAAGTGCATTAACTGTTATACATCTTTCGTGTATTGATGGGAGTTTCCTAACGAAGCTCTTGTATATGTTAGAGTGGAAAGCTAACAACTTGAATATATCGTTATTTTTTTCTTCTATTAGAGGCGTTGTTCATTTATGGTGTTTATGTTATTGCTATACTGTTGTAGAGTTATTTCCTCAATGGAAACTGTATTTAGACTAAATTCGGTCCTAAATAGGTTCAAAGTACAAAAACGTTAGGAACTTGTTATAATAAGTATTACGCAGAGTAATCTAGTTGTGGTCGCTGACTACTTTCGTATTCGACTACCGTCGACCCTCACTGACTCCTACTTATATTAGATGGGAGAGACTATTATCTATAGACTAGGTGTGTTTCACCATAACATATACATATTACGTTTTTTTTTTCTTACGATTTATCAGCCATTTGTGAGTTATTTAAATCTCCTTCTTTTCGCGCCCATAAGCGTCGCACCCCGTGTACACCCATCACAACAGACAATGCCAAGGTATTGATTCCTTTTCATCCCAATCGCAATATTTGGGACTCCAGACTTTCCGCTGAATTTTCTTTCCTGATTTTTTTTTTCTTTCATTTTTTCTTCTGCTTGATGCTAAAATGACACCTTTTAAGTGTCGATTCTAGGAGCGTCATCAGTGTTATTTCGCCCATGTCACCAGAAGTTTCGGATCTAAATTAAACAACAGACTTCTTCGATGGGCGACCCGACCGAATATGATCCGTATTCGGCCCGCACCCAGAGGAAAATATTATTTACCCGCTGCCCCACGCAGCAAGATGTGGCACAAGGCCGAGTTTTAAAGTGGGGGAATCCGAGCCCGTAGGCTCGGGCAAAAATTCCCTATAGACCACGTAAAAACGAAGTGAATTTCACGAGAGAAGACTCTGCCCTAAGTATTATCATTCATTACCAACCTTCGTGTGATTATTCTATTTAGTAACCTTCCCTAGGTTACAACAGTTACCCGGATAGGTAAGCACCTGATGACGGCTGGAGAGCGCAACGGCCGAAACGTTGTCATAAGGACAAGAAAGATGAGGACCGGATTTAAGTGAAAATAAACTAAAATGAATAAAAGATGTAAACTTCGTTTTCTGTTCCTTTCATGGCCTAAAAAAAAAATCTTCGGAAAAAATAACCCCTCGAAAAAATTTTAACCTAATAGTTAACCTATTATTTAAAATAATAGTCGTTATAATTAATTTTCTTGTGTTTTTCAATGACGATCACCCAAAACAAGGCCCAAATCAGAAAAATAAAGAAAATACGAGTTTTTAAAAATGTTTTTCGAGATTTAATTAAACACCAGCTTAAAAGCCACCCCATCGGACAGGATTTAAACTACCTTCTGCGGAGGGCTCTTGATTGGGCTTTCATCACAATAGGCAAGGGAGAAGTAGATGCGATAAGCAACAATAAACTACAGAATAACTCAAAATTGATCACTGCAATTAAGAATTGCATTAATATTTAATCTTGCCTTTTAAAAGTTCAAAGAAAATTATTCTGTCGCCGCTCAATTTAAAGCCAATTTGATGTACGTAGGTCCTTACTTTACATACAAAAATTATTTTTATTTCATCGGTGACTTTTGCTGGATTTCGCAATTATTTTCGATTATTCCCAAATTTATTTCCAAGTTATAAAAATTGTTATCGTACGAAAAATTCGTCGCAAAAAATCACGTAAAAATATCGCCGAAAACAATGGCAGTAATGGAAACTCGAGAATCCAAAATTTCAGGATTACGGGTCCGGATCAGGCCAGGAATGTTTTTAATTTGCGCACGGAATCGGCCTGATTCCAAAATGGCATGATATGTTGGGCTACGGCCTCTAGGAGTGGCTTTTGTTTTGAAACACTGTACTTTGAGAACAGATATTTGTTTCATTTGAACATGAGATATTGAAAGGTAGAGAGTTGTGTCCCTTTAATTGTTTTTAAAGGAGAAGCCAAGATGGCGGAATCTGAAAACAATCGCAGTAATGAAAACTTGGGAATTTCAAATTTCTGGATTGCTGGTTCGGATCCGGCCCGGAATGTTTTTAATTTGCTCTCGGAGTCGTTCTGATTCCAAAATGGTATGATAGGTTGCAGTACGACCTCTAGGAGTAAAATAGAAAAAGTGTGACACAGTGACACACTGACATTACCATCTATTATATAGATAGTTTGGACACCTCGAGGGGGTATAATGGTTAGCAACAATTACGACTGAGTAGTGAGTTCGATCCTCACTGGGTGCCCCATACTTTCGGCCTTGTGCCACATCTAAGCTACGCTTGGAAAATCACTATTATATAGATGGTTAAATGCTGTGATTCTATTCTTTTCTTAAATCACGTTCTTCTGCAAGTTATGTGTTTTTATTTTTTTACATCTTCCCCACGGTTTTGCTTTTTCAACCGGAAATCTTGCATTATGGGTATTAGCAATCAAGTCATACAACTTCAAATAGCATCTTTTTTTTTCAGAATATTTGAGGTGACAAGCATGGCAGACATCAGAAGCGATGAGATGCTAAGCTTTATTCCGATTTTCTTTCGGTGGTATAGACCCCAACGCCCCATCGATAACAGAAGCAAAAGAGGCCTGAACGCCTCAGTGTGGCAGCGTGAAACCAGATCAGCAGGATCAACCAAATCGATGAGGAAGTATATTTTTCAATGACGGTGATGTCTACTTTCATGGCCTCAAATTAGTTTCTTGTATGGCAAATCCAAGAGGACAGCAACTGCAGTTGGAATCTTAAACATCATTTGGCAATCACCTTTTATTATTGGTACTGTTAGTTTCTCTTTATAATCTACCATACAAAACATTACAACTAGCCTTAGGTGATTTGTCTAAAGGAACTTTTAAAACTGAAATTGGAGCCTTGTGTCACCAGAATCAATTTATGACCAGACACCTCAACTAATTACTGGAAATCAAAGGATTAAGTACCTGTCGATATTTCTGAGATGAAGTATTATGTACATTATTTCATTATTCGGACTATTTTCCTCATCTTTGTCGCCATATTTATTACAAC
Organism: Acanthosepion esculentum; assembly: GCA_964036315.1. Taxonomy (NCBI): domain Eukaryota; kingdom Metazoa; phylum Mollusca; class Cephalopoda; order Sepiida; family Sepiidae; genus Acanthosepion; species Acanthosepion esculentum. Next base: position 132,754,201 of record OZ038479.1, read on the forward strand.
GTTTCAGCCTTTCAGTATCTGTCTATATTTCTGAGATGAGGTATTATGTACACTATTTACATTATTCGGACTATTGTCCTCATCTTTGTCACCATATTTATTACAACGTTTCAGTCTTTCAGTATCTGTCTATATTTCTGAGATGAGGTATTATGTACACTATTTACATTATTCGGACTATTGTCCCCATCTTTGTCGCCAGGTTTATCACAACGACCACAAAGACACATGGCACAGTGGATAAAAGCGTTAGTTAGATCCAGTGACAGGGCCCAAAGAGTGTGAGTTCAATATCTGGTTAAGGCAGTGGAGAACTTTCAGGGGGGAATTAACAGGAGATAACTGACATCCATTAAACATGGCACGTGGAACTAGAACAGTCTACCACAATGAGCGAAATAAAGGGTTCAGTTCAACATTCCAAACACCTGAAGAAGGACGGAGTGTACAACGGCCGAAACGTTGTGATAATCATGGCGACAAAGATGAGGACAATAGTCTGAATAATGTAAATAGTGTCAAATGATTAAGTTCATCAAAAAACTTTTCTTTAAAATGTTGACATCTTTATATATATATATATATATATGTGTGTGTGTGTGTGTGTGTGTGTGTGTGTGTGTGTGTGTGTGTTATGATCGGGTACAAATTGCATATCTATTTCCTTGTGCGAATTATTAAAAACAAAACAAATTCTGTTATTATTTACTTTCTTTTCGTATTTTTCCAATAAAACATGACCCAGTGCACATGTTAGTACTTCGTATGTCCGTTCCACAAAGTCGTTCCTTGCAGATTGACCACGTATTCTCGATTGGATTTAAATCAGGAGAGTTTCCGTGCCAGTCTATAGTATTTGATTTGCTCACTGGTAAGGCTTGCCAGGCTGTTCGTGTAGTATTACAACTTCGTACACTTCGTTGGAGTAAAGTCCACTGCCGACAATCGCTGCAGGACAACTAATTGACAGTCGAGACAATAGTGTCTGGGCGTGATAAAAATTTGATGCAATCACGGATGACGTAATATTTTTAAAGACCAAACAAATTTCATCATACACCCCGAAAATAGATTCATATTACTGCACACCACTGCAAATGGCCTAATCTGAGGAAAAATAGAAGTCGATTACACTCCTGTCACTCCAGTGGGTCTAAAACTGACCGTGTGGTGAAAGAAAGGAAACTAAGGCAGTTGTTTCAATTAATTCAAGGGTGTATCTATTTTGTGTACGACGTGGTATTATAAAACTCTCTGTGAGAACAAATCATGTTTGTCATTCTTTTCCCACTCAGCAATTCCATTACGTCCGTGGGATGGCGGAGTTGTTATATCACGGATATAACAATGCACATAACGGGAGAAAACGTAATTGGGAGAATAAATCTTTCATCCCTAGCTCTGTTCTCGTTGCAGCTTTATTAAAGAAATACGCCCTTTCATCAAAAGAACTTTACTTTAAAATACTGACATTTATTATGTTGTGCGTTTAGGCATCAATCCTTCTTTCATGCAAGTTTCTTTAAATATGACACACAGGGTGCTTTTATGAAGGTTTTTATATAATTATATAAAAACTGTGTAAATGTCGTTTTTTACGAGCATTTTCGGCAATATATATATATATATATATATATATATATATATATATATATATATGTACAGAGTTCGCCAATATATAAACATTAGCATCTAGTAGCACCGTGATTCCCCAACTAATGAAAGGTTAAAAAATATTTTTTAACGTTGAAACAAAGTGTACATTTTTGTATTGGGTATGTGCATGTTCTAATGTAACAGTGCATAATAAATAAATATTTATTGCTCTACTTTTGTATTGAGCCCAGTTTTATTTATATATATATATATATATATATATATATATATATATATATATGTGTGTGTGTGTGTGTGTGTGTGTGTGTGTGTGTGTGTGTGTACAAGTATAGGATTGGTACTTACGGAATAAATTCCAATAACCAACAATTACAAATTGCTATTTTTGTAGTGATTTTATAACATATTTATGTTATAATTTTTAAATAAATAGTTATATATATATATATATATATATATATATATATATATATATATATATATATATATATATATTTTAAATAAAAACAGACCACTTTAAGGTTCCATATAATTAATTATTTCACCACAGCCCTTTTAAAGGACCGCGGAACATCAGATTTTTTTTTTTGGGGAAATAAAATCTGATGATCCGCGGTCCTTTAAAAGGGCTGTGGTGAAATAATTTATTATATGGAACCTTAAAGTAATCTGTTTTTATTTAAATTATTAGCTCTGATTTACATTGAGCTCTCTGGATTTTATCCTCCTTGGGTCTATCCATACGGATTACCTAGTTTTTCGTAAACTAAATATATATATATATATATATATATATATATATATATATATATATATATATATATATATATATGCACATTTCATTGTATATGGCACACAAGGTGCTTTGATTTAGTTTTTATACAATTTATCATGTGATCTAATGATATTTTTTTCTTTTCGGATAATAAATTATATAAAAACTGTCCAATTGTTCTTTTTTATCCGAGCGCTTTCGGCAATACATTTAGTCATTTTCAAGGTTGAAATATATTAACTGTTAACAAGAAATAAATTGTTGTATGTATGTATTTATATAATGTTTTCATTATCAAACTCGGCCAAGATATTGTGTCCATGTTTATAGATGATATCATAGAGTGTTGTTTTTCTTATTATTATTAAGGCTTCCGTTATTTTTACCCTTCTTTTTACATGAGTATTTAAACGAGACTTAATTAAGATATGGCCAGAGAGGTCTAGTTTAAGTTTTCTTGTCAAACGGAGAAGAAATTATATCTTGGGTCTTCTCGTCGCTTCTCGACCTTTTGGCTGAGATTTGATCACTTGCTACTTACCTGGCACAGGGCTACGCCTATCTTGGACTAGCTATGACAAGCCAAGACCAGCTATGACTAGCTTAGACCAGCTCTGACCAGCTTGGACAAGCTAAGACCAGCTTAGACCAGCGGCCTGAGTGAAAACACTCGGGTCCCCACGTTAAAAACTGACCTTGTGTCACAACCTGATTCAGTGGTGGGGGGGGGGGGTCAAGTAAATCTTGCGTCTTCTTTCTCGTTTCTTTTTCTTTTAATTTTCCTGATTATATCTGGTCTTCCTTTCTTTTCTTTTCTTTTTTTTTTGTGGGGGAGGGGGTCTTATGGTGCATCGACACATTAATGGATTTTTCTGTAGCGGAAATATGCATGTTTGAATGTAATAACCGCTATTAAAGATTTATAGCTCTTTTTGTATTGAGCGGTTTTAAATTAATGTTATGAACGTTTCATTTTATATTTGATTTGCTCTCATTGTATTTGTATATATATATATATATATATATATATATATATATATATATATATATATATATATGTAAGCAAATGTGTGGATGTAGATCCGACGGTATGATGAAAATGTGGAAAAGACAAAGCAAAATCCGAATATGTGAGTTTACTGTTTTTATTTTGTTTTTGTTTTTGTTATTCTGTCGACGTCAGACGTTTCGGTCAAATAGACCTTCTTCAGGACATGGTTAATGGAGACATATTTATATTAGATTTAAGTTTGATGGAGAGACGATATATACAGGACTGGTGAGAAACAGAAAAACTGAAATTCTAAAGTCAAGTATTCTTTCTTAGAGTCGGATATGCTGGCGTCGCGTGGGCGGCAACTACGAAGACCTGCGCACAGGGAAAAAGATTGTGTCCTAAGTGGAAGGTGAGGGGGACTATTTAAAACTATAGCTTATCGGTACGTTTGTCACGCATTAATCTTGCCACAGAGCTCGCGATCTGAAAGAAACCAGGTCTATTATTTACTGTATGTGAGGTGGCTATCATGCCAGCCTCATAAATCTGTCTAAGGTTCTTATTGTGGATATATTTTAAGATCTTCACAGAGTCGAAATCAAAATTGTGATCAGATTTGGCTATGTGTATAACTAAAGCACTGCTTAGATTACCGAGGCGAATGTCACGTCTAGAATTTCTCGAGTCTGGACCTTTCAAATATATAATCCCTGATGATACACATTATTTCCGTTACATAGATGACATTTTATTCATTTACCCACAGAAACATGGTCTAAACAAAATCACCGATAGATTGAATAGAGTAGAACCTACTATAAAATTTACCCACGAACTTGAATCGAATAATTCTCTACCTTTTCTAGACATACTACTCACCAGAAATAATAACAAACTAGAATTCAAAGTATATCGTAAACCCACATGCAAAAACGACTGCTTACACTTTTACTCTCACAATGATACTAGGACTAAGAGAGGTGTTATTATCGGATTTTACTTGAGAGCTCTGCGGATCTGTTCAGCAAAATATTTAGATGACGAATTTGGTTATATCGAGGATACCTTCTCCAGCCTTTCGTATCCGAGACAACTAATACTCGGCGCTAAACATAAAGCCTTGAAAATCCACAGAGTTCGTCCATCAGTACATAACAACATACCGACTACTACTACTACATCAAAGGTGGAGAGAGGCACACTCTCAGCTGCCCCTGATAATCCCATTGGCCGCATCTTTCTACCGAATAACCCTCTGACCGAACACATCTCCAACAATCTAAACGCGCTAAAAATTAAAACTACTACATTACCCACTAAATCTATACGTAACATATTGAGTAATACTAGCAGACAACATATTACATCCGATGCTTGTGTCTATCAGGTGCCCTGCAGAGACTGCAACCTGAGTTATGTAGGCGAGACAGGTAGATCATTGAAATCTCGCATTTCCGAACATAAACGTGACATTCGCCTCGGTAATCTAAGCAGTGCTTTAGTTATACACATAGCCAAATCTGATCACAATTTTGATTTCGACTCTGTGAAGATCTTAAAATATATCCACAATAAGAACCTTAGACAGATTTATGAGGCTGGCATGATAGCCACCTCACATACAGTAAATAATAGACCTGGTTTCTTTCAGATCGCGAGCTCTGTGGCAAGATTAATGCGTGACAAACGTACCGATAAGCTATAGTTTTAAATAGTCCCCCTCACCTTCCACTTAGGACACAATCTTTTTCCCTGTGCGCAGGTCTTCGTAGTTGCCGCCCACGCGACGCCAGCATATCCGACTCTAAGAAAGAATACTTGACTTTAGAATTTCAGTTTTTCTGTTTCTGACCAGTCCTGTATATATCGTCTCTCCATCAAACTTAAATCTAATATAAATATGTCTCCATTAACCATGTCCCGAAGAAGGTCTATTTGACCGAAACGTCTGACGTCGACAGAATAACAAAAACAAAAACAAAATAAAAACAGTAAACTCACATATTCGGATTTTGCTTTGTCTTTTCCACATTTTCATCATACCGTCGGATCTACATCCACACATTTGCTTACATATATATATATATATATATATATATATATATATAACACTAGATAGCCGTTAATAAATAGCTCATTCTTAAAAACATCTTTCGGTCGGAAAAACACATTTATTTCGTCTTCCAGTTTTGATTCTAAAGGAAAAAATACAGCCTGAAGATGAATGCGTGAAGCATTTGAAAGTACTAGCTGAATTAAAAAATACACCATATCCATTTTATACATAAGGATCTCATCATTCAGTGAATTATTAGTAGTATAATGCTTATAATTATGTCTACTAGCGAAGGGATTTCACCAATAATTGCATTAATATTGCTAATTGATTCAAGGTATGATTAACTCTTTGTAATATAAAATTATATGCTGCTTATTTATTATATATATATATAAATAAATAAGATATATAATCCGGTGTTCTTATTGATATTTTTTTTTATTTTTACAAAGCAGTGCTCAATGTAAATTTACAGAGCATATATATTATAAATTAACGAAATTAAAATATGTTTTTCGCTACACAGTAATAACCATGTTTCAAAAACTGAAGCTAAAAACTTCAAATTTAATTATATAATTAAATTAAAAGCATTAGTTCTGTTTCATCTTCAAGCGAATAATGGAATAACTTCTTTTTAAATTTACTGAGTTTTAAACGCACATATAAATTCATAATTTCCTGTTTCCAAGGATACAGAGAAATCCAATCATTCAGACAGGGGCGGTAGGGTGTTCATTTTTATTAACTATTGTTGTATCAATTATGAGTTACGTTCGAAAAAGTGGTTACGTTTAGGGAGGGTAGGGGTGTATTTTTCAACAAATTCTGACATCCATTAAACGCATGTCGACTGCGTTTTTTTTTATTAACGGCAAAAAGTCGATGCTTTTATGAAATTTTCTGCGGGATAACAGTGCCTAATTCAAGTACCAAAATTACAATGTTCAATTTTACAAGAATACATTTGTAGAATTAGAAGCAAAGTTTCACCAAAGTTACAGAGATCCACTTATATAGATAGAGTTAGCCCTTTTAGAAGGCCTCCATGGAAGAATCTGTTCACAAAGACAGGTGAACTTTATTTTTGGAACGTTCCATTATAGAAATTTTATATAACATCGTCTATATGATTTGAACCTTATGCATAGGATCAGGTAAGATTTGAGTAATCACTTTCACATATTCTGGTTCACAGGTGTCTAATTCAGAAGGATCTTGACTTGGTCGTCTTTGATCAGCTTCTCTGCTTTGCGACCGTAACATTACCCGTCGGCCTTGTCCAGAGATTGGTATCGAAAACGGCCAGCTCAAGATCTTATAGAACTTCAGCATCCAAACTGCATTTTTGAGGTCACCAAACCAGATAGCATTGGTTTGATTTTTTTGTTTTACGGCATATCAACCTCAATGAGTCATTTAATGCCGACAAAATTTTATTGCAGGTAATATTTTTATCTATCTATCTATCTATTTCAGTATACACTGGTTTGATTTGGTTTGATTATACGGCACATCAAAACCTCAATGGGTCATTTAATGCCGACAATTTTGTTTTCCTGATAATATTTCGTTTTGTCAAAAATCTATTTCTGGTAATATTTTTTTCCTCAAAAATGTGTAGCTGGTAATATTTTTTCAAAAACGTATAGCTCGTAATAGTTTTTTTTTTTTTTTTTTTTTTTTCAAAAACATATAGCTTGCTATTTATTTTTCTTCAAAAATTTATTTCTGGTAATAATTTTTTATAAAGTATTTCTGGTATTAAAACCTTTTTTATACTTTTATAATGCTTTTTACCTCAGTTTTGGGGTTAACTATTTGCCCATAGCTGTGACCCTAACAGGTACTACCACCCCGGGTCAGGGGAGCCCTGAGAACACCAGCAATTTAGAGGTGGTTCCACGCTCCTCAAAGCCTCCTGGTCAGAGGCCTTACTGTTGGACATAGTTTATCGTCTTACCCTGGACGCGGATGTAGTTGATCGTCTTACCCTGGACTCGGATGTAGTTGATCGTCTTACCCTGGACGCGGATGTAGTTTATCGTCTTACCCTGGACGCGGGTGTAGTTTATCATCATACCGAGGACGGCCAGATACCATTGTCATCGAAGGAAAATCATTACTATTTGTTATTATTCCACAGTTTGAGAGCACCACGCAAAGTTACGCAGAGGTTCGAAAACCAATATACCCTTAATGACCTCCAGTCTAATAAGCAGTACATGCGTCATAGGGTAACAGGTTTTGACAAAATCGGCGCATGACATTGCAGTTGTTTAGAGATTCATTCTGATGGAGCAACACAGAAGTTTCAAGATAGATTTTGATGGAAGATGTCTCCACACATCTCGATGTACCTGCAATTAGCTACCTTTGAGATTGAAAAAAAGAAAGTCTCCCAACATCTGTCCATGATACTCACCCACTTACTCCTGGGTTGGGCAATCTATCTATCTATCTATCTATCTATCTATCTATCTATCTATCTATCTCAGTTCATGTCTTAAGGTAACAGAGATGGGTTCTGAGCTGACCATAGACGGAATAGCTAACGAGGAAGTTTTTCATTATGTATCGATATGTCAATCTGTCTATCAATCTATCGGAGTATTTTCATTACTTATCTCTCTCTCTCTCTCTCTCTCTCTCTCTCGCTATATATATATATATATATATATATATATATATATATATATATAGATAGATAGATAGATAGATAGACAGATATATATATATATATATATATATATATATATATATATATATATATAAATATATATATATATATATATGTATATATATTGTTTCATATCTTATACAATAGACGGAATATGTAAGTAACAAAGAAGTTTTTCATTATCTATCGATATGTCTATCTTTCTATCTACTTATCTATCTATCTATATATCTAAGTACTTTCATTATCTATCTAAATATCTATCTATCTGAGTCTTTTCATTATGTATCTGATTATTTTCATTATCTATCTAAATATCTATCAGAGTCTTATCTATCTATCTATCTACCTCAGTCTGTTATCTCTCTCTCTCTTTCTCAGTATCTATCTATCTATCTATCTCAGTACATATCTTAATGTAAGGAAAATGTGTTCTGAGTATACAATGAACGGAATATGTGAGTAACAAGGAAGTTTTTCATTATCTATCTATCGGAGTATTTTCTTTATTTATCTAAGTATTGGTCTCCTTATCTGAGTCATTTCATTTTCTATCTGTCTGTCTATTTATATATCTATCTCAATAAAAGTCAGAAAAGGAACGAAGATAGGTAGTAAATGAGTAATTATACTTAAACCAACTAAAGAGAAGGAAATCATGGCTTGTCATGTTCAACAATATCTATCTATCTCAGTCTGTTCCAATCCATCTATCTCAGTCTGTTCAAATCTATCTATCTATCTATCTATCTATCTATCTATCCAAGTATTTTCTTTGTCTGTTTATTTATCTAAATATCGATCTCCCTATATGAGTCTCTTCATTATCTGTCTGTCTGTCCTTCTATCTATCTATCTATCTATCTATCTATCTATCTATCTATCTATCTATCTATCAATCTTACTGAGTATTTTCATTATCTATTTATCTAACTATTGATCTCTCTATCTGAATCGTTTTATTATCTATCTGTCTGTCTTTCTGTCTGTCTATCTATCTATCTATCTACCTATCTATCTATCTTAGTTCATATCTTAAAGTAACGGAGAGGGCTTCTGATATCATAGAAGGAACATGGACGCAACGAACAAATTTTAAGGATAATTTACATGAAAAAGGCACAGAAAAGTATAGTTTTTAAATTTCTAGGACACATAATCAGGATGGAGATTTGAAACTCGATAAAAGTCAGAAAAAGAACGAAACTAGGTAGTAAAGTAGTAAGTATACTTAAACCAACTAAAGAGAAGGAAATCATGGCTTGTCATGTTCCCCGATATCTTAAAACAATATGAGCGTAGACAAAGATTAATGTTGGTGGTGAAGAAGATGTGATGGATGTCTTTTTTATTCGTGGTTTTCAATTATTGGCTTTCATGAAAAAAATGCCAGTTTGGGGCATTAAAACAAGAATTCGGTAAGATTCTAGCGAAAGACATGTTCTTGGACACTTACAATTTTACTGTCCATATCAGTGTTTCCCAGGATTTTAATTTCCCTCCATTGTTTATGTTTTAGTTCTTCTTTAGTTGTCTGAGAAAGTTTTATTAAATAAATGGCCTTGTGTCAATGTAGCCGGATGTTTTTATCGTTTTCAATTTCCTGTTTCAATTTAACACTGAAAGGCCTTTTTGGACACGCGTCGATTTTTTTAAAAAATTGCTTTGGTTTATTTGCTTATTGAATTCTGCTAACTTCTTTCATTATCTTTATTATAATCTTCTTGTGATGACTCTAAGGTGGGGCACCGAAATAAAGGAATTTATACAGTTTAGGAAAGCTCAAAGTTATTATATTCACTAGGTGTACATAGGTCTAGGTTTACGGTTAGATAGATAGATAGATAGATAGATAGATAGATAGATAGATAGATAGATAGATAGACAGATATGAACAGACAGATAAATAATGAACAGACTTAATGGATACATACATAAATATGAACAGAGATAGATAGATAGATAGATAGATAGATAGATAGATAGATAGATATGAACAGACAGATAAATAATGAACAGAATTACTAGATACATACATAAATATGAACAGAGATAGATAGATAGATAGATAGATAGATAGATAGATAGATAGATAGATAATAAAAGCCTTAGATAGATTGAATTCTGCTAACTTCTTTCATTATCTTTCTTATCACCTTCTTGTTACGACTCTAAGGTATTTATACAGTTTAGGAAAACTCAAAGTTATTAATTTCACTAGGTGTACATAGGTTTAGGTTTACGGTTAGATAGATAGATAGATAGATAGATAGATAGATAGATAGATAGATAGATAGATAGATAGATAATTAACTGACTAATATATATATATATATATATATATATATAGGGTGTCCATCGCCGATCAGACCCCAAACTACCGCCAGTCACGATTAACGATTGTCCCCTCGAGGACGAGGGGATTTGGGGTCTCAAACTCACACCAGACCTCAAGTTGAATTCGTATACACGATCCATCGCTAAAATTACAGGTAAAATGATTGTCTCCCTGTACCGCTCTAGTAAGTACCTGACTCCTCATGTTATCTTCTATCTTTATAAGAGCCAGATCAGGCCGAAAATTGTTTTTGCCATATTTCGGCAGGAGCTGCCCACACCTCAATTTAGGTCTTGACGATGAAGATTATTTCAAAAGCTTCTCCAAGGCCTTGTGAGAGGAGAATTATTTCCCCTCTCTCTCTCTCCCTCTCCGTCTCTTTCTCTCTCTCCATATATATATATATATATATATATATATATATATATATATATATATATATATATATATCACAAATTATGAAATGGACAAAGTTCGACAATTATTTAAAGACATTTTTATGTTTAACATTCTTTTTATAAATACAAGTATTTAAGCAAATGCTCTGTTTATAATAAACAGTATTAAATAACATCTACCGGTCTGATTTTCTCGGACATTCAGGTCGGTAAATGTTATTTAATACTATTTATTATAAAACAGAGCATTTGCTTAAATATTTGTATCTATAAAAAGATTGTATAAACATAAAAATGTCTTTATATATATATATATATATATATATATATATATATATATATATATATATATATATATATATATTTCAAACATGTAGTGTTGAATGTTAAAGACAACATAGTCTTACATATTTTCTTTTGAATTTTCTCATATTCTCTAATGAGACTTTTTATTTGAAAATAGTTTCGAAATATGTATTGTCCATACGATGACCTAGCGCTTTCGAACATCATTGTTCATCTTCAGGGTCAATATTTTAGTCAAAATTTTTTTTTTTTTTTTTTTTTTTTTTTTAAACAAACATTTGCCAATTATCTTGTAGCTTTTTACAAACTAAAAACGTTAAATTCCTTTTAAATTCAAAAGACGCGATGATGTTATATCACGTGCATGGCGTAGATTTTTATCATGTGACAGCGTGAAAAAGATTTCCAATACACAAGCCAAAAGATCGAAGAATACGCTCCAAAATTTAAATATATTATAAACATTGCAATATATTACCAGATATATTATAATCTATACGATTAAGAAGAGGTCTTTTGCTTTTAATGATGTTCGAAAGCGCTAGGTCATCGTATGGGCAATACATATTTCGAAACTATTTTCAAATAAAAAGTCTCATTAGAGAATATGAGAAAATTCAAAAGAAAATATGTAAGACTATGTTGTCTTTAACATTCAACACTACATGTTTGAAAGAAAAGTTGCTGCCAAATTACACATATATATATATATATATATATATATATATATATATATGCGTGTGTGTGTGTGTGTGAGTGTGTATAAAATATCAACTGATGCGTAGTATGCATAATTTCAAGGAGGATTTACATCCAAAGAGAGTTCAATGTAAAACAGAGCAATATAATAAAGAATACAGAATGCTTAACAATGCATAAGGTCAGATGATAATTTATTATTTTTTTCTTCTTTTCCTTTGCCTGGTGTCTGAATACATTGAACTCTTCATTGCCTTAATATATGAATGGAGATAGATAGATAGATAGATAGATAGATAGATAGATAGATAGATAGATAGATAGATAGATATGAACAGACAGATAAATAATGAACAGACTTACGAGATACATACATACATACGAACAGATATAGATAGATAGATTAGATAGATACATAGATAGATAGATAGATAGATCGACAGATAGAAGCGAATAAGCTGAGAGAGATACGAATGGGCAGAGATAGATTGATAGATAAATATGAACTAAGTATTATATATATATATATATATATATATATATATATATATATATATATATATATACTATCATCCACAAAATTACTGTTTCGCTGTATCACAGCTCTTCAGTGTGTCTAAAAGTTCGAATTCTCCAAGCTGGTATATATATATATATATATATATATATATATATATATATATATATATATATATATATAAAGAGGAAAGAACAGTAAGATATAAAATCCGGTGTTCTTATAGATATTTTTATTTTTACACAATAGTGCTCTATGTAAATTTAAATTTACAGAGCATTAATATTATAAATTAATAGATTTAAAATATGGTTTTACCGCTACACATTGATAACCATGTTTCAGAAATGGAAGCTAAAGCCCCTGAATTTAATTTTGTTATTAAACCAAAGACATTAGTTCCATTTCCTCATCAAGCGAATTTTGGAGTAACTTACTTTTTAAAATTTACGGTTGTTAACGGCACAGGAAAGATTCATAATTTGTGGGTTTCCAAGGTTACCGATAAATCCATTCATCTAGACAAGGGGTGGTAGAGGGTTCAATTTTTAATTTTCGTTGTATCAGTTAATAGTTACATTTGAAAGCGGGGTTATGTTTAGGGATGGGTAGGGATGTATCTTTTAACAAATTCTGACATCCGGTAAATTCATGTCATCTGGGTTTTTTTCTAACGGCAAAAATTCTTATGGTATTTTTTCTATTTGTATATTTAAAGATTTTGAGGGACTGTTTAGGCTAGAATATGTTTTATCCACCTTTCTAAAAAATTATTTTTAATATTTAATATACTATACTTCTATTTAAAAACCAAGTAAATGTATTAGGATTACTTACAGTATTTAAAATTATTTATTCTTATCGAGTATAAGTAAATATTATTTTATTTTATTTTATTTTATGTAAACTTTATGATAATGACTGCAAAGGTGGTTAAATTATTTCACTAATTCAATTTAGTATTATAAGTGTATATATGTATGTATAAAGGACATTTAATGTTCAATATTATATTCTAACTTATTAATTTCATTTGACTTTAGGTGTTCACTTGGATTCTTTTCAGTGTTTGAATTGCTTTGAGAGAGGTGTTATGATTAGAGTACGTTTTATTTAATTACAATTTTAAGATGTTTAGGTTAGAATCTGTTTTATTTAATTTCAATTTTAAAACATTTTAAAAAATTCTACTTTCAAATTTTACTTTTAAATTTAATCGGCTATATTTCTTTATAAACCAAGTAAATGTAATATAATTACTTACATTATTTAAAATTATTTATACCCATCAAATATGAGTATGCATAATTATCAGGTAACTTTTTTAATTTTTTTTTATTTAAAGATTATTTAAAGATTATTTAAAGAAAACTTTTGGCAATGACGACATAAAATAGCTATTTCATTTCTCTGATTCAGTAAATTTTTATTTTTTATAAACTTAGTAATATATAGTTTCTCATGTATGCATAAAGGACATGGGTCATTTAATGACCTACATATTCTAGCCCTTCTAATTAACTTCCATTTCACTGTAGGTGTTTTATTGGATTCTTTTAGGTGCCAGAAGTACTTTGAGAGAGATATTTGACTTTTATACTTATTTATCCTAAACGAGCATTGATGTTGGTTGAACCTCTTTTTGAACTCATGGCTAGTGCAACCTATATAAATTTTTATGTTTTCAGGGTTTTCAATAGAAGATATATTACATTGGTATACTACTGATTCCATGCAACATTTATTTTGTAGAGGACAGTTTTGAGGGTTTCTACAATTACATAATTTTTGTTCACCCTCATTAGTTGTTGTTTGTATTTTTCCCTTGTCTACAATTTTTTGGTTCTGGTATAAGTGTTTATTTAAGATATTAGTATTATGTTTCTTAATAATCTTTTCTATGTTATCAGTACAGCTATAACTTAATTTTAGTGTATTTCTATTGAAAATAGTACTTAGTTTACTTCCACCGGGAAAATGCTTGAGTATTAATGCGAGGAATTTTTGTCCCAATTTGTTTTTTACCATTTGGTTGTATGGGGGTGTATACCAAATTATTTTCCTACTTCTGTTTTTCCTATGCTTACCGTTTTCATTTTTAATATAAGTTAGTTTTAGGTTTTTGTAGCCACTATCTTTTAGAGCTTTATTATAGAAATTAATATGTTCGTCGAAAATCTTGTCATTTACTGAATTTGTACTAATTCTTTTTCGGATAGATAAAGGTATATGTTTAATTATAGATGTGGGGTGATTTGATTTAGGGTGTATATATAAAGGATTCGTATTGAGTTTTTTATAAGGTGTGTATGTATTGTTCTTTAAATCTAATGTTATATCAAGGAAGTTAACTTTTTTAATTTTAGTGCTGACAGTAATTTTTAAACCCATGCTTTTAAATTCTTTATATAATGCCTTTCTAATTTTATCTATTCTGGAGTTAGTAGAATTCCTAATATACATGAGACCATCGTCCCTGTATAGACCAATGTCAGTTGATGAGGAAATGGAACTAATGTCTTTGGTTTAATAACAAAATTAAATTCAGGGGCTTTAGCTTCCATTTCTGAAACATGGTTATCACTGTGTAGCGGTAAAACCATATTTTAAATCTATTAATTTATAATATATATATATATATATATATATATATATATATATATATATATATATAATGAATACAGAATCCTTAAAAATCCATCAGGTCAGATGATAAATTATTACTTTTTCTTCTTTTCCTTTTAATTTTGTCTGAATAAATTGAATTCTTCATTACCTTAATATGTGACCTGAAATAGATAAGTAGATAGATAGATGAATCGATAATAAAAAAAACTCAGATAGATAGATAGATAGATAGATAGATAGATAGATAGATAGATTATGAAAAACATTAATGATTAGTATGGATAATTCCAAGGTGGGCATAAATCCAAAGAGATCTTAGTGTAAGAGCAGAGCGATATAATAATGAATACAGAATTCTTAAAAATCCATCAGGTCAGATGATAATTTGTTACTTTTTCTTATTTCCTTTTCCTTGTGTCTGAATAAACTGAATTCTTCGTTACCTTAATATATGAACTGAGATAGATAGATAGATAGATAGATAGATAGATAAGGGACAGAAGGAGATCCATTATATATATATATATATATGTATATATATATATATATATATATATATATATATATATATATAAAAGTGAACATAGAAGTCAACACTTAGAGACGACAGTCTGTTTCATCTAGTGCAATCGTCAGGCAGATAGTGCTGTTATTTCTCTCGGCTATTTATATATAAGGGTCAGTGGTGCATTGTGGGTCATCTATTTTGGCGGTTATTTTTACCGCAAGTAATAAATTTGTTTATTTATTTATTTATGTCAAATTATTTTGCTTGTTTTTTTGTTTTGTTTTTTTTATTTTTATTTTTTATCTTATATATTTATTTATTTATTTTTTGTTTTGATAAAAAATTTGTTTATATAGCTTATTGTTGGTAGTCTATTATGGCGCTCATTTACCGGAAGTCGTTTATTTGCTTATTTATTTTGGTCAAATCGTTTTGCTTGTTTTTATTTATTTTTCATTTTTAATTTTTATCTTATATATTTGTTTATTTGTCATTGATTAAAGCTATTTGTTGAATTTTGGGGTTGATTGTTGTGGTTTGTTCTGACTACTATTTTGGTGGGAACAGTTTTTAATTTATTAATTTGGGTTGATTATCTTTATTTGTTTTTTCTAAACGGCTAGTTTGTCGGTATCATTTGTTAGTTTATTTATATATTTGGATGTATTTAGATCGATTTATTTTACTTGTTATTTATTTGTTACACTGTATATTTTCTCTTTTTGGTTTTCGATTTTTAAGTAACGCAGTATATTATTTTTTATTAATTTTTTTTATCGTTATATAACAGTTATAACTATTTTCCGTCCGATTTTGTGTTTTGATTTTTGTAGTTTAATTTTTTGTTCATAATAGTTTGATAATTTGTTCATTATTTACTTTATTTATTTTATTATTCTATTTCATCTATTCTAACAGGTGTGTTTTGGTAATTTGTTTGGATTAATTTACTTATTTTATTGTCATTTCGTTTGTTTATATATTTATTTTTCTATTTTAAGTTACGTAGTAAAAATTGGTTTTCATGTCTACATTTTGAGATTAGCTCGGATCTTTTATTTAATAATTTATTTTGGTCTGGGAAGGTAATGATAGCTATTTTTTCCTACAAGCAAAGTTTGCAAGTTTTTGATAGGTTGTTGTAGGCTGATGATCTTTTCCTTATTTTCCAAGATATTTTTGGTGTGGTGTGCGTTTTGACTGCTTATATTTCTCAATTGACTGCTTATATTTCTCGATTTTTCTCATATATATATATATATATATATATATATATATATATATATATATATATATATATATATATATATTTTAAATATGATTCCTTCGCTACATAAGAGTTCTCATGTTTGAAAAGCGAGAGCCGAGACCCCTAATATAATTTTTGAAATTAAGTTGAATTAAGGTGTCTGGTCACGCTTCCTCGTCAAGCGAGAATTTGGGAATAAGCTATCTTGTGGTTAGCGCGTGTTTATAAGTATGGTCTCTTGCAACGTTAGTTACTATGGAAACGGCTAGGGTCGGCTATATTGGTTGGGTGGTCTAAGAGTTAAGAATTAATTTTTATCTACAGACCAGTCCCCTTCGAAAAGTTCATGTCAGGTTATATTTGGGTGCCTATTTCAAGTCTGATAGTGGGAGTGGACGTCTAGTTGGTCATAAAGGCATTTTTATGGCCTTGCCGCAGGTCGTTAAGTATCGAGAGGATTCTGTTTCATTATTATCTGTCTATTAATCTGTTTATTTATTTGTTTATTCAAATGGCTATTTTTTTATTATTTTTTTTTTACAAACGTGCTGAAATGGATTAGAATTTGTTTTCTTTGCGACTCCACAAAGGGTTTTTCTATTTAATGATTGGGCTGAGCTTTTAAGACTTTTATTAAACTATAGAATTTATTTGTTTATACTTTTTATTAATTATTTAATGCGAACATTTGTTCATGTCGGCAAAAAACCGTTAACTCCTGTCTATGGTTTAATAACTTTTCATTATTTAGAAACTTAATGATGTGTAGATTTTTCATGTAGGCATAAAGGGCATGGGTCGTCCCAGGTTTTACATGTTCTTGTTCTATTTATTATTTTCCAACACCGAAGGTAAAATGGAAAATAGATAGATTTACGTTAAAAATATTCGAACACAGCTGCATTCCATATCACGTGACGTCCGCATCTCGCGACGGACGCTACTTGTAAACAAACATCTAAAAACTGTTATTTCTGAAGAAAGATCGGGGTCGATCTGAATTATCAAATATATATATATATGAAAAATGTAAATAATACTTTCACAAAAAAAACATTCATTTTTTTAATTTGCAACTTTTTAGTTGTTTTTTCTATATGTACATATTAAGAAAGTATACGTGGCTTCTCATTATTATCCTAAACACACACACATATATATATATATATATATATATATATATATATATATATATATATATATATATATATATATATATATCCGTAATGTACATACAATAGCAGAGTGTTTAAAAACGCAGTGCTCGATTTAAAATAACTGAGCTCTCTCACCTATCTCTCTCCCTCTTTCTATCTCTGTATATCTATCTATCTACCTCTGTATATGTATTTATCTATGTATCTCTTTATATATGTATCTCTCTCTGTCTATATATATATATATATATATATATATATATATATATATATATATATATATATATATATATATGAAGAAATATAGTTTAATGTATGCTATATTTAAGGGTAAAGTTCTCAATATCGAGTGTATTTAAATATATATATAAAAGTGAACATTGAATCAACACTGAGAGGCGACAAACTGTTTCCTGCCAAACTCAGTCATCAGGCCACATGCGTAGAATTTTTTATGGACTATTTATATATAAGGGTCTATGGTGCATTGTGTGTAGTCTATTCTAACGATTGTTTTAGCGGGCGTGGTTTGTTAATTTATTTATTATTTACTTTATTTATTTAGATTAATTTATTTTACTTGTTTTTGTTTATTTATTTTTATTTTATTTATTTTTTTATTCTTTAAAGTTTTCGATTTTTAAGTTAGATAATAAAAATTGTTTTTGTGTCTGCATTTTGATATGACTTTTGATCGTTTATTGAGTAGCTTGTTTTCGTCTCGGAAGATAATTATTAGCTATATTTTCCTCCAAGCAGAGTTTGCAGTTTTGGGATTGGTTATTGTAGGCTTATGTTCTTTTCTTTATTTTCCATGATATTTTTGGTGTGATTTGTTTTTAATTTTCCAAATATTCTTGGAAAGCATTGTGCTCTTCGGGTATTTACTATTCGTGAAATATGCTTTGTGTGCGTAGTTTCTTTGTTTCCGGGGTCCTTCAGTTACCGCTATGTATATTTTTTCTTCGTTATCTTATGATTTTACCGTGGCTTGGTATATTGCATTGTTTTGTAAGCATTTGCCGTTTAAAGGACATTTGTTCTTTAATCTGCAGTTGCACGTGGGTTTTAATTTGTTCGGGTGTTTTTTTTTTATAGTTTTCCTGCTGTGCTTTTTTATTATTTGTGTGATGTTTTAGATGTAACTGGAGCTGATTTTTACTGTGTTTTTGTTGAATATTTTGTGGAAAGTGCTTGATTTAGGGAAGCGTTTGAGTAAGAGTTTGATGAATATTGTTCCTGCGTTTGATTTTACGTTTTCGTTGTACGATTGGTTTGAATCATATGATGTTTCGCTTCCTGTTATTTCTTTGTTTTTGTGCTCTGTGGTGTGTATGTGAGTGTTGCCAGGAATCCACTATCTTTTAGGGCTGTTTTATAGCCTTTCTTAACTTTTTTGAATATGATTTCATTGGAAGAATTGTTGGAAATTTTACGGTTAACTGATTTTGCTATCTGCGTGATTATAGATAGCGGGTGATTGGAAGATGAGTGTATATACAGTCGTTTATCATTAGGTTTTCTCTATAGTTCATATGTACCTTTTCTTAGGTTGAAGTTAATATCTAAGAAATCTACTTTGTTCAGGATAGTTTTTATGTCTATTTTGAATTCCATATTTTTGAAAATCTTTATTATTGCTTTTCTAGTTTTGTCGGTGTTTTGTTTGTTACAGTTTCTTAAGATTATGAGGCCGTCGTCCCTGTAGCGACCTGCATCATTTCTATGTCTTATTTCACTTACTTTGTGTAGTAAATATATATACCTATGTGTTCATAGGAAGAAGTCAGAATTACATCAGTGGAAAAATGCAAAACGAAATACAGACTTCTTCCGCAACATAAAATAATTGTAAGCGTTCAGGAATTTAGTCGAGGAAGTAAGGAAACTGAACACAGAATAGGCTGTGCTAGGGATAGTTTCAGCCGACATCGCAAATAGCTACAAAACCAAAACATTAACCAAAAAACTGGAGTCATGTTTGTAAATAGCCTCGTCAGGTCGAGGATTCTATGTGGATGTCATGCATGGCCCAAAAGCTCTTCAGAAATATCTAAACTCTCAGTTTTATATAGCTACTTTTTAAAATCAATGGTTAAAATGCATTCTAGCGAATGAAGTATGTAGGTCTTTGTAAGCGATCTGGGATTGCAAAGGAAATATTTGTCACAGATTATTTCCACAACGCAGAGAATAAATCACTAAGTTCAGACTCGAACATCGGGGGCAGAAAGAAATGCCGAAAACTCGATTCGCAGGTATTATCTCACAAATCCCAAATGCACGTAACCAGTCAGAGAAATAACTCACTCTCCGACGAACGCGGTAGCCAAAATACACGAATTTTATTCATTTCTCTCGATTCGAGAACACCAACTGCTTTTATCAGCCGAGAATTTTTTTCATTCGACAACTGGGAGAGGACGCTCAATTTTTGCATGTCAAAATAGTTTTATAGCGATTCCTGCAACTGACTTGTTTTTATATTTTAAATAATCCGTCTTCAGCATGTCATGCTGAATACGTGCACTTTTTTTTTTGTAAGTAATTTTCTTTTTCGCCACATTTTCCGTCGTGGGATACACGCGACACGCTGTCGCTTAGTTTGACGAGGTAAGTCGCTCTTTTCTTCGCTATATAACCTTTGCAAAAATTTTCCAAAACTATATTTGCAAAAATATGAGCATGCTGAAAAAGAGATGGTTCTAAATTTTCTTTACAACGTTTATAATCACAAAGTGTACATTGGTGACCTGGCTTAACACCAAAAGCAACAATATTTACATTCTGATTTAAAAGTAAAATATGTCTGCTTAATATGCAGCTTTTCAATACACTGTTAAACATTTATAAAATAGTTGCCACCTGATCCTTGACAAAGTTTACTAAATTCTTTTTCTGATGGATCCATTGTAAATTGCCCAAGTAGCACATATTTATAGTTTGTAGCTAAAATGAAAATATGTTGTGGAAATTGATAATTATTAAACAAAATAAAGAGGTAAAGATTTCTGGTAAAAATATGATCCACATAATGTTGAAACAGAAACATCATTATTTACAGGTCTCACCGAACCCTTCATTTGCTCTGCCCCCAGGGATTGAATCAAGAGTCTGGTTCAAATTTCTATTAAAGTTACCGGGTTCAACAAGCAGTACCTGAAGAAAGCTGGAGGGCATCAGTTGAAATGTGTACATCTCAGAAATATAGATAGATAAAACAAAATCATTCTAGGAAATTTTCAAAACCTTTAAAGCTGGTTCTTTGATCTAGGTGTGTAATATTTGCAAAAATAGGAGCATGCTTTCTCTCCATGTTGAAAAAAATGAAATTCAGAAATAAGCCTAAAAATGTTACTTAATGATTTATAGCACGGCACCTTTTACTTTATTCTATGGAAAAGGATGAAACAAAAAAATAACCATTAGCAAGTGTGGTCAGAAGGAACCTTTAGTTTTCCATGGTCAATTTAATTGGTATATTTTTCATATTTTCATAATAAAAAGGGGTTTCATATTCACTGAGTTGACTATCATTTCTTATATATCCAGCTATGTATATGAGAGCCATTTTTATTTCATCAAAAAGAGATGGTTCTAAATTTTCTTCACAAAGTTTGTAATCACAAAGTGTACATTGGTAACCTGGCTTAACACCAAAAGCATCAATATTTACATTCTGATTTAAAAGTAAAATATGTCTGCTTAATATGCAGCTTTTCAATACACTTTTAGACATTTAAAAAATTGTTGCAACTAGTCAGAAAAATAACTCACTCTCCAACAAACGCAGTAGCCAAACTACTCGACTTCTCTCCCGATTCGACAATACCAACTGCTTTTATGGGCCGAGCCTTTTTTTCATTCGCCGACAACTGGGAGAGGACGCCCAATTTTAACATATCAAAATACTTTTATAGCGACTCCTGCTACGGACTTGTTTTTTAATTTAAATATTCCGTCTTCAGAATGTCATGCGGAATACGTGCCCGTTTTTGTTTTTGTTTTTTTTAAAGTAATTTTCTTTTTAACCACATTTTCCGTCGTATGATACACGCGACGCGCTGTCGCTTGGTTTGAGGAGGTAAGTCGCCCTTTTCTTCGCTATAAGAAACCAGCATAATCGCCAGTTTATGCAACTAGACATAAAAGAGGCACGTAACGGCGTAATGGATAGCGGCTCGGATTGGGGAATCAGAGAGCCGAGTTCGAATTCCAGTCGAATCCATCACTTTCACTTACGTGCTAATACCCTTTGATAATACCCCCAACTATAAATAGCAGGATAGACCGGGTCCTATAGCCTTGGATGGCAACTGGTCTACCGCAGAAAGAGATAACAACCTAATGCGGGAAAATATCTGCCTCCTCAGCCATGTATCACGCATGGCACAGAGACATAAAAGAATTCTACCCTTCTATAACAGAAAGCATGCTTGATAAGGCCATCATCGTAGCCCAAGAACAAATAAGAATAAACACAAACGAAGTCAAAATCATTAAACTCTACCGAAAATCACTACTATTCGACTATGAAGACGCATGAATAAAGAAAGAAAGGATATTTGATACTACAATCGGAAGCCTTTACTATATGAGCTAAGTAAAATAATAGATAGAAATGATACAGGACTCTATAGAGATGACGGTCTCATAATCTTAATCGAGGTAGCATGTTTATGAGAACCTTGCCAATGTAACCAATTTTGTAGCCATATATTGCACCTCTTAATTCCGCTGAAATTCGGACGGGAAACTTAACATATTAATAAGGACAATACATGAAGATTTAGGTGTATTTTCTCCGTTTTGTTTCTTTGAATAATTTTGTAAGTTTCTAATCTTGATGCACGGTTATTTTTAATGTTTAATATTCGTAACTTTTATTTATTCTAATTATATAATAAATTAGAGATGAATTAGCTATCCTGATTTAACATATAATCAAATATTAATTTTAAATCATTAATAAATAAATTGTATCTAGTGTCCGTTGTCGCGTTATTTGAATTATCATATATTTGTAATTTGATTGGTCATTAGATCTTACGTAAAAATACTCTCCTCCTAGTGGGGAAAGTGGTTGGTTTTCAGCTCTTAGAAACAT
This sequence comes from Acanthosepion esculentum, assembly GCA_964036315.1. Lineage (NCBI taxonomy): Eukaryota > Metazoa > Mollusca > Cephalopoda > Sepiida > Sepiidae > Acanthosepion > Acanthosepion esculentum. The sequence goes on from OZ038479.1 coordinate 132,777,236, forward strand.
TTTATTTATTTTGTTTTACAATCCACACCATCACTTGACAAGACACTGGAAGTGTTGAAACAAAATGGCTATTTTTAGTGATGTCATTACATACTTATGTTATAATATTTAAATAAATATTATATATATTTATTATAAATATTATATATATATATATATATATATATATATATATATATATATGAAAAAATATAGTCTTAAGATGTGCTATATTTATGGGATAAAGTGCTCAATATCAGAAATAGTGCGTGTGTAAATATAAAAGTGAACATAGAAGTCAACACTTAGAGGCGACAGTCTGTTTCATGCTAGATGCAATTGTCAAGCCTGACGATTGCATCTAGCATGAAACAGACTGTCGCCTCTAAGTGTTGAATTCTATGTTCACTTTTATATATATATATATATATATATATATATATATATATATATATATATATATAGACAAAAACAGCTTACTCGCTACAAAGGTGCAACTTCATTTCGGTGCATTTCAATTGCACCTCGACTGGTGGGAACCAAAAATGGTTATGAAGAATTCTGCTTGTAGGCAAGCCGTATGTGAAATGTCACTTTCTTTTTTCTATTTGTTTAGGAAAATATACATAAAGCAAAAAGGTGACGGAGTGAAACAATAGTGCTTGTTGATAGCAGTTTGGTGAGGGATGGATGGGGTGTTAAAGTAATGACCAGACTGGAAAGATTCTTTGTCGATAACAATGGTCAACAGTTTAGGCACAGCATCTCACAAGCGTCCTAAGAGTGAGGTGTCGGGAAGGAAATTCGCGAATAGGACATAGTAATACGATGAAAGAGGTAGGAGCGATAGTTATAGTAGTAATTGTGAATATAATTTTTTTTTGGTTTATTATTAAAAACATCAAGCTAATTCTGAATTGCACATATTTATGTTTGGGTTATCACTACTAATTCTGTAATCAGTAAAAGTGTTTTGTAAATTAATAAATTTAGAAGTGGTGATTTCTTCTTCGTATATTGGTTACTCGGATTTTAAAAAAATAGATATTACTTTCGTTCTCATTGCATCGGATATATATATATATATATATATATATATATATATATATATATATATATAATAAAACGACATAAACACTAATATTCCAAGGTCATATCCTCTTGGAATTATTTTTTATACATATATGTATGTTTATGTATGTATGTATATATATATATATATATATTTATATTTTAGATATATGATTGCATATGTATGTGTATATTTACCACTAATATTATCTATATATATATATATATATATATATATATATATATATATATATATATATATATATATAGGTATCTCCAAAGATTCGCTGAAAATTGAGTATACATGGTAGAATAATGTTCAAACGGAATAAAAATAATTATAGTCTAAATATTTACGTTATTATTTAAGTAAAAATCGGAGGAATTTTGTATGGAAAGAAATATTTATAATCCTTTTTGAAATCTTCGAGATTTTGGTCGAAAGCTTGTTTCTCCGGTGTCAACTTTGTATCGGAATTTTGAATGGAATATTTTAACGTCTTTTTGCGGGCAAAACACATTGATTTATAAAATTTTTGCTAAGATCAGATAATTGTCGGATTTTAATGGAACTTTCATGATTTATTCATATGAATGAAATAATTATTTTTTTAAAGTTTCTTTATTTGAAAATATGATAATTTTCTTTTAAATCTATTAACCACCGACTTACTTAATTTTACAAAATTTCGATAAATATTTTTTTGTGCTGCTTAATGTTTGCATTAGTTATAAGGACGATTTAAATCATGATTTTTTTTTCTTGTGGGGTGGGCGTCAAACAGGAACCCTAGTTACAGAATATCTGTTCTGTATCCTGAAATACAACTAAAATATTATTTCATTATAAAAGCTTTAATTACCTTTATGTATCAAATATATTATAGACACTATTTTCGTAACAAAAGGGTCAGTAATGTTTATTATTTATAATCTTCTAAAATTCTGTATTAATTTTTAACCGTCAACTGACATTGTTATTAAGTTAAGACTACATTTTCTAATCATAAATGGAAAAGCTCACTAGAAGATTTCTGAAATATTCAGGCCGGCAGACGAAAAGAAATGCATATGCTGTTTAACCCTTTGAGCCCTGACCTTCGCTTTACCGGTGGTAGAGAAAGATGACGTAATGCCCAACCACCAGTTGAAGATTGGTGGAGAAAAATGACTTAATGCCCAGCCACCGAGTGAACACTTGTAACTATTTTTTATATCTACTGTGAAACAGCGCATACCAATTATTTTGCGAATTTTGACTCAGGAGCTCGGGCAGAAGGGTTAAAATTGTTCAAGAACGCAGGGCTCGAAGGGTTAATAAACAAACAAACATGGGTAAGCATTAAAAAAAAGGTTGAAATTTGATTCGTCCGTCCACAATACAATTCGCTAATTTATCAATATTTTGTGTGAGAAACATTACATTTTGTTTTCACCATTAACCGCTGGGTAGAATTTTGAGATTACCAAAAAGGCTGGAGATTTGATTCTGGTCAAGGGAATCATGATAAAAAGAATAATATCATATGATTTTGCATAGAGAGGCTATGCCATCTGGCTTACGCATAATTGGAAGAAAGTTCACCTTTCGAAAAGACAACGATCAAAAATATTGTTATAAATTAGGGGAAAATTACTTCTAGTCAAAAAAATAGGAACAAAATTATGGAAACTTTGAATTGGCCGCCTCAGTCTATTGATCTCTCTCACAGTGAATTAATATGGAAAGAATTGAATAAGAGAGTTCGAAGAGAATACCCAAAGAGTGAGAGTGAGCTTTTTCTGTGGTTGAACAATGCTTGGAAAAGTCTGCCATTTACGTTTTTTTAGAAAACTGTTGGAAAATAGTACAAGAATTTGTAAAGTAGTAATTACGGCAGGTGGTGGTTTTATTGACGAAAACAAAATATGATGCTGTTGTATGATATTCTTTTATAGTTAAGTTCTTATTTTTGTCAAGATAAAAACAAATCACTGTAGTTATTCAAATGTTATATTTTACTTAAAAAAAATGAAAGTATCTCATTTTAAGGTGTTGTTTTAAAGAAATGCAGAGTAGCCTTGAACGCTTTGTATATATATATATATATATATATATATATATATATATATATATATATATATATAGTCATCCACAGACAGACTGTTTTGCTGTATCACAGCTCATCAGTGTGGCTAGAGGTCAGGTTGCTTCTAGCTAGGACCCGGCTGAATTGAAGTCAATCGGGGATATTTAGGCGTACGGTAGGGAATAAGGTGAATTTGAAGCGTATTTATTTTTAGATAAACACACAGTGACCGAGAGGACTCGATTCGCTTTACTGAAGAGTCTTGCATTATCATATATATATATATATATATATATATATATATATATATATATGATGGATGGACACTTTTTTGTTTTCGGCTCAGTTTTTATGCTTATGACTATTATGAGAAGCAGGTATTTCTCCAGTTTTCTCGGTTTTCAACAGCAAGACCGAACTCCTCTCTAGGAATGTTTGCAGCAATTAAATTGTATTTAAGTTTCTCCTTGAAGCGTAACAAAGGCCGGCCTACATTACTCTTACCCTGAATAAGTTGGCTATGCATGAGGATTTTCGGCATCCGATCATCACATGAAATGACCAGACAATCTGAACTGTGATTGCATCAGCAAGGATTCAATACCACCGACGCCACATTTGATGAAAAGATCAGGGTTAGACTTTTTTTTCCTGCCGTGTATAATCGCATATTGAACGAAGACAGGGTTTATGAAAAGCATCAACTTGATTGATGTGTGTCCTGTATGGCGCATTGTAGGGGGCAATGAGCAGAATTATTATCTTTGTTGCTCGGCTGCTGCAAATTATTATTAAGATGGATGAGCAACACTGGTCTTCACCCATCCCATAAATCTCTGACGTGTTAGCTTTACGCGCCACACCCTGTAAACCGCTTCAGCTGGTGGGCTTAAATCACGTGGAGGGTAGAGCTTGAATTGCACTACTGGTCGGATGATCTGCACAAGCAAGCGGACAACGGCTGGACAATGTATTCAACGACCAAGTGCACCGAACGAAGGCGATCCGTATCATACTAGTGGTTTCGGCTATCGGCCAAGGACTTGGAGAGGAGATGGTCGCCGCCATGTTATCTACAAGCCCACAGAAAGGATTATATATATATATATATATATATATATATATATATATATATATATATATATATAATGTAACAAAACTCGTTGTCTAGTTTGCAAACACTTAATAACCGATAGTGTATTTTCAGTACCCAACACGAATATCAAGATACACCCACCTCGCCTCACCTGTGATAGCCATAACATAATCTACTATTTATTCTGCACAATATGTCCCAATAGTGGATATATTGGCGAATCTGGAATTAATTTTATATTTCGTTTCAACAATCATAAACTATCCATACGTCAAAACAATCCTTATTCCCCCATAGCTGAACACTTTAATCAATCAAGACACTCATTAGACAACTGTAAATGTTTATTGATAGATTCCGATTTTAGTTCCACATACACACGCAGAAAAAAAGAGAAATACTGGATTTTAAAATTAGACACATATAAACTAGGGTTAAACAAAGACTTGAGAATTTTAAATCTGTATAAATATTTCAATAGTTAAAAAATTTAGATATAGATTTAAAATAAAAAACAAAAAAAAAACTTTCATTTTTTTCTTTTAATTTGCAACTTTGTTGTTTTCTCCATATTATATATATATATATTTATTTATTTATTATAATTTTATCATATAGACAAAACCATTTTACTCACTACAAAGATGCAACTTGGTTTCAGTGCATTTCAACTGCACATCGACGGGTGAGGGTCGAAAACTGTATCGAGCTCTTTTTTTAATTAACGCTGCGAACGTTTGAATTTATATATTACTTTCGTTCTCATCGCATCGGGTATATATATATATATATATATATATATATATATATATATATATATATATATATATACAAAGTATGTATGGTATGGGGATGCTTCGGAATCTGAGCAAGGAGCATCAATGGAGCTATCAACCACCAAACCACATAAATGAGAAGGAAAACTCAAATTATCAAAACCACCCTAGGGCCTGGTCACGGTCCGTCGAAAGGAGCTTCACTCTTTCTTGCTCTGATAGTACCAGAGTGGTATAACTCCATGATAATAAAACCCGAGGGTGTTGTTCATTGTGTTCAATACGTGTAGCTGGTTCTACACAAGCCTTCACCACTCTATATAAATCTTCTGTGTGGATAGTATGCAGTTCAATTCTGCCTTTCCATCTCTGCTATTCGACCTGAGTTCACTGGAGAGAGAGAGAGAGTTAAGTCGACGCGGACAGGTACAGGATAGTTGTACTGGAAGACTAGCTCGCGCTCGCGTAGTGGCGACCATCGGGTGATGGCCGTTCTTGCACAAACTCCTGAGCAACTGTACTGTTCGTGTCCTCCGACGGTGACAAAGCAGGTTTATTTAGACATAGTACTGCTTTCGCTAATCCGGGGAGGTGGCTATAAAAGGTTCCCTAAACACTGACTGCTCTTAATCAACTTGGCAGCCCGCTGCAATTGTCTGCTTAACTAATAACGCAATCGCAATAATCGATTTAGTAGAAATAAAACTTGCAAGCGTATTAAAGTCAGGCCTTAGAATGTAAGAACACCCCCCCAAAAAAAACAAGGATTCTTCTCCAGAGCGTAAAACAGCCCTCATCGCTGATGTATTAAGCAAGCAAAATATCGTTTTGCGTGCACCTCTCAAATTGAGGAAGTTAGTGCAGGATATATCATTTTCTGGATTGGCAAAAGCGAAGACGCCCTGGGTAAGACGATAAAATACATCTACGTCCTGGGTAAGACGATAAAATACGTCCAACAGCAAAGCCTCTGATAATACGTTTTTTGAAAAATAAATATTACCAGCTATACGTTTTTGAAAAAAAATAATATTACCACCTATACGTTTTTGAAAAAAAATAATACCAGTTTTTGGAAAATTATATTACCAGCTATACATTTTTGAGAAAAAATAAAAATTAACAGAAATGGATTTTTGACATAAAAATATATTACCAGGAAAGAAAAAGTTGTCAGCATTAAATGACCCATTGAGGTTGATATGCTGTAAAACAAACCAAACCAAACCAAAATGTGAAGAAGGTCTCGCTTATCAGGTGTAGGCTTTGCCATGAAATCAGACATCGCTAAATCCCTATCATGTCTTTCGAAAGGAATAAATGATTGCATTATGACTCTGGTCTTAGAACTCGACAACAATTCCTCAGCCACTGTTGTGAGATGTTATGGCCCAACCATGAACACCCCTGTGTTGGAAACTGATGACTTTTATGATCAACTACGTACAGTTATTTCCAAAGTTACAAACAGGGATAAACTTGTCCTTATGGGAGACTTTAATGCACAGGTTGATGCAAACCATCTGACATGACCTGGTGTCTTTGGCACTCATGGGACCGGTAGGATGACTTCTTTCTCTCTGCCAAGAATACGATCTCACCATCACCAACACACGTTAACTGCAATCCAATCATCACAAAACGATTTGGATGCATCCCAGATCCAAAAATTGGCATATGATTGATTACAGTATCACCAAGAAACGTGACACGAAAGACTTCAATATCACCCGCTCTTTCCGTAACACTTGCTGTCTTTCACACCATGCGCTACTACGCGTCCTTTAGACTCGTACGCAAGAAACCTCTCGTTAAGACTACGCTTCCTAAAAGAATCAACATCTCACCCTGAATTCTGATGTTAAGAAGAAAGAACACGCTGACATACTGGATTCGAGGCTTGACTTGGTTGTGATCTCAGAAGATATTAAATCCTCCTGGAAATTGGCCCGTTAACTTTAACGCCTCAAAAACAAAACTGCTCACTATTACTCACCAGAGAGAACCATCCCTGCTTCCCGTTAGAATGTCTGATGCTCAATTCCACGAGAGCACCTCTTTGCGACTGCTCGGTCTCACATTGTCCGCTGACCTGAGATGGAACGAATACATTGAGTCAATAGCTTCGTCCACCGCAAGGAAAGTTGGCTCCCTGTGCCGCGCCAGAAATCTTTCTCGCCGAAGTCGATCCTTCAAATCTACAAATCAACCATTCGCCCTTGCATGGAGTATTGCTGCCAGATATGGTCTGCAGCCCCTTCTAATTTTCTCAAGGTCCTTGATAAAATCCAAAGACGGATATGCAATGTAATTGGCCCTGATCTGGCATCTCGTCTGCAGTCGCTCTCTCACAGACGTACCGTTGCCTCCCTCTGTCTTTTTTACAAATACTTTCACGGTAACTGGTCCGATGAGGTGCTTTCGCTGGTTCCCAGACTTCATGAATTTAAGCGTTCAACTAGGCTGGCATCTCGCTCTCACCCATTCACTCTCGAAACTGTTAAATGTAGCCGTCTCTTCTACTCCAATAGCTTCACACTTCTCGCCTGTGGAACACCCTCCCCTCTTCCTGTTTCCCTGATAGCTATAATCTCCAACTATTCAAATGTAATGTCAATCGACGTCTCCAGATGCCCTGATCTATCCCCTATCCTTCTCTTCATCTTTTCCTCTATCACTCTCCTTTGCTTTGGCTCCAATTCTCTGTAACCCCTTGCGTGCTAGTGGCTTCCCGCCATGCTTGGGGTGGAATGCTTAAAAAAAACTCTTTCGAGGACGTCATTTATTCCAACTCCCTTGAAGTTCTAGACCATTCCATAAGGAAGGATCAGTACTGGTCTGATGTAAATGATACTCACATCCAACGTCTCACCGAGAAGTCGTACGATTGCCACAAAATATTCATAAACAACAAAAACTATCCATCAATTTCATATCAATATATAATTTTTAAAATATATACAACATACAATATAATTTTTATATCAATATTAAAATTATTTGATTTTAATATACGGAACAATATTCGGGAATATGAAAGGATTTTGTTAAAAATAAGCAGACATAATGTTTGTAATTTATTCACTCAGATATATATATATATATATTTGTCATCCACAGACAGACTGTTTCGCAGTTCATCAGTGTGGCTAGACCTCCGGTTGCCTCTAGCTAGGATCGAAACCGGACTGAATTTGCGTCAGTCCGAACTTCTCCCACTAAGCCGTCAGCGTACGGTACGGGATTATTTATTTTTTTTAGATTCAGATAAACACACAGATATATGTCTGAAATTTTGAATGATCTTATTCCATTTAAAAAATAAAGTCTGTAAAAAGGAATAGTTTAAATTAATATACGACCAAAAATAAAATGTTTTTGTCTAAAAACCTTAACGATTTCACTGTAATTATATAACAATAATGTAATGATATTCTGCAGAAAAATCTACGGTTTATGTTAACTCATCTCATTGCATGGTTTACAAACTATAAACCTAAATTAAGCTTGAAATATTGTGTAACTGGCTCTCATTTTTAGTAAAATACTTGAATATGATATAATGAATAATTTGCAGTGAAAAAAGCAATTTTCGATTTTTTTAAAAGCCCTTCCTTCGCCGAACGCGTCATATAAACGAGCCGATTTCGCTTAGATCCCTTTACTTTTTGTCCCTCCATCCAGAGGTGGATTTGTTTTTAAAGTTAGCTTCTAGCCTATACCTAAAGGGGCAGAACCTACAACAGAGCAGGCAGTTTTGAATTCAGAGTGTCCTTCGCCTAGGCTGGTTGCCAACCCGTCTATCCTGCTATTTTACACATAGATGGCTGATGGTTATGTTATCCGAAACAAAAGAGTATAAAATATGCCACGAAGTGATGGTTTCTGAAAAAGACAAAACAAGGGATTCAAGCAAAGAATGTGAGATAATAACAAAATCAAAGAGAGACATCTCGATATTGGATCCTTAAACAGGTTTACCCACAACCGTGCATCCCGGGGGGAAATAAGAGTCTCGTGACTTCTGCTGTGGGACGAGGGAGGGTTCTGTGATGGTGATACGAAATACACTCATAAATTAATTGATTTAGAAACGATGAAAAGAGGATTGAAATGTGATGCAATAGCAGTCGTCCTATATGGCAACGAACGTTGAACAATCTCCTCACAAATGAAGAGTAGAAATGTGACGAAGAAGCTTTAAGGAAGTTAGGAAAAAAAATGAGTAAACGGCTTCTATTAAAGCAATGCTGTTTATTTTGAGAAGAGCTCATTCGCGGTAGACCTCGAACAACTAGAGTATAAGAAAGCGCATCTAAAAAAACTGAGTTTATTTACTTTCACAGATGCTGTCGATCTTCGGGCTTTTTCCTTCTATATTTTTTGATAGGAATCATTCCGATATCCAAATTTAAATTTCATTTAAATCAAAGGGAATTTTTTTTTCAGTTGTGTTGGGATCAAAATGAAATATACTTAATCAACTACCTTGGGTAATGTAGTTTCAGAATATATTTGACCTCCTTTGATCAAAATGAAATATACTTTTTTGTTAAGGATTCCGGGAGGAAATCCGGTATCAAATAATAACAAACGCCAAGAATGAATATAGAAAAATAAATTTATTAACGTAATAATACAAACTGGTAATACAGGTTAGTAGTTCCAGGAATGCAGGGTTAGTAGACAAATATATATATAGTCTTTGATATCGACGTATCGCTGTATGACTTCTTACTTCTTGCTTGTTACTATGACTCTTCTGCTACCCTCCTCTATTACTACTCGACCGACTCAACGTTCCTGCTACTACTACTACGACTTGACTTAACGTACTGCCGGGTATTCACTGGTAGTAGTATATGTATACCTTGGGTGAGTCCATTTGTGTAAAAAGGGGAGACCCCTCAATAGATATCTAATTACCTTAGGTGTCATTCTCTTGTTCAAATTAAATTTAAATTTATATGAAAGGGAAATATATGGTGGGGGGCATCAAAATTAAATATTCTTAACCAACTACCCTGGGTAATGTAGTTTCAGAATATATATGTCTATGTAGGCCTATGTTCACACACTCAAGAAGAGTTCGATAACAGACAGATAGGCTACAACTTTATATATATAATGGCACAGTGGACAAAGGCGTTCGTTAGATCCAGTGAAATTAAACAAACTGAATCGCCATCTTCTATCTACTTGAACCCTGTTTCTTTGTTTTTGTTTTTTTTCTCAATCTTCCTCATACTCAGCCTTCTTATTCCTTCACTTTCGCTTTTACATTCTCAGAATTAAGAACTTATTTCGTCCACCTGGGTAGATCGTTCTAGTTCCACGTGCCATGCCTCTTGCGGATGTCTTACTAACAGTTATCTCCCTTTGAACTCAACTCTCCAAGTTTTTGTTCACCTCTGCAGTAGCCAGGTGCCATGTCTAATGGGTGTCAGTTATCAGCTGTCGCCTGTTTAATTCCCTCGCCAAGTCCAAGGACCCAACGAGTTGTGAGTTCAACACCTGGTTGAGGCGGTGCAGAACTTGGATAGGGGAATTAACAGGAGATAACTTGATGATATCTATTAAACATGGAACGTGGAACTAGAACAGTCTACCCCAGTGAGCGAAATAAAGGGTTCAGTTTGACATTCCAACCATCTGAAGAAGGCCGGAGCGTATAACAGCCGAAACGTTATGATAAATATGGCAACAAAGACGAGGACAGTAGCACGAATAATGTAAATAGTGTACATAATACCTCATCTCAGAAATATAGACAGATACTGAAGGGCCGAAACGTTGTAATAAATATGACGATAAAGATGAGAACAATAGTCCGGATAATGTAAATAGTGTACATAATACCTCATCTCAGAAATATAGACAGATACTGAAGGGCCGAAACGTTGTGATAAATATGGCGACAAAGATGAGGACAATAGTCCGAATAATGTAAATAGTGTACATAATACCTCATCTCAGAAATATAGACAGATACTGAAGGGCCGAAACGTTGTGATAAATATGGCGACAAAGACGAGGACAATTGTCCGAATAATGTAAATAGTGTACATAATACCTCATCTCAGAAATATAGACAGATACTGAAAGGCCGAAACGTTGTAATAAATATGACGATAAAGATGAGGACAATAGTCCGAATAATGTAAATAGTGTACATAATACCTCCTCTCAGAAATATAGACAGATACTGAAGGGCCGAAACGTTGTGATAAATATGGCGACAAAGACGAGGACAATAGTCCGAATAATGTAAATAGTGTACATAATACCTCATCTCAGAAATATAGACAGATACTGAAAGGCCGAAACGTTGTAATAAATATTACGACAAAGATGAGGTCAATTGTCCGAATAATGTAAATAGTGTACATAATACCTCATCTCAGAAATATAGACAGATACTGAAGGGCCGAAACGTTATGATAAACATGGCCACAAAGATGAAAATCACAGTCCGAGCAATGTAAATAGTGTTTATATATATAAATATGAGCCTAAAATGTATACACACTTCAGGAAAGGAAACAATCGTCTTCCCTAGTTTTTAGGCTTTACCTAGTTTTTTGGGGGGGAGGCTAAAGGATGTTTTGTATCACGGAAAACACAACTACATTGGTGGACCTTAGAGAAGAAACTGGAAATACATGTGTAGCAATCCCAATGGACATTTTGCCTAACGTACTAACGACACCAAAAGAACCATTAAGAACATTTCACCATTCCTTATGAAAAAAAATCTTTGTAAAGACCTGCAGCACTTTCGTGAATTAGCTAAGGAGAGGGAGATTTTGAATAGACTGAGAAAAACTATTTACAAAGTTGCTGGCGAAAGCACACTGATTTTCAGTGTGCCTTCAAAACGAAACAGCTCTTGTAGTGTCTTGATGAAGAATTATTGGCTAGGGATGTGGATAGTTATAATGGTAATGTAAGTTGTCTCCAAGAAAGAGAAAAATAAAAAGAAGGAACTCGTATTTATATCGATTTGTGGCAGCACACGTTAATAGCTTTGGAAATGGTTAATGTTAGAGAAATGATTACGTCATGAGTGCCAAATGTGAGAATAACATACAGACGGACAACAATAGTATACACATTGAACAAGAACATTAAAAAATCACAATAAAATTCTATTATTCCCCTTAAAAGCCTTGAAGACCTAGGAAGACCTGCAACACTTTCGAAAATGTTGTGGTCTGTTTAGAGGCCAGAAAGAAAGACAGGGAAAGACGAAAGTAAGTTGAACAAGTGTATTGAAATAACAGATATATACAAAGCAAGAGTGTTAGTAATAATCAGATAGAAATGTCTGTCCGAACGGTCAGGTTACACTGCGTCTCGGCTGCTCTACGACTCTATATTTAACAGTCCCTCCACGAGGAATGTATGTGGCACAAGGCGGGATTTAATGCGGGTTTCTCCGAGCCCGTAGACTCGGCCAAAAATTTTCCCTTAGAACCCGCATAAGCGGGCTCGGAATCTGTTTACCTCCCCGGAAAAGCCTCGTCCGGGTTCCTCTCTGCCAAAGCAGAGAGCTCGACAGAAGTCGCACACAGTCAGAGACTGATCATGACTCGGTATTTACTCGACCCCCCCCCCCCCCACTGAGGTTGTGACACAAGGTCGATTTTTAACGTAAGGACCCGAGTGTTTTCACCCGGGCCGCTGGTCTTGGCTGGTCATAGCTTGTCCAAGCTGGTCTAAGCTAGTCATAGGTGGTCTTAGCTTGTCCAAGCTGGTCCAGGCCGGAGCCGGTCCAAGCTAGTCGTAGCCATGATACTACCAGCGCAGGGACGAATCCCTACTCCAGGTAAGTATCAAGTGACGCTCTCAGCCAAAAGGCCGACAAAGCGAGCGATCTGCGAACAGATACTACGCTTTGATCCCGGCCTCCAGGCGGAGCAGCGTCAAGACTGATCATGACTCTCACCCTAGGAAGTCTCGCAGTTAGTATTTATGAGAGGAGGAAGAGTTCATTCTACTGTAGGAGGGGTTACCACTACAGAAAACACTTGCACAGAGGTTCAAAGGTTTGAGGCCACTCGTGGTAATTTTTTTTTTAAATTGATCACGGAAAGTAGTTGTTTTCTACTGTAAATAAGAGAAAATTATTACACATGGTTAAAAAAAATGTTGTACCATAGGGGTTACGATTCGCCCACAAATGTTTGTTGTGTAAATTACATCTCTGATTTATCCGATTGAATAGATAAACAAGTTATCGGGGGTTTGTGCAATAAACTACCAGCAAAAGTTCTCCCCTAGTGAGTGACCAGAGGACCGAAGACCCTGCACACGTCGCAAATGACACGGATACAGGAGCTGCTCACGGTGCACACTTCATGCGATGGTATGCTAGGTCCACCTGACGTGTGCTGATACCTAGATCGTCTCCGACAGCTTGCAAAATGTGTTCTTCGAGGTCAGGGCTACGAGCGGGTCTCGGTTTTTCTCGATCCATAGTCTGTGGTGCCACGGATCCTGTCTCAGTATCGCGACGTTAAACAGTGGCAAAGGTTAAATGACTTAACTGCCTTCGGTCTGGAAACTCAATCTGATACAGCTGTGTAGCCTCGCGTCCATTACCATTCGTATCAGCCTGCTTACAAGAATATCCTGCCATTGTTAAACGGAACACTTCTCAGTTAATTCACTGCTACACACTTTAAACGTTGAAGACAGACTAGCTACAAATGTACACGAATGACAAATGTAACCTAGTCCAGATTGCAACACAGCGCCACCTACTGTTAACTTTCTTTAAACTTAATAACTCAAAAAGGAAGGATTTTTGGACATTTATATGGACTTTTGCCCTTGTTTTGATGTGAGGAACCCGCTCAAAAAAGTTCATGCACCCCGTATATATATATATATAATCATTTAGAGACAGACTGTTTCGCTGTATCACATCTTATCAGTGTAACTAGATGTACGGTTGCCTCTAGCTAGGATCGAAACCCAACTGAAATGGCGTTAGTCGGGGATTCTACCACTAAGCTGTTAACGCACGGCAGTTGGGGATTCTAGCACTACGTCGTTGGCGCACGGCAGGGATAAAGGTGAATATATATATATATATATATATATATATATATATATATATATATATATATATATATACCCAAGTATAGGACTGGTATATACGGAATAAATTCCAATAACCAACAATTATCTTTCTTAAAAGAATGCGCAGTACAGAGTAGTGCAGATATATATATTTGTTTATTTATTATAATTTTATCATATAGACAAAACCATTTTACTCACTACAAAGATGCAACTTGGTTTCAGTGCATTTCAGCTGCACTTCGACGGGTGAGAGTCGAAAATGGTTAACCATTTTCGAATCTCACCCGTCGGAGTGCAGTTATTTTCGACTCTCACCCGTCGAAGTGCAGTTGAAATGCACTGAAACCAAGTTGCATCTTTGTAGTGAGTAAATGGTTTTGTCTATATGATAAAATTATAATAAATAAATAATTATCGCTCTACTATCGGTATCGAGCCCTCTTTTGAATTAATGCTGTGAACAGGGAATTTATATATTACTTTCGTTCTCATCGCATCGGATATATATATATATATATATATATATATATATATATATATATATATATATATATATTGTCATCCACAGACACACTGTTTTGCTGTATCCCAGCTCTTCAGTGTGGCTAGACATCTGATTGCTTCAAGCGAGTATCGAAACCCGACCGATCTGGTATCGTTTCATGGCAAAGGGGACGGAAAATTTTAACTTTTTCTATGCAAAATACGTCAGTGGCCCGAAGATCTCAATTTAATTCGATTGAAGCCATTTGAGCCAACCCCGCAAAATTAACATGGGATGAATTTCTCAGAAGAGTGAAACCTTTCCGTCCAAGAAAAGAAAAAGCGCTCGTAGACTCAGTGAAAAAAGAATGGAATCATTTATCAAACCCATACTTTATGAAACTTTTGCAACGAATGTCAATGGACTGCAGTAATCAAGGCTAAAGGAGGATATTTTGACGAGAGCAAAATCTAAACTTAAAAAGATTTTTTTTCTTTTTTCACAATAAGATTTCTAATAAAAACCATATATTATTCGTTTTTAACCATGTATAATAATTTTCTCTTATTTAAAATACAAAACAACTACTTTTGGGTTAATTTTTAAAAAAATAGGGGTATGGTCAAACTATTGAACTGTAGTGTATAGTATATATGTAGATTTTTCCAGCAATCTAACATTTTTCCGTTTTTCGGAGTTTAAAGAATATAGGAATTGTCCGTCGTTATAATGGTTCCGACCGTTTTCGTCATCCAGGCACACACATTTTTTCGTTAAATAAATTTTTCCTTTATTAAAATGTGTCAGATTAACAAATAAGAAACCCATCACGTCTTTAGAAAATACACACACAAGCAAGGCACACACACACACGCACGCACACACACATACATACATACACACACACACACACATATATATATATATATATATATAGATAGATAGATAGATAGATAGATAGATAGATAGATAGATCATGTTTGATAATGGCTTATGTAAGCCGAAAGCCTAGATTGGATTCAAACATGTGTCAATGTGATGTTTTCCATTCGTCTTTCACCGATAATGTGATTAAGCTTATCAGATAATACGAAAGAAACTTACGTAAAATAAATAGACAAAACTTGTCTGTATTATTTAATGAAACATGCATTAATATATATATATATATATATATATATATATATATATATATATATATGTTTAAATAAGTTTTTGTGGTACAGAATTTCATAATAGCTAAGATAAGGAGAAATTTATGAGGATTTTTTTTTTCCATTTCATTCAATTCGTTAATTTAATTTACACGTTTTTATATTGTTATTCCCAGAAAAATAAACTTGATAAGTCATGGGACTAAAGCGGTTGTTGTTTTTTTTGTTTGTTTTAGCTTTTTTTTAAAAATGCCTTATAAATTTTGCCTTTTCCTAAACTGTATACATGCCAACACCTTTTCCTACATGCTTCTGTTTGGAATAAAGGCCCAGTAATATACAATAAATATTTTTTATTATCTTTATTATTACTATTATTATTATTGTTCATTTAATCTCCCGAATTTCTTTCATGGGCTTATTACATCTACAATATTTACTAATATATATATATATATATATATATATATATATATATATATATATATATATATAATAATCCTAAGGAGCTTGCCTAGGTTTTACCTAAACGGATTCTCAGGGTAAAGTCGGCTAAAGAGAAAATTTCGTATTTTTCCTTTTTAACCGGATTTACCCTGAATATCCATTTAGGTGAAACCTAGGTAGGTTTGCCTGGCTCCTTAGGATTATTTTAGGTTTCGCTCTACTTAGTGTCTTGAGCACTTTACGTAGTTGTCTTTTTACTCGTTTTGGGTTTTTTTTCTTTGGACTTGGAGCTTAAACACTGGACGATTGTTTTCGCCTTGTTTTATGTTCTTGGTTCTTTCTTTTTTTATTCCCTATCTTTCCTCGGGTACCGATATGTTCTGCTGCAAGTTGAGCTATCCAAGGTTTTTCCAAACGAGTACCACCATTTATATATATATATATATATATATATATATATATATATATATATATATGTATGCAAGTTTCATTAAAAACGACAGACAAGGTACTACGGTTAAGTTTTTTATTTAATTTTTCTTGTGTACGAACAAGAGTTTTCTTTGCTGGACAAAGGGTGTGTAAGAACTGTCCAAATGTTTTATTTTTCCGAGCACTTTCGGCTATATCTTTAGCCATTATCAAGGATGATTTGATTTTTCTGCTTAATTGAGTGTGTGCATTATGTGTATGTCTTAGTGTGTAGTAGTGGTGTTTTAATTTCCAAACACGGTTAGCACGTTGTGGCTTTGTTCGTAGTTAATATTATTAAGGGTAGGCTTTTTCTTTTTTATTATTAAAGCCTCCATTATTTTAACTTTTTTTACAGGTGGAAGCAATTAATATATTTGTGTTTTCTACTAGTATATTTCTAATGGAGTCTGGTAAATTTGTGTGTGTGTTTAAATGGGTTCTAATGGAGCTGTGATCGGATAGGTGTAACGTAAGGCGTCTGGATAAGCATGTGGTTGTGTAACCGATGTTATTATTTATGAGTCCGGTTTCATTGAGTAATACTGAAATGGATCATTTTTCTTAAATTATAACAATGATTGAAAATCAATCATTTTCTTGCAAAACATGATGTGTGAAACGCAACGACACGCGAATAGTTCAACTAGTATGCTATATTGCTGAGGAAATCGAGCCGTTTGTAGCTAGTTGTTTGAGACGTTTCAAGGTAGACGCTATCCTCAGACCGCCTGACGATTGTATCTAGCATGAAACAACCTGTAGCCTCTGAGTGTTGACTTCCGTATTCACTTTTATATTTACAAACGCTCTCTGATTTTGAGCACTTTATCCCATACATATAGCACACCTTGAAACTACATTTCTTCATTCATATATATATATATATATATATATATATATATATATATATATATATAAAGCAGGATGTGTGTATGTGTGTAACGAATGCACGGCCGCAATTTTCGACGGATTTGCACCAACATTTACATGCACATGCTCCAAGTTACCGGGGACGCCAAGACCGACTTTACATTTCCCAACTCCCATCGATAGTTGAAATAATCGATTTTTTCCTGCTTCTACGGCAGTTTTCATGTAATTTGCGATATCTGCATTCGTCACAAGTGGAAAAATTTAAATCTGCATGGCACTTTACTCCAGTTGGCTCATTCGCTTGCTTAAACTCAACGTTCATTCTGATTCCGCAGAACTGGGTTGGGTGTGAAAAAGTATTTGTTGTTAATATTCTTTTTTCATTCGGTTTTTCCAGTTACGAGTCCTTTTTTTAAAGGTGGTCGTTTTGTGTTCATTTTGTTTAGTTCTTTTTTCGTAACAGATTTAATGTTTAGTATAGAGCTTAGAAAAAATTCGCAGTGTGAGATAGGCAAGAAGTAAGGCATGTAGCAACATCAGCAAGGCAAAAAGTATGGCA
This sequence comes from Acanthosepion esculentum, assembly GCA_964036315.1. NCBI lineage: Eukaryota > Metazoa > Mollusca > Cephalopoda > Sepiida > Sepiidae > Acanthosepion > Acanthosepion esculentum. Next base: position 132,795,308 of record OZ038479.1, read on the forward strand.
TGTAGCAACATCAGCACGACAAAGGGCACTCGTTTAAAGTGCAAAAATATTTTAAGTCAAGTGATAGCGATTGTTGTATGAGTCGTACGATTTTTGAATCAAGCAAGGGCAACGCCGAGCCATGCTGCTAGTATATATATATATATATATATATATATATATATATATATATATATATATATATATTCTATGCATTTCATCATTTCATCCCAAGCACGGTAATAAAGCAATTAAGACACAAATGTTTACTGAGTGTTAGAAATATCCACAGTTTGTTTTAGTTCTTATTAATGTTCAGACTCACTTCGTAATGGAGGTAAAAAATGTTATGCCACATCGTCTTGACCCAGATAATTGGTGAGCGAAGAAAGGAATATTGATCTGATTTGAATTTTCCCCCATTATGTGCATTACTATATATCCATTATATAATAACACCGACTCCCAAGATGATACTTCCCTGTTCACTTCAGTCTTAAACTGCTCAAATATGAGGTCAATCTTTATCTTCCCAACATATCACCATAAAACGTGCCTCTTAGACTCCACATCAAGTCACTCTTGGGCCCTGTACAGGATGAACATAAAAAAAGGTTAGGATACGAGCATACACACAAAATCTGTCTATATCTCTAAGATAAGGTATTATGATTACTTACATTATTTATATTATTCAAGACTGTTATCCTCATCTTCATTACTATATACACAAGGTTTCGGTTGTTGTACGCTCCGCCTTCTTCAGGTGATTGGAATTTCGAATCGAACCCTTTATTTTGTCCACCGGGGGGTAGATTGTTCTAGTTCCACGGGACATGCCTCTTCCCGATATCTCAGTTATTTCTCTTTAACTCAACTCTTCAAGTTTTTTTTACCACTGCTGTGGTCAGGTATAAAACTAACAAGTCTTTGGGTCTAGTCACTGGATTTAAGCACCGTCTTTATCCACTGGTAGAGGCATGGTACGCTGAACTAGAACAAGTGGACGAAATAAAGGGTTTGGTTAGAAATTCAAATCAGCTGAAGTAGGCCCAAGTGTATAACGGCCGAAACGTTGTGAATATCAGGATAACAGTTCAAATAATGTAAGTAATGCACACCAGAGTTTAATATTATAAAATTGGCGCTTCAAAGCCGGTAGATCTGGCGGAGTTTATAGCGACTGATAGCCGTTACCGCAATCCACGCTTCGACACAGCAACAACACATTAAAAACAGAAGCCTCTCCAAATTATACCACAGCTCCGTGCGGCACAAAATTAATTACGTAAATTGCTACGGTATCCTCCAGGGATTAAACTCAGAATAACAAAATGTTTATAACGACAGCAATGAAGTTCTCTATAATGGCGATGATAAATCTATATATTCCCCGATATATATTAAACAACGAACGGGTTGGTAGTTTTACGGTTATTGGCTTTCAAAATTAAACGCCGAATCGCGTTCGAGTACCAACCCCATCCTTTGCGCTTACAAATACGTTTACGGTAATTGCTCCTTTTTACAAATACTTTGACGGTAATTGCTCCGAGGAGCTGCTTTCGCTTGTCCCTAGGCCTCATGAATTTAAACGTCCTACGAGGCTGGCATCCCGTTCCCACCACTTCACCGTTCAAACTGTTAGATGTAGACGTCTCTTCTACTCCAATGGCTTCATGTCTCGCACATCTCGCCTGTAGAACTCCCTTCCCTATTCCTGTTTCCCTGACAAATAGAATCTCCAACTATTTAAGTGTAGCGTCAATCGATATCTCCAGTTGCCTTGATCTATCCACTTCCCTTCTCCACATCCTTTCACCTTTCATTCCTATCTGCTCTCGCTCCAAATCTTCTGTAACCCCCTTGCCTTGATCGATCCACTATCTTTCTCCACATCCTCTCCTTTACCACTCCTATCTGCTCTTCCTCCAAACCTTCTGTAACCCCTTGCGTGCTAGTGGCCTCCAGCCTTGCTTGGGGTGATAAGCTTAAAAAAGAAATACTCTTGGGAAGTGAGTTACTTCGACCGGAAAATTTGGCCTTGGAGCCTTGATTGGTAGCCATTTTTGGAGGTAAAGTCTAAATTCAAAACCTTGGGAAAGATACCTTATTTGTTTACCTAAATTTCCTGGCAAGTGACAGATACTAGAGTGTGCAGTCGCTCTCTCACAGGCATGCCGTCGCCTCCCTCTGTCTTTTCTACTTTCAGGGCAACTAGCTAGTTCCCAAAACGTGGCACTAGGTCGGCATCTCAGTCCCACCCTTACACTGTCGAAACTGTTAAATGTAGCCGTCTCTTCTACTCCAATAGCTTCATGCCTCGCACTTCTCGCCTGTGGAACTCCATCCCCTTTTCTTGTTTCCCTGACAGCTATTATCTCCAACTATTCAAATGTAATGTCAATCGACGTCTCCAGATGACCCGATCTATCCCGTAACCTTCTCTTCGTCCTTTCCTCAATCATTCCTCTTTGCTCTCGCTCCAACTCTCTGTAACACCTTGCGTGCTAGTGGCTCCCCGATTGGCTTGGGGTGAAACGCTTAAAAAAAACTCTCTCAGGGACGTCATTTATTCCAGCTCCCTTGAAGTTCTAGAACATTCCATAAGGAAGGATCCGTACTGGTCTGATGTAAATGATACTCACTTCCAATGTCTAATGGAGAAGTCGTACGATTGCCACAAATTATTCATCAACAACAAAAAACTATCCATCAATATATACTTTTATAAATATATACAATATACAATATAATTTTTATAAATTAAAATTATTTGATTTTAATATACGGAACAATATTCGTGAATATGAAAGGATTTTGTTAAAAATAAGTAGACATAATGTTTGTAATTTATTCACTCAGATATATATATATATATATATATATATATATATATATATATATTTCTGAAATTTTGAATGATCTTATTCCATTTCAAAAATAAAGCTTGTAAAAGGAATAGTTTAAATTAATATACGACCAAAAATAAAATGTTTTTGTCAAAAAAACCGTAATGATTTCATTATGTTTATGTAACAATAATGTAAGGATATTCCGCGGACAATTCAACAGTTTATGTTCCCTCATCTCATTGCCTGGTTATGAACTATAAACCTAATCTGAGCTTGAAATATTATATAATATTTACAAATACTTTCTCGGTAACTGCTCCGATGAGCTGCTTTCGCTGGTCCCCAGACTTCATGAATTTAAGTGTTCAACTAGGCTGGCATCTCGCTCTCACCCTTTTACTGTCGAAACTGTTAAATGTAGCCGTCTCTTCTACTCCAATAGCTTCATCTCTCGTACTTCTCGCCTGTGGAACTACCTCCCCTTTTCTTGTTTCCCTGATAGCTATAATCTCCAACTATTCAAATATAATCTTGATCCCCGGCCTTCTCTATATCCTTTCCTCTGTCACGGCTCTTAACTGCTGCTTTTTGTAATCTCATTCGTGCTAGTGGCACTCCCGCCTTGCTTGGGGTGAAATGCTTTTAAAAAAAAAGGAATCTGTGGAAAGCCATGATCGCCTACATCCTATAGAGGCATGGAAACATAAAAAAATAAATAAATAGAAAAACGAAAAAAATTCAAACATTCTGTCATTTTATATAATACGGGATAATTATTAAGTAAACAAGAAAATACAGCGATTTTCCAATTTTCATTTTTCTGATGGGTATTAATTTTTCAGTTCGTCGTCGTCGTCGGCATCCGTCCGCTGTAGGTGCTAGGTAATGGAGTTACATCGTCTCTGGTGACTGTGCAGTCCCACTCTGGAGCGGCAGTCTCTCAGGCACTTGGCGCAGATGAAGCGATGGAGTAGCGCTGCCGATGTCTTGCGACGTCGTTGGAGTGTCCTCTCCAGTGCGTTACGAGCCTAGGCGGGTTGTATGGAGAACTAGGGCTGCCCGGACGTCTAGTTCCCCCTCTTGGTAGAGTCCAAAGTAGAGGATAAACCAATATAGTTTGGTACCAGTGCGGCTGCAGGAGTTGTCGTTAGCTAGCACAAAGTTCCGACCATCCGCCTTCGGGGCTCCAGTCCGGGTTTGAATTCAGAGTTGTCCTTCACCTAGACCATAAATTTCAACCGTCTGCAGAACTGATTGCTCCTAGAATAATTTTCGAAATTCTCCTTATAAGGAAACGGATAATATTACCATTACCATCCGTCGTCGTCGGCATCCGTCCGTCTCGAGAGACGATGGAGTAGCGCTGCCGATGTCTTGCGACGTTGTTGGAATGCCCTCTCCAGTGCGCTACGAGCCTGGCCAGAATGTATGGAGAACTATGGCTGCCCGGACGTCTAGTTCCCCGTCTCGGCCTTGCTAGTAGAGTCCAAAAGATAGGATTAAACAATACAGTTTGGTACCAGCACGCCTGCAGGAGTTACCGGAAGGTAGCACAGAGTGCCGTCCATCCACCTTCGGGGCTCCAGTCCGGATTTGTGTAGGGCTTACTCCTTAGCCTTTTCTTCTCCCGAAGATTTCCACAAGGCAGTGGGTTTATTTAACCCATAGCTGGGATTTGGTTCATGGGCACCAGGGCGTGTCCACACACCGGTAGGCCTGCATGCCACATGTTAAGGGGGCCAAACCCCTCCCCCGTTCCCTGTAGTTTAACCCAAGTCCGCAAGGTGCTCGGTTGCCATGTCTCGCCACGAGGAGACACTGCATAGGGCTTGCTGATGGAGAGGCTATATACTGGCAGGGGAATACTTACGCACTCGGCTCCCCTTTTCGCATTGCTGCTAGCCAGTGGCTGTAGCTGAAAGCGAGAAGCGACAAGCACTGCCACTACAGACTACCACACTAGACGCATCACAACAGCCTTTGAGACACCAATTTTTCAGTTAACGGTTGAATAAGCCCATGGCCAGATTTACGTCAATAAAATAGCCATCAAAATTCCCGTCATATCGATAACTGTTTGAAATTTAACTAAAAATATCGCAAGACATGTCATGAATATGAATGATGGTTGTTATCTAAAGAAGTAAGGGGGTACAATTGAAAAGATGTGAAATTGACAACTTTTCCATTTCACTGAAACAGATGGTAAACACTTCTATCTTCCCTTATTTCTTTTCCTTCTTTCATTTTCTCTCTGATAACAAGTAGCGTCTCTGGTATGTCTTTTCTGTTTTTCCACGTGATCAAAACGGAACAGCCCATTATTTATGAGGTATTAGCAGGAGTCGTTAAACACTTCTATCTTCCCTGGTTTCTCTCTTTCTTGCTTTCATTTTCTCACTGAAAGCAAGTGGCGTCACTGATATGTCTTTTCCCATTTTCCACGCGATAAAAACAGAACAGTCTATTATTTATGAGGCATTGATAGGATTTGTTAAACAATTCTATATTCCCTTCTATCTTTCTTTTTCTTTCTTTCTTTTTTTTCTTACTTTTCTCACTGAAACCAAGTAGTGTTTCTGAGATGTTTTTCGTCTTTCCACGTGATCAAAACTGAATAGTCAATTATTTATGATGTATTAGCTGGAGTTCTTATACACGTCTATCTTTCCTTATTTCTTTCTTTTTCTTTCTTTCTTTCTTAATTTCTTACTGAAACCAAGAATTGTCTCTGAGATGCCTTCCGTCTTTCCACGTGATCGAAACGGGATAGCCCATTATTTATGAGGTATTAGCTGGAGTTGTTACACCCTTCTATCTTCTCTTCCTTCTTACTTTTTCTTTCTTTCTTTCTTTCTTACTAATTTTTCTCACTGAAACCAAGTAGTGTTTCTGAGATGTGTTTCTGTCTTTCCACGTGATCAAAACGTAATAGTCGACCGTTTATGAGCTAATGACAGGACGTAACGTTTGTGCTAACTAAGGGAGTGAGAAGCTGAATTATAATGAAATAATAAATATAAAGTTTATGCCCTGCTCAGTATAGCGTTGTTGCGTGAATCATTCAGCAGTTTAATGGTGACTTCAAAATCTAGGAAGGGTAGCGCAGATTTCGTGGGGAAAAAAGTGGACAGTGGCAACGCACCCGTAAAAAGGGCAAAACATGATATCTCTGGATATGGAACTAAAATATGTGTATTGGAATTAAAATACATTAACCTCCGTAGTTTAAAGAAACGATTCAGTTCAATATTCTCTGAGTGTTACCCGAACTGACAGTCACCCTGAAGAAGACCGCCTTACGATCACATCAAATTGAAACACCAGTTCCCGTACGATCAGCGAAGTTAAGCAATATTAAACCTGGTCACTACCTAGACGGCTGACCGTTTGCGAAAGCAAGTTGTTATAAGTTTGGATGTGCAGGTGGTGTAATGGATAATGTCTTGGAATTGTCAATTGGAGAGCCAAGTTCCAATTCCCGTTGAGTTCGTTACATTCACTTACGCGCAAATACCCTTAAAGACAGATGTGAATGCAACTCTTGTCCCCCATCTGTGGGTTAATCAGTAAGAGTTGTATCACTGAACAATTATTGTCTCTAATAAAAAATATTCTATTTTTTCTGGATGTAAATAACTTGAAAATGTTTATAAGCTATATAAAACTAATCAATCTGAAGAAGGCTGGAGAGTACAACGGCTGAATTATTGTAATAACAACAACAAAACTGAGAATTTAATCCGATATGGAATTTTTTTAATCGTAAATTGCTTTAAAAATCAAATACTAAAATTCTCCTTTTGACTTCAAGATCTGTGAGAAATTCTGCATTTGACTTCAAGATCAGTGAAAAATTCTCCTTTTGACTTCAAGATCAGTGAGTAATTGCTTGGATTGGGGAATCGGAGAGCCGAGTTCGAATTCCAGTCGAATCCATTAGATTCACTTACGTGCTAATACTCTTGGGAAAGGTGTAAATCCTCTTCTTCTCCCTCCAGCTATGGGTAAATAGCAGGACAGACTGGGTTCTATAGTCTTGAATGGCAACTGATCTAGAAGGACAACTCTGAACTCATTCATTCTGAAGTCGTTTGGGAGCCCTGTGGCACGTAGTGCACCAGGTCTCTGTATTCGGCCCTTCAAAAAGTGTGGATGGTTCTGCACAAAACCTTCACCACTATAATCAAATTTCATGTGTTGGTGGCGGGCTGTCAGTTTCCTAGGAACTGATCTGCTTGACACTCATACGCCGTGCGTATCGATGAATTACTTAATCATGATTATCTCAAATCCTCCTAATAATTTCTATCACTTGTATATCCTTGCCTGAATCGGCTTCTAATGCAATGGATGGAGCGGCTTGGGGATAGTAGTCGTGGCTTATGGGAGCACAACCCTATGGATAAGGGAAACTCGGATGAGTTCCACCAGGGATTATGTGATCGAGCGGCGTTACATCTAGTCTATTTCGATACCTCTTCGTCACTGAGGCCCGTTGGTACAGTTGGGATGACGTTTGCCTGATAACGTAACTGTCCAGATTTCAATTTCAATTATCGATGGATGCGCACTGCTGATGCGTCCCAAATATAGGACGAAACGGCCGTCCAGTGCTTTCTGCATTCTGTTGAGGTTTCTTCTAGACTCGATGATTTACTTAATTATGATTATCTCAAATCCTCATAATAATTTTTGTCACATATATATATATATATATATATATATATATATATATATATATATATATATATATATTAAAGAAAAACATACCACTTTAAGGCTCCATTGTAATAGTTTATTTCACCAAGGACTATTAACTGACCAAGGATCTTCAGACATCACTTTCAAAAGGTGAAACGAAAAATGAAATAAAAATTTACACTTTTGACGGGCAGTATTAAGCTTATATAAGTTGACATAGAGGGTGGTGAGGAATGGTATGAGAGACATGGTCGAGTTTAGAGAGGGAAGGGAGAATTTCTTTATAATACTTAATATTGAGGAAAGAAGGGGGATGAGTCATAAAAGCCTTTCTTTAAATTGTTAGCTCCAAATTAACATTGAGCTCTCAGGTTTTAATCCTCCTTGGGATTATCCATACGGATTACCAAGATTTTCGTTACTTATATATATATATATACATATATATATATATATATATATATATATATATATATATATATATATATATATTATAAATTAACTGATTTACAATATGTTTTTTCGCTACACAGTAATAACCATGTTTCAAAATGGAAGCTCAAAGCTTCGAATTTAATTTTGTTATTAAATTAAAGACATTAGTTCCATTTCCTCTTCAAGCGAATGTCAGATTCCAAAATTTTTGAAACATGGTTATTACTGTGTAGCGAAAAAACATATTTTAAATCAGTCAATTTATAATATTAAAGCTCTGTAAATTTACATTGAGCACTATTGTGTAAAAATAAAAATATCTATAAGAACACCGGATTATATATCTTACGGTTTTTTATATATATATATATATATATATATATATATATGTGTGTGTGGGGGGGGGTGTCTGTGTATAGGGACATTCGATTTGATTTATCCACTCTTAACCGATCTGATAATGAAAGATACAACAATGTCCTTCCTGAAATCAAATGTATTTTTACGTTTTTTATTGTGTATGATTTCCCGATTTAAAGCACTTTTTATACATTTTCTTAGTAAATTACTTTCTTTTTAATTAGAGAAGGATTTTAATTCAAAATTATGTTCACGATGAGCAACTAATTCACTGAGTGTGTTGTTTTGTAAAAGATTCATTTTGTGTTCATATAATCCCCGAGGTTTTTCCTATATATTGCTTGTGGCAATCATTACATGTTATGGGGTAAATTCGTCCTTCAAGTTATAGCTTATTATTTTGTTTTATATCAAATCTTTTATTGCTTTAGAAGTAATTGTCAGAATCTTTACGTTTGGCTATTATAATTTTTTTCAATTCTGTGGGTAGAACAATATATTTTGATTCGCTGTGTTTGTCAGGAAATTCTGTTATTTTAATTTTAAATATTTTGCTAGCCTTTTGTTGCGCGTTAAATATGAAATACGGTATTGGGGGAAATGTTTACTAACAAATAAGAGATTGGTGAATTGAGGGATCTTGTGGAAAATGGGGTTTTAAATAACAGAATGCCATAGACAGATTATACAAGCAACAAAGAAATTTTACAGAAAATGAAAAGAAAAGAAACTGGATGTTATATTATACTTAGAGCCAGAAAGCGACATTTGAAATTTTGCTGACGAATTGATATATTTGTGTTTTTTTTACGGTTTACCAACCCTTTGAAGGTTATTTAAAGTCACAAAATATTTTCAGATTATAAGAATTTTTTGGGAGTAACAAATATTTTCTAATATAAGTTTTACTAATTAAGGGGAGGAGCAGTAGATTCGAAAGGAACGCGTAAGTGAATCTAACTGCTCCGACTGTTAATGGAACTCGGCATTCCAATTTCCAATTCTTAACCGTTATCCATGACACCACCCGCACATACGTGCATACATACAGTACTTGTTATTCCCAAGAGGTATTGACCAGGCTGGATGTTGCCAAGTTTCGATGAGCTTACGAGAACCGATGTTTCAACGGATACATATTGAGGAAAGAAGACTTGGAGAATTCGACACTCACATATATATTGCAGGCAAGTGGGATAGAGAAAAACACCGTGTATGCTATATGGGTAAATGGTTGGAAGACACAGGGTGGGAAGGTTAGTAAAAAGACAAACATTGCGAATAGCAACAAAGTTGCGGAGAAGTTTGATCGTCCACATCCCTAAAGAATGTTTTTACGATTAGTTAACCGAAAATTATATATAATTTATATAAATATAATTTATATACATGTGTGTGTGTGTGTGTGTGTGTGTGTGTGTGTGTGTGTGTGCAGGTATGCAGAAAAATAGGAAATAACGTTAGGTAAATAATCCGGAGTTCTTTAGTATTTTTGCTTTTATTTTTAAAAAGACAGTACTCCATACAGAAGTAGAGCTTGTATTGCTTGCCGTCATCTATTCTGTTATTTTGGCGGGTGGACAGTTTTTAATTTGTTTATTTGGATTGATTATTTTTACTTGTTTTTGCTTATTTATACTTATTTTTATTAGGTCTAATGGTTATTTTAGCGAGGGCGGTTTGTTAATTTGTTCATTTAGTTATTTGGATTCATTTTTATTAGTTTTCTTTTAATTTATTTATTTACTTATTTTTTTATTTTGTATATTTTTATTTATTCTATTTGGGTTTCGATTTTTGAGTAACGTAAATAAAAACCGAAAACCCGCTACTTCAAAGCAATAGATAAGTTATTTGAAATTATATATATATATATATATATATATATATATATATATATATACTAGACGAATTACCCGCGTCTTGATGCGTGTCACACATTTTGTTTTAAGAAAAGGATTGATTTTAAATCGTTGTTGTAAATTTGTGGAGAAAAATGATGCATTTCAATATTACTCAATGATCATGCCGAAAGAATCTCCATCTTCTGGCTTTCTCTTTCTATATTTTGGACAGGAGTCATTCCCTTGTTCAAATTTAAATTTAAATTTAATTTAAATCAAAGGGAAAAAATGAAATAGAGGCTGCAAAAACAGCTTGATCTGACCCGTTTTATATGTATTTGACGCAGTATTTGAATGAATTGATGAGCAGATTTCAACACTGATATTAAGAATTGTCGCAACAAATATGTATTGTAAGGCACTACCCACTGATTGGTGATTTCTTGCTCAACTTGACGTCCATATTGTCTCATTTTGATCTTGCCGATGTGACCTCCATCTTCTGGATTTCTCCTTCTATAGTTTGCATAGGAGTCATTTCCTTGTTCAAATTTAAATTCAATTTAAATCAAAGGGTAAAAAAGGTTTGTGCCCCAACTCAGGACACCCTTTAATCAAAATGATCTTGCCCGTGTGACCTCCATCTTCTGGCTTTCTCCTTCTATATTTTGGATAGGAGTCATTCACTTGTTCAAATTTGAAGTTAATTTTAAACATAGCGGAAAAAATTAGGTGGTGTTTTGTGCCCCCACCCCTGGGGGAAGAAGGAAAGAATAAAAGAAAATTTTTCTTTACCAAAGCGTATCGTTCTCTGATTGACGCCATCAACGTAAATATTAATCATAATGTCCATCACAGGACGAAACGCTTTGGTCAACAAAATTCTTCCTTTTGTCATTATTCATATTAACTTTTCACCGACATATTTTTCGTAAGTCCGAATTTGAATTTACACACGCAAGGAAACACACACACGAAGACATACACACACACACACACACACACACGCAAGGAAACACACACACGAAGACATACATACAGCTATCCTATTATATGCTTTACATTTGTTTATACGGAATTAATTATACTTACTTGTTTATACATAATTGTTTATACGTAATTGTTTATACGTAATTGTTTATACGTAATTGTTCATACGTAATTGTACATACGTAATTGGTTATACATAATTGTTTATAAACAAATCCAACCGCCCGCCCATCCAATGTCCCAGGTATTTCCAAACGGTCACCCATCTAGGTATTTATTATGGTCGATGTTGCTTAACATCGGTGACCGTACAAGAACCAATGTCTCAATGTGATATGGCCGTATTCCCCGCCCAACCAAGAAGGGATTCACCCGAAATGTACAATTGGTCAGACGTTCGGAATTTGGTTGGACTGAGATGTATTGTGTGCCCTGCCCGAGATAGATAGATAGATAGATAGATAGATAGATAGATAGATAGATATGAACGGACTGTGATAGATAGATAGATAGATAGATAGATAGATAGATAGATAGATAGATAGATAGATAGATAGATAGATATGAACGGACTGTGATAGATAGATAGATAGATAGATAGATAGATAGATATGAACGGACTGTGATAGATAGATAGATAGATAGATAGATAGATAGATAGATACGAACAGACTGAGATAGATAGATAGATAGATAGATAGATAGATAGATAGATAGATAGATAGATAGATATGAACGGACTGTGATAGATAGATAGATAGATAGATAGATAGATAGATAGATAGATAGATACGAACAGACTGAGATAGATAGATAGATAGATAGATAGATAGATAGATAGATAGATAGATAGATACGAACAGACTGAGATAGATAGATAGATAGATAGATAGATAGATAGATAGATAGATAGATAGATATGAACGGACTGTGATAGATAGATAGATAGATAGATAGATAGATATGAACGGACTGTGATAGATAGATAGATAGATAGATAGATAGATAGATAGATAGATAGATAGATAGATATGAACGGACTGTGATAGATAGATAGATAGATAGATAGATAGATAGATAGATAGATAGATAGATAGATACGAACAGACTGAGATAGATAGATAGATAGATAGATAGATAGATAGATAGATAGATAGATAGATAGATAGATAGATAGATACGAACAGACTGAGATAGATAGATAGATAGATAGATAGATAGATAGATAGATAGATAGATAGATTCACAGAAACAAATATTGAAAAGTTATAATCATTACAGTTTTTACATTTACGGAATACTCAGAATGATAGCACGTTGAAAGATTACGATAAACAATGTTTAAAAGTTAATTTAATTAAATTGAAAGAGAATAAAAGAAGAATTCCCCACGAGTGATTTTTTTTTTAATTTTCCGTGTTGACGAATGTTGCGCGGCGTAGCGCCTTGTTCAGTAACTACACTTACACACGCCGATACACCGTCACTTTTCGATAGATTCCATTTTGGATCAGGTACGTTTACAAACCGTTTATTTCTAGCTTATCGCCTTCCACCTCCAGACATATATTTTACGATCAGTGTAGATCAGTGATTAAAAATAGATTTATTTTTAAATCAAGTCATTTCATTCCAGCACGACTCGGAGGTTATCTTATAAAAATATTACAATTTCCGCAAACTCCCGTCCCGTTATCACGGAGAAGACTTATTCTTTACAGGCAGTTAAATCATCAGGATTAAAAGAAAAACAAAATAATTCAGTGGAACGACAATCCGAAACAAGATAACATTATTTACATTCATTACATCCGAGATTTTTGTCTGCATTTTTCTTGTAATCTGTATATTTTAGTTCCATCAGTTCTGATCTTTTCAGCTAGAAGATTTACACAGTCTTGTGAGGGAAGCCATATTCTCCTATCTGCAGCCTTTTTTTTCCATAGATGCAACATTGCAAGCCTTTTGCTACTCTATTGCTATATCCATGGCAAATGTTCAGATGAGATCCATTCTTTAGTTCCACCAGTTGAGACCTCTAAAACTAGGACATTTACACAGTCTTGTGAGGGAAGCCTTATTCTCCAATCTCCAGCCTCTTTCCCATAGATGAAACATTGCAAGCATTTTGCTACTCAATAGCTATTTCCATGGCAAATGTTCAGATGAGCTCCATTCTTTAGTTCCACCAGTTCAGACCTTTACAGCTAGGACATTTACACAGTCTTGTGAGAGAAGCCATATTCTCCAATCTGCAGCCTCTTTCCCATAGATGCAACATTGCAAGCCTTTTGCTACTCTATTGCTATTTCCATGGCAAATGTTCAGATGAGCTCCATTCTTTAGTTCCACCAGTTCAGACCTTTACACCTAGGACATTTACACAGTCTTGTGAGGGAAGCCATATTCTCCAATCTGCAGCCTCTTTCCCATAGATGCAACATTGCAAGCCTTTTGCTACTCTATTGCTATTTCCATGGCAAATGTTCAGATGAGCTCCATTCTTTAGTTCCACCAGTTCAGACCTTTACAGCTAGGACATTTACACAGTCTTGTGAGGGAAGCCATATTCTCCAATCTGCAGCCTCTTTCCCATAGATGCAACATTGCAAGCCTTTTGCTACTCTATTGCTATTTCCATGGCAAATGTTCAGATGAGCTCCATTCTTTAGTTCCACAAGTTCAGACGTTTACAGCTAGGACATTTACACAGTCTTGTGAGCGAAGCCATATTCTCCAATCTGCAGCCTCTTTCCCATACATGCAACATTGCAAGCCTTTTGCTACTCCATTGCAATTTGTGGGGCAAATGTTAAGGTGAGCTCCATTCTTTAGTTCCACCAGTTAACACCTTTACAACTAGGACATTTACACCGTCTTGTGAGCGAAGCCATATTCTCCAATCTGCAGCCTCTTTCCCATAGATGCAACATTGCAAGCCTTTTGCTACTCTATACCTATTTCCATGGCAAATGTTCAGATGAGCTCCATTCTTTAGTTCCACCAGTTCAGACCTTTACAACTGGGACATTTACACAGTGTTGTGAGGGAAACCTTATTCTCCAATCTGCAACATCTTTCCCATAGATGCAACATTGCAAGCCTTTTGCTACTCTATTGCTATTTCCATGGCAAATGTTCAGATGAGCTCCATTCTTTAGTTCCACAAGTTCAGACGTTTACAGCTAGGACATTTACACAGTCTTGTGAGCGAAGCCATATTCTCCAATCTGCAGCCTCTTTCCCATACATGCAACATTGCAAGCCTTTTGCTACTCCATTGCAATTTGTGGGGCAAATGTTAAGGTGAGCTCCATTCTTTAGTTCCACCAGTTAACACCTTTACAACTAGGACATTTACACCGTCTTGTGAGCGAAGCCATATTCTCCAATCTGCAGCCTCTTTCCCATAGATGCAACATTGCAAGCCTTTTGCTACTCTATTGCTATTTCCATGGCAAATGTTCAGATGAGCTCCATTCTTTAGTTCCACCAGTTCAGACCTTTACAGCTAGGACATTTACACAGTCTTGTGAGGGAAGCCATATTCTCCAATCTGCAGCCTCTTTCCCATAGATGCAACATTGCAAGCCTTTTGCTACTCTATTGCTATTTCCATGGCAAATGTTCAGATGAGCTCCATTCTTTAGTTCCACAAGTTCAGACGTTTACAGCTAGGACATTTACACAGTCTTGTGAGCGAAGCCATATTCTCCAATCTGCAGCCTCTTTCCCATACATGCAACATTGCAAGCCTTTTGCTACTCCATTGCAATTTGTGGGGCAAATGTTAAGGTGAGCTCCATTCTTTAGTTCCACCAGTTAACACCTTTACAACTAGGACATTTACACCGTCTTGTGAGCGAAGCCATATTCTCCAATCTGCAGCCTCTTTCCCATAGATGCAACATTGCAAGCCTTTTGCTACTCTATTGCTATTTCCATGGCAAATGTTCAGATGAGCTCCATTCTTTAGTTCCACCAGTTCAGACCTTTACAGCTAGGATATTTACACAGTCTTGTGAGAGAAGCCATATTCTCCAATCTGCAGCCTCTTTCCCATAGATGCAACATTGCAAGCCTTTTGTTACTCTATTGCAATTTCCGGGGCAAATGTTCAGGTGAGCTCAATTCTTTAGTTCCACCAGTTCAGACCTTTACAACTATGACATTTACACAGTCTTGTGAGCGAAGCCATATTCTCCAATCTGCAGCGACTTTCCCAAAGATGCAACCTTGCAAGCCTTTTTTTACATTATTGCTATTTCCATGGCAAATGTTGAGATGGGCTCCATACTTTAGTTCCACCAGTTCGGATATTTACAACTAGGACATTTACACAGTCTTGTGAGGGAAGCCATATTCTCCAATCGGCAGCCTCTTTCCCATAGATTCAACATTGCAAGCCTTTTGCAATTCTATTGCAATTTCCGGGGCAAATGTTCAGGTGAGCTCCATTCTTTAGTTCCACCAGTTCAGACCTTTACAACTAGGAAATATACACAGTCTAATGAGCGAAGCCATATTCTCCAATCTGCAGCCTCTTTCTCATAGATGCAACATTGCAAGACTTTTGCTACTCTATTGCAATTTCCGGGGCAAATGTTCAGATGAGCTCCATTCTTTAGTTCCACCAGTTCAGACCTTTACAACTAGGACATTTACACAGTCTTGTGAGCGAAGCCATATTCTCCAATCTGCAGCCTCTTTCCCATAGATGCAACATGGCAAGCCTTTTGCTACTCTATTGCTATTTCCATGGCAAATGTTCAGATGAGCTCCATTCTGTAGTTCCACCAGTTCAGACCTTTACAACTAGGACATTTACACAGTCTTGTGAGCGAAGCCATATTCTCCAATCTGCAGCCTCTTTCCCATAGATGCAACATGGCAAGCCTTTTGCTATTCTATTGCAATTTCCGGGGCAAATGTTCAGGTGAGCTCCATTCTTTAGTTCCACCAGTTCAGACCTTTACAACTAGGACATTTACACAGTCTTGTGAGCGAAGCCATATTCTCCAATCTGCAGCCTCTTTCCCATAGATGCAACATGGCAAGCCTTTTGCTACACTATTGCTATTTCCATGGCAAATGTTCAGATGAGCTCCATTCTTTAGTTCCACCAGTTCAGACCTTTACAACTAGGACATTTACACAGTCTTGTGAGCGAAGCCATATTCTCCAATCTGCAGCCTCTTTCCCATAGATGCAACATGGCAAGCCTTTTGCTACTCTATTGCTATTTCCATGGGAAATGTTCACATGAGCTCCATTCTTTAGTTCCACCATTTCAGACCTTTACAGCTAGGATATTTACACAGACTTGTGAGGGAAGCAATATTCTCCAATCTGCAGCCTCTTTCCCATAGATGCAACATTGCAAGCCTTTTGCTACTCTATTGCTATTTCTGGGGCAAATGTTCAGGTGAGCTCCATTCTTTAGTTCCACCAGTTCAGACCTTTACGACTAGGACATTTACACAGGCTTGTGAGCGAAACCATATTCTCCAATCTGCAGCCTCTTTCCCATAGATGCAACATTGCAAGCCTTTTGCTATTCTATTGCAATTTCCGGGCCAAATGTTCAGGTGAGCTCCATTCTTTAGTTCCACCAGTTCAGACCTTCACAACTAGGACATTTACACAGTCTTGTGAGCGAAGCCCTATTGTCCAATCTGCAGCCTTTTTCCCATAGATGCAACATTGCAAGCCTTTTGCTACTCTATTGCTATTTCCATGGCAAATGTTCAGGTGAGCTCCATTCTTTAGTTCCACCAGTCCAGACCTTTACAACTAGGACATTTACACAGTCTTGTGAGCGAAGCCATATTCTACAAACTGCAGCCTCTTTCCCATAGATGCAACATTGCAAGCCTTTTGCTACTCTATTGCTATTTCCGGGGCAAATGTTCAGGTGACCTCCATTCTTTTGTTCCACCAGTTCAGACCTTTACAACTAGGACATATACACAGTCTTGTGAGCGAAGCCATATTCTCCAATCTGCAGCCTCTTTCCCATAGATGCAACATTGCAAGCCTCTTGCTACTCTATTGCTATTTCCGGGCAAATGTTCTTGTGAGCTCCATTCTTTTGTTCCACCAGTACAGACCTTTACAACTAGGACATTTACACAGTCTTGTGAGGGAAGCCATATTCTCCAATCTGCAGCCTCTTTACCAGAGATGCAACATTGCAAGCCTTTTGCTACTCTATTGCTATTTCCATGGCAAATGTTCAGATGAGCTCCATTCTTTAGTTCCACCAGTTCAGACCTTTACAGCTAGGACATTTACACAGTCTTGTGAGGGAAACCTTATTCTCCAATCTGCAGCCTCTTTCCCATAGATGCAACATTGCATGCCTTTAGCTACTCTATTGCAATTTCCGGGGCAAATGTTCAGGTAAGGTCCATTCTTTAGTTCCAACAGTTCTGACCTTTACAACTCGGACATTTACACAGTCTTGTGAGCGAAGCCATATTCTCCAATCTGCAGCCTCTTTCCCATAGATGCAACATTGCAAGCCTTTTGCTACTCTATTGCTATTTCCATGGCAAATGTTCAGATGGGCTCCATTCTTTAGTTCCATCAGTTAAGATCTTTACAGCTAGGACATTTACACAGTCTTGTGAGCGAAGCCATATTCTCCAATCTGCAGCCTCTTTCCCATAGATGCAACATTGCAAGCCTTTTGCTACTATATTGCTATTTCCATGGCAAATGTTCAGGTGAGCTCCAATCTTTAGTTCCACCAGTTGAGACCTTGACAACTAGGACATTTGCACAGTCTTGTCAGGGAAGCCATATTCTCCAATCTGCAGCCTCTTTCCCATAGATTCAACATTGCAAGCCTTTTGCTATTCATTTGCAATTTCCGGGTCAAATGTTCAGGTGAGCTCCATTCTTTAGTCCCACCAGTTCAGACCTTTACAACTAGGACATATACACAGTCTTGTCAGCGAAGCCATATTCTCCAATCTGCAGCCTCTTTCCCATAGATGCAACATTGCAAGCATTCTGCTACTCCATTGCAATTGCCGGTGCAAATGTTCAGGTGAGCTCCATTCTTTAGTTCCACCAGTTCAGACCTTTACAACTAGGACATTTACACAGTCCTTTGAGGGAAGCCGTATTCTCCAATCTGCAGCGTCTTTCCCATAGATGCAACATTGCAAGCCTTTTGCTACTCTATACCTATTTCCATGGCAAATGTTCAGATGAGCTCCATTCTTTAGTTCCACCAGTTCAAACCTTTACAGATTAGACATTTACACAGTCTAATGAGTTAAGCCATATTCTCCAATCTGCTGCCTCTTTCCCATAGATGCAGCATTCCAAGCATTTTGCTACTCTATTGCAATTTCCGGGGCAAATGTTCAGCTGAGCTCCATTCTTTAGTTCCACCAGTTCAGACCTTTACAGCTAGGACTGTAACACAGTCTTGTGAGCGAAGCCTTATTCTCCAATCTGCAGCCTCTTTCCCATAGATGCAACATTGCAAGCCTTTTGCTACTCTATTGCAATTTCTGGGGCAAATGTTCAGGTGAACTCCATTCTTTAGTTCCACCAGTTCAGACCTTTACAGCTAGTACATTTACACAGACTTGTGAGCGAAGCCATATTCTCCAATCTGCAGCCTCTTTCCCATAGATGCAACATTGCAAGCCTTTTGCTACTCTATTGCAATTTCCGGGGCAAATGTCCAGGTTAGTTCCATTCTTTAGTTCCACAAGTTCAGACCTTTACAGCTAGGACATTTACACAGTCTTGTGAGTGAAGCCATATTCTCTAATCTACAGCCTCTTTCCCAAAGATGCAACATTGCAAGCCTTTTTCTACTCTGTTGCAATTTCCGGGGCAAATGTTCAGGTGAGCTCCATTCTTTAGTTCCACCAGTTCAGACCTTTACATCTAAGACATTTACACAGTCTTGTGAGGGAAACCATATTCTCCAATCTGCAGCCTCTTTCCCTTAGATGCAACATTGCAAGCCTTTTGCTACTCTATTGCTATTTGCAAGGCAAATATTCAGATGAGCTCCATTCTTTAGTTCCACCAGTTCAGACCTTTACAGCTAGGACATTTACACAGTCTTGTCTGGGAAACCTTATTCTTCAATCTGCAGCCTCCTTCCCATAGATGCAACATTGCAAGCCTTTAGCTACTCTATTGCAATTTCTGCGGCAAATGTTCAGGTAAGCTCCATTCTTTAGTTCCAACAGTTCTGACCTTTACAACTAGGACATTTACACAGTCTTGTGAGCGAAGCCATATTTTCCAATCTGCAGCCTCTTTCCCATAGATGCAACATATCAAGCCTTTTGCTACTCTATTGCTAATTCCATGGAAAATTTTCAGATGAGCTCCATTCTTTAGTACCATCAGTTAAGATCTTTACAGCTAGGACATTTACACAGTTTTGTGAGCGAAGCCATATTCTCCAATCTGCAGCCTCTTTCCCATAGATGCAACATTGCAAGCCTTTTGCTACTCTATTGCAATTTCCGGGGCAAATTTTCAGGTGAGCTCCATTCTTTAGTTCCACCAGTTCAGACCTTTACAGCTAGGACATTTACTGAGTCTTGTGAGCGAAGCCATATTCTCCAATCTGCAGCCTCTTTCCCATAGATGCAACATTGCAAGTCTTTTGCTATTCTATTTCAATTTCCGGGGCAAATGTTCAGGTTAGCTCCATTCTTTAGTTCCACCAGTTCAGACCTTTACAACTAGGACATTTACACTGTCTTGTGAGGGAAGCCATATTCTCCAATCTGCAGCCTCTTTCCCATAGATGCAACATTGCAAGCCTTTCGCTACTTTATTGCAATTTCCGGGGCAAATGTTCAGGTGAGCTCCATTCTTTAGTTCCACCAGTTCAGTGCTTTACAACTAGGACATTTACACAGCCTTGTGAGCGAAGCCATATTCTCCAATCTGCAGCCTCTTTCCGATAGATGCAACATTGCAAGCCTTTTGCTATTCTATTGGAATTTCCGGGGCAAATGTTCAGGTGAGCTCCATTCTTTAGTTCCACCAGTTCAGACCTTTACAACTAGGACATTTACACAGTCTTGTGAGGGAAGCCATATTCTCCAATCTGCAGCCTCTTTCCCATAGATGCAACATTGCAAGCCTTTTCCTATTCTATTGCAATTTCCGGGACAAATGTTCAGGTGACCTCAATTATTTAGTTCCACCAGTTCAGACCATTACAACTAGGACATTTACACAGTTTTGTGAGCGAAGCCATATTCTCCAATCTGCAGACTCTTTCCCATAGATGCAACATTGCAAGCCTTTGCTACTCTATTGCTATTTCCATGGCAAATGTTCAGGTGACCTCCATTCTTTAGTTCCACCTGTACAGAATTTTATAACTAGGACATTTACAGAGTCTTGTAAGGGAAGGCATATTCTCCAATCTGCAGCCTCTTTCCGTTAGATGCAACATTGCAAGTCTTTTGCTATTCTATTGCAATTTCCGGGACAAATGTTCAGGTGAGCTCCATTCTTAAGTTCCACCAGTTCAGACCTTTACAACTAGGACATTTACACAGTCCTTTGAGGGAAGCCGTATTCTCCAATCTGCAGCGTCTTTCCCATAGATGCAACATTGCAAGCCTTTTGCTACTCTATACCTATTTCCATGGCAAATGTTCAGATGAGCTCCATTCTTTAGTTCCACCAGTTCAGACCTTTACAACTAGGACATTTACACAGTCTTGTGAGGGAAGCCATATTCTCCAATCTGCAGCCTCTTTCCCATAGATTCAACATTGCAAGCCTTTTGCTACTCTATTGCTATATCCATGGCAAATGTTCAGGTGAGCTCCCTTCTTATTTCCACCAGTTCAGACCTTTACAACTAGAACATTACACAGTCTTGTCAAGGAAGCCATAATCTCCAATCTGCAGCCTCTTTCCCATAGATGCAACATTGCAAGCCTTTTGCTACTCTATACTTATTTCCATGGCAAATGTTCAGATGAGCTCCATTCTTTAGTTCCACCAGTTCAGACCTTTACAGCTTGGACATTTACACAGTCTTGAGAGTTAAGCCATATTCTCCAATCTGCTGCCTCTTTCCCATAGATGCAACATTGCAAGCATTTTGCTACTCTATTGCAATTTCCGGGGCAAATGTTCAGGTGAGCTCCATTCTTTTGTTCCACCAGTTCAGACCTTTACAGCTAGGTAATTTACGCAGTCTTGTGAGCGAAGCCATATTCTCCAATCTGCAGCCTCTTTCCCATAAATGCAACATTGCAAGCCTTTTGCTACTCTATTGCAATTTCCGGGGCAAATGTTCAGGTGAGCTCCATTCTTTAGTTCCACCAGTTCAGACCTTTACAGCTAGGATATTTACACAGTCTTGTGAGCAAAGCCATATTCTCCAATCTGCAGCCTCTTTCCCAAAGATCCAACATTGCAAGCCTTTTGCTACTCTGTTGCCATTTCCGTGTTAAATGTTCAGGTGAGCTCCATTCTTTAGTTCCACCAGTTCAGACCTTTACAGCTAGGACATTTACACAGTCTTGTGAGCGAAGCCATATTCTCCAATCTGCAGCCTCTTTCCCATAGATGCAACATTGCAAGCCTTTTGCTACTCTATTGCAATTTCCGGGGCAAATGTTCACGTCAGCTCCATTCTTTAGTTCCACGAGTTCAGAACTTTACAACTAGGACATTTACACAGTCTTGTGAACGAAGCCCTATTCTCCAATCTGCAGCCTCTTTCCCATAGATGCAACATTGCAAGCCTTTTGCTATTCTATTGCAATTTCCGGGGCAAATGTTCAGGTGAGCTCCATTCTTTAGTTCCACCAATTCAGACCTTTACAACTAGGACATTTACACAATCTTGTGAGGGAAGCCATATTCTCCAATCTGCAGCCTCTTTCCCATAGATGCAACATTGCAAGACTTTTGCTACTCTATTGCAATTTCCGGGGCAAATGTTCAGGTGAGCTCGTTTCTTTAGTTCCACCAGTTCAGACCTTTACAGCTAGGACATTTACACAGTCTTGTGAGCGAAGCCATATTCTCCAATCTGCAACCTCATTCCCATAGATGCAACATTGCAAGCCTTTTGCTATTCTAATGGAATTTCCGGGGCAAATGTTCAGGTGAGCTCCATTCTTTAGTTCCACCAGTTCAGACCTTTACAACTAGGACATTTACACAGTTTTGTGAGCGAAGCCATATTCTCCAATCTGCAGCCTCTTTCCCATAGATGCAACATTGCAAGCCTTTTGCTACTCTATTGCTATTTCCATGGCAAATGTTCAGGTGACCTCCATTCTTTAGTTCCACTTGTAAAGACCTTTACAACTAGGACATTTACAGAGTCTTGTAAGGGAGGCCATATTCTCCAATCTGCAGCCTCTTTCCGTTAGATGCAACATTGCAAGTCTTTTGCTACTCTATTGCAATTTCCGGGACAAATGTTCAGGTGAGCTCCATTCATTAGTTCCACCAGTTCAGACCTTTACAACTAGGACATTTACACAGTCTTGTGAGGAAAGACATTTCCAATCTGCAGCCTCTTTCCCATAGATGCAACATTGCAAGCCTTTTGCTATTCTATTGCAATTTCCGGGGCAAAAGTACAGGTGAGCTCCATTCTTTATTTCCACCAGTTCAGACATTTACAACTAGGACATTTACACTGTCTTGTGAGGGAAGCCATATTTTCCAATCTACAGCCTCTTTCCCATAGACACAACATTGCAATCCTTTTGCTACTCTATTGCTATATCCATGGCAAATGTTCAGGTGAGCTCCATTCTTATTTCCACCAGTTCAGACCTTTACAACTAGTACATTTACACAGTCTTGTGAGGGAAGCCATATTCTCCAATCTGCAGGCTCTTTCCCATAGATGCAACATTGCAAGCCTCTTGCTATTCTATTGGAATTTCCGGGGCAAATGTTCAGGTGAGCTCGTTTCTTTAGTTCCACCAGTTCAGACCTTTACAGCTAGGACATTTACACAGTCTTGTGAGCGAAGCCATATTCTCCAATCTGCAGCCTCTTTCCCATAGATGCAACATTGCAAGCCTTTTGCTATTCTATTGCAATTTCCGGGGCAAATGTACAGGTGAGCTCCATTCTTTCGTTCCACCAGTTCAGACCTTTACAACTAGGACATTTACACAGTCTTGTGAGGGAAGCCATATTCTCCAATCTGCAGCCTCTTTCCCATAGATTCAACATTGCAAGCCTTTTGCTACTCTATTGCTAATTCCGGGGCAAATGTTCAGGTGAGCTGCATTCTTTAGTTCCCCCAATTCAGACTTTTACAACTAGGACATTTACACAGTCTTGTGAGGGAAGCGATATTTTCCAATCTGCAGCCTCTTTCCCATAGACACAATATTTTAAACATTTTGCTGCTTTATTGCTATATCCCTGGCAAATGTTCAGGTGAGCTCCATTCTTATTTCCACCAGTTCAGACCTTTACAACTAGAACATTTACACAGGCTTGTGAGGGAAGCCATAATCTCCAATCTGCAGCCTCTTTCCCATAGATGCAACATTGCAAGCCTTTTGCTACTCTATACCTATTTCAATGGCAAATGTTCAGATGAGCTCCATTCTTTACTTCCACCAGTTCAGACCTTTACAGCTAGGACATTTACACAGTCTTGTGAGGGAAACCTTATTCTCCAATCTGCAGCCTCTTTCCCATAGATGCAACCTTGCAAGCCTTTTGCTATTCTATTGGAATTTCCAGAGCAAATGTTCACGTCAGCTCCATTCTTTAGTTCCACCAGTTCAGACCTTTACAACTAGGACATTTACACAGTCTTGTGAACGAAGCCATATTCTCCAATCTGCAGCCTCTTTCCCATAGATGCAACATTGCAAGCCTTTTGCTATTCTATTTGAATTTCCGGGTCAAATGTTCAGGTGAGCTCCATTCTTCAGTTCCACCAGTTCAGACCTTTACAACTAGGACATTTACACAGTCTTGTGAGGGAAGCCATATTCTCCAATCTGCAGCCTCTTTCCCATAGATACAACATTGCAAGCCATTTGCTATTCTATTGCAATTTCCGGGACAAATGTTCAGGTGACCTCAATTCTTTAGTTCCACCAGTTCAGACCTTCGCAACATGGACATTTACACACTCTTGTGAGCGAAGCCATATTCTCCAATCTGCTGCCTCTTTCCCATAGATGCAACATTGCAAGCATTTTTCTACTCTATTGCATTTCCGGGGCAAATGTTCAGGTGAGCTCCATTCTTTATTTCCACCTGTTCAGACCTTTACAACTAGGACATTTACACAGATTTGTGAGCGAAGCCTTATTCTCCAATCTGCAGCCTCTTTCCCATAGATGCAACATTGCAAGCCTTTTGCTACTCTATTGCTATTTCCATGGCAAATGTTCAGGTGACCTCCATTCTTTAGTTCCACTTGTAAAGACCTGTACAACTAGGACATTTACAGAGTCTTGTGAGCGAAGCCATATTCTCCAATCTGCAGCCTCTTTCCCTTAGATGCAACATTGCAAGCCTTTTGCTACTCTATTGCTATTTCTGGGGCAAATGTTCAGGTGAGCTCCATTCTTTAGTTCCACCAGTTCAGACCTTTACAACTAGGATATTTACACACTCTTGTGAGCGAAGCCATATTCTCCACTCTGCAGCCTCTTTCCCATAGATGCAACATTGCAAGCCTTTTGCTATTCTATTGCAATTTCCGGGGCAAAAGTACTGGTGAGCTCCATTCTTTAGTTCCACCAGTTCAGACATTTACAACTAGGACATTTACACAGTCTTGTGAGGGAAGCCATATTTTCCAATCTACAGCCTCTTTCCCATAGACACAACATTGCAATCCTTTTGCTACTCTATTGCTATATCCATGGCAAATGTTCAGGTGAGCTCCATTCTTATTTCCACCAGTTCAGACCTTTACAACTAGGACATTTACACAGTCTTGTGAGGGAAGCCATATTCTCCAATCTGCAGGCTCTTTCCCATAGATGCAACATTGCAAGCCTCTTGCTATTCTATTGCAATTTCCGGGACAAATGTTCAGGTGTGCTCCATTCATTAGTTCCACCAGTTCAGACCTTTAAGACTAGGACATTTACACAGTCGTGTGAGGGAAGCCATATTCTCCAATCTGCAGCCTCTTTCCCATAGATGCAACATTCCAAGCCTTTTGCTAATCTATTGCAATTTCCGGGGCAATCTTCAGGTGAGCTCCATTCTTTAGTTCCACCAGTTCAGACCTTTACAACTAGGACATTTACACAGTCTTGTGAAGGAAGCCATATTCTCCAATCTGCTGCCTCTTTCCTATAGAGGCAACATTGCAAGACTTTTGCTACTCTATTGCAATTTCCGGGGCAAATGTTCAGGGGAGCACCATTCTTTATTTCAACCAGTTTAGACCTATACAACTAGGACATTTACACAGTCTTGTGAGGGAAGCCATATTCTCCAATCTGCAGCCTCTTTCCCATAGATGCAACATTGCAAGCCTTTTGCTACTCTATTGCTATTTCGATGGCAAATATTCAGATGAGCTCCATTCTTTAGTTCCACCAGTTCAGAACTTTACAGCTAAAACATTTAGACAGACTTGTGAGGGAAACCTTATTCTCCAATCTGCAGCCTCTTTCCCATAGATGCAACCTTGCAAGCCTTTTGCTATTCTATTGCAATTTCTGGGGCAAATGTTCAGGTGAGCTCCATTCTTTAGTTCCACAAGTTCAGACATTTACAGCTAGGACATTTACACAGTCTTGTGAGCGAAGCCATATTCTTCAATCTGCAGCCTCTTTCCCATACATGCAACATTGCAAGCCTTTTGCTACTCTATTGCAATTTCCGGGGCAAATGTTCAGGTGAGCTCCATTCTTTAGTTCCAACAGTTCAGAACTTTACTACTAGGACATTTACACAATCTTGTGAGTGAAGCGATATTCTCCAATCTGCAGCCTCTTTCCTATAGATGCAACATTGCAAGCCTTTTGCTACTCTATTGCAATTTCCGGGGCAAATGTTCAGGTGAGCTCCATTCTTTAGTTCCACCAGTTCAGACCTTTACAACTAGGGCATTTACACAGTCTTGTGAGGAAAGACATTTCCAATCTGCAGCCTCTTTCCCATAGATGCAACATTGCAAGCCTTTTGCTATTATATTGCTATTTCCATGACAAATCTTCCGGTGAGCTTCATTCTTTAGTTCCACCAGTTCAGACCTTTACAACTTGGACATTTACACAGTTTTGTGAGGGAATCTATATTCTCCAATCAGCAGCGTCTTTCCCATAGATGCATCATTGCAAGCCTTTTGCTATTCTATTGCAATTTCCGGGAAAAATGTTAAGGTGAGCTCCATTCTTTAGTTCCACCAGTTCATAACTTTACAACTAGGACATTTACACAGTCTTGTGAGCGAAGCAATATTCTCCAATCTGCAGCCTCTTTCCCATACTTGCAACATTGCAAGCCTTTTGCTAATCTATATCTATTTCCATGGCAAATGTTCAGATGAGCTCCATTCTTTAGTTCCACCAGTTCAGACCTTTACAACTAGGACATTTACACAGTTTGTGAAGGAAGCCATATTCTCCAATCTGGAGCCTCTTTCCCATAGATGCAACATTGCAAGCCTTTTGCTATTCTATTGCAATTTCCGGGGCAAATGTTCAGGTGAGCTCCATTCTTTAGTTCCACCAGTTCAGACCTTTACATCTAGGAAATTTAAACAGTCTTGTGAGGGAAGCCATATTCTCCAATCTGCAGCCTCTTTCCCATAGATGCAACATTGCAAGCCTTTTGCTAATCTAATGCAATTTCCGGGGCAAATGTTCAGGTGAGCTCCATTCTTTAGTTCCACCAGTTCAGACCTTTACAACTAGGACATTTACACAGTCTTGTGAGGGAAGCCATATTCTCCAATCTGCAGCCTCTTTCCCATAGATGCAACATTGCAAGCCTTTTGCTATTCTATTGCTATTTCCATGATAAATGTTCAGGTGAGCTTCATTCTTTAGTTCCACCAGTTCAGACTTTTACAGCTAGGACATTTACACAGTCTTCTGAGCGAAGCCATATTCTCCAATCTGCAGCCTCTTTCCCATAGATGCAACATTGCAAGCCTTTTGCTACTCTATTGCTATTTCAATTGAAAATGTTCAGGTGAGCTCCATTCTTTAGTTCCACCAGTTCAGACCTTTACAACTAGGACATTTGCACAGTCTTGTGAAGGAAGCCATATTCTCCAATCTGCAGCCTCTTTCCCATAGATGCCACATTGCAAGCCTTTTGCAACTCTATTGCAATTTCCGGGGCAAATGTTAAGATGAGCTCCATTCTTTTGTTCCACCAGTTCAGACCTTTACAGCTAGGACATTTACACAGTCTTGTGAGGGAAGCCATATTCTCTAATCTGCAGCCTCTTTCCCATAGATGCAACATTGCAAGCCTTTTGCTAATATATACCTATTTCCATGGCAAATGTTCAGATGAGCTCCATTCTTTAGATCAACCAGTTCAGAACTTTACAACTAGGACATTTACAAAGTCTTGTGAAGAAAGCCATATTCTCCAATCTGCAGCCTCTTTCCCATAGATGCAACATTGCAATCCTTTCGCTATTCTATTGCAATTTTGGGGCAAATTTTCAGGTGAGCTCCATTCTATAGTTCCACCAGTTCAGACCTTTACAACTAGGACATTTACACAGTCTTGTCAGGGAAGCCATATTCTCCAATCTGCAGCCTCTTTCCCATAGACGCAACATTGCAAGCCTTTTGCTATTCTATTGCAATTTCCTCGACAAATGTTCAGGTGAGCTCCATTCTTTAGTTCCACCAGTTCAGACCTTTACAACTAGGACATTTACACAGTCTTGTGAGGGAAACCATATTCTCCAATCTGCAGCCTCTTTCCCATAGATGCAAAATTGCAAGCCTTTTGCTATTCTTTTGCAATTTCCGCAGCAAATGTTCAGGTGAGCTCCATTCTTTAGTTCCACCAGTTCAGACCTTTACAACTAGGACATTTGCACAGTCTTGTGAGGGAAGCCATATTCTCCAATATGCAGCCTATTTCCCATAGATGCAACATTGCAAGCCTTTTGCTAATCTATACCTATTTCCATGGCAAATGTTCAGATGAGCTCCATTCTTTAGTTCCACCATTTCAGACCTTTACATCTAGGACATTTGCACAGTCTTTTGAGCGAAGCCATATTCTCCAATCTGCAGAGTCTTTCCCATAGATGGAACATTGCAAGCCTTTTGAAACTCTATTGCAATTTCCGGGGCAAATGTTAAGATGAGCAACATTCTTTTGTTCCTCCAGTTCAGACCTTTACAGCTAGGACATTTACACAGTCTTGTGAGCGAAGCCATATTCTCCAATCTGCAGCCTCTTTCCCATAGATGCAACATTGCAAGCCTTTTTCTACTTTATTGCAATTTCCGGAGCAAATGTTCACATCAGCTCCATTCTTTAGTTCCACCAGTTCAGACCTTTACAACTAGGACATTTACACAGTCTTGTGAACGAAGCCATATTCTCCAATCTGCAGCCTCTTTCCCATAGATGCAACATTGCAAGCCTTTTGCTATTCTATTTGAATTTCCGGGTCAAATGTTCAGGTGAGCTCCATTCTTCAGTTCCACCAGTTCAGACCTTTACAACTAGGACATTTACACAGTCTTGTGAGGGAAGCCATATTCTCCAATCTGCAGCCTCTTTCCCATAGATGCAACATTGCAAGCCTTTTGCTATTCTATTGCAATTTCCGGGACAAATGTTCAGGTGACCTCAATTCTTTAGTTCCACCAGTTCAGACCTTCACAACAGGGACATTTACACAGATTTGTGAGCGAAGCCTTATTCTCCAATCTGCAGCCTCTTTCCCATAGATGCAACATTGCAAGCCTTTTGCTACTCTATTGCTATTTCCATGGCAAATGTTCAGGTGACCTCCATTCTTTAGTTCCACTTGTAAAGACCTTTACAACTAGGACATTTACAGAGTCTTGTGAGCGAAGCCATATTCTCCAATCTGCAGCCTCTTTCCCTTAGATGCAACATTGCAAGCCTTTTGCTACTCTATTGCTATTTCTGGGGCAAATGTTCAGGTGAGCTCCATTCTTTAGTTCCACCAGTTCAGACCTTTACAACTAGGATATTTACACACTCTTGTGAGCGAAGCCATATTCTCCACTCTGCAGCCTCTTTCCCATAGATGCAACATTGCAAGCCTTTTGCTATTCTATTGCAATTTCTGGGGCAAAAGTACAGGTGAGCTCCATTCTTTAGTTCCACCTGTTCAGACATTTACAACTAGGACATTTACACAATCTTGTGAGGGAAGCCATATTTTCCAATCTACAGCCTCTTTCCCATAGACACAACATTGCAATCCTTTTGCTACTCTATTGCTATATCCATGGCAAATGTTCAGGTGAGCTCCATTCTTATTTCCACCAGTTCAGACCTTTACAACTAGGACATTTACACAGTCTTGTGAGGGAAGCCATATTCTCCAATCTGCAGGCTCTTTCCCATAGATGCAACATTGCAAGCCTCTTGCTATTCTATTGCAATTTCCGGGACAAATGTTCAGGTGTGCTCCATTCATTAGTTCCACCAGTTCAGACCTTTACAACTAGGACATTTACACAGTCTTGTGAGGGAAGCCATATTCTCCAATCTGCAGCCTCTTTCCCATAGATGCAACATTGCAAGCCTTTTGCTAATCTATTGCAATTTCCTGGGCAAATGTTCAGGTGAGCTCCATTCTTTAGTTCCACCAGTTCAGACCTTTACAACTAGGACATTTACACAGTCTTGTGAAGGAAGCCATATTCTCCAATCTGCTGCCTCTTTCCTATAGAGGCAACATTGCAAGACTTTTGCTACTCTATTGCAATTTCCGGGGCAAATGTTCAGGGGAGCTCCATTCTTTATTTCAACCAGTTCAGACCTATACAACTAGGACATTTACACAGTCTTGTGAGGGAAGCCATATTCTCCAATCTGCAGCCTCTTTCCCATAGATGCAACATTGCAAGCCTTTTGCTACTCTATTGCTATTTCGATGGCAAATATTCAGATGAGCTCCATTCTTTAGTTCCACCAGTTCAGAACTTTACAGCTAAAACATTTAGACAGACTTGTGAGGGAAACCTTATTCTCCAATCTGCGGCCTCTTTCCCATAGATGCAACATTGCAAGCCTTGTGATACTCTATTGATATTTCCATGGCAAATGTTCAGATGAGCTCCATTCTTTAGTTCCACCAGTTCAGACCTTTACAGCTAGGACATTTACACAGTCTTGTGACGGAAACCTTATTCTCCAATCTGCAGCCTCTTTCCCATAGATGCAACCTTGCAAGCCTTTTGCTATTCTATTGCAATTTCCGGGGCAAATGTTCAGGTGAGCTCCATTCTTTAGTTCCACAAGTTCAGACATTTACAGCTAGGACATTTACACAGTCTTGTGAGCGAAGCCATATTCTCCAATCTGCAGCCTCTTTCCCATACATGCAACATTGCAAGCCTTTTGCTACTCTATTGCAATTTCCGGGGCAAATGTTCAGGTGAGCTCCATTCTTTAGTTCCAACAGTTCAGAACTTTACTACTAGGACATTTACACAATCTTGTGAGGGAAGCGATATTCTCCAATCTGCAGCCTCTTTCCTATAGATGCAACATTGCAAGCCTTTTGCTACTCTATTGCAATTTCCGGGGCAAATGTTCAGGTGAGCTCCATTCTTTAGTTCCACCAGTTCAGACCTTTACAACTAGGGCATTTACACAGTCTTGTGAGCGTAGCCATATTCTCCAATCTTCAACCTCTTTCCCATAGATGGAACATTGCAAGCCTTTTGCTATTCTATTGCTATTTCCATGACAAATGTTCAGGTGAGCTTCATTCTTTAGTTCCACCAGTTCAGACCTTTACAACTTGGACATTTACACAGTTTTGTGAGGGAATCTATATTCTCCAATCAGCAGGGTCTTTCCCATAGATGCATCATTGCAAGCCTTTTGCTATTCTATTGCAATTTCCGGGAAAAATGTTCAGGTGAGCTCCATTCTTTAGTTCCACCAGTTCATACCTTTACAACTAGGACATTTACACAGTCTTGTGAGCGAAGCAATATTCTCCAATCTGCAGCCTGTTTCCCATACTTGCAACATTGCAAGCCTTTTGCTAATCTATATCTATTTCCATGGCAAATGTTCAGATGAGCTCCATTCTTTAGTTCCACCAGTTCAGACCTTTACAACTAGGACATTTACACAGTTTGTGAAGGAAGCCATATTCTCCAATCTAGAGCCTCTTTCCCATAGATGCAACATTGCAAGCCTTTTGCTATTCTATTGCAATTTCCGGGGCAAATGTTCAGGTGAGCTCCATTCTTTAGTTCCACCAGTTCAGACCTTTACATCTAGGAAATTTAAACAGTCTTGTGAGGGAAGCCATATTCTTCAATCTGCAGCCTCTTTCCCATAGATGCAACATTGCAAGCCTTTTGCTAATCTAATGCAATTTCCGGGGCAAATGTTCAGGTGAGCTCCATTCTTTAGTTCCACCAGTTCAGACCTTTACAACTAGGATATTTACACAGTCTTGTGAGGGAAGCCATATTCTCCAATCTGCAGCCTCTTTCCCATAGATGCAACATTGCAAGCCTTTTGCTATTCTATTGCTATTTCCATGACAAATGTTCAGGTGAGCTTCATTCTTTAGTTCAACCAGTTCAGACTTTTACAGCTAGGACATTTACACAGTCTTGTGAGCGAAGCCATATTCTCCAATCTGCAGCCTCTTTCCCATAGATGCAACATTGCAAGCCTTTTGCTACTCTATTGCTATTTCAATGGAAAATGTTCAGGTGAGCTCCATTCTTTAGTTCCACCAGTTCAGACCTTTACAACTAGGACATTTGCAGTCTTGTGAAGGAAGCCATATTCTCCAATCTGCAGCCTCTTTCCCATAGATGCCACATTGCAAGCCTTTTGCAACTCTAATGCAATTTCCGGGGCAAATGTTAAGATGAGCTCCATTCTTTTGTTCCACCAGTTCAGACCTTTACAGCTAGGACATTTACACAGTCTTGTGAGGGAAGCCATATTCTCTAATCTGCAGCCTCTTTCCCATAGATGCAACATTGCAAGCCTTTTGCTAATATATACCTATTTCCATGGCAAATGTTCAGATGAGCTCCATTCTTTAGTTCCACCAGTTCAGACCTTTACAACTAGGACATTTACACAGTCTTGTCAGGGAAGCCATATTCTCCAATCTGCAGCCTCTTTCCCATAGACGCAACATTGCAAGCCTTTTGCTATTCTATTGCAATTTCCTCGACAAATGTTCAGGTGAGCTCCATTCTTTAGTTCCACCAGTTCAGACCTTTACAACTAGGACATTTACACAGTCTTGTGAGGGAAACCATATTCTCCAATCTGCAGCCTCTTTCCCATAGATGCAAAATTGCAAGCCTTTTGCTATTCTTTTGCAATTTCCGCAGCAAATGTTCAGGTGAGCTCCATTCTTTAGTTCCACTAGTTCAGACCTTTACAACTAGGACATTTGCACAGTCTTGTGAGGGAAGCCATATTCTCCAATCTGCAGCCTCTTTCCCATAGATGCAACATTGCAAGCCTTTTGAAACTCTATTGCAATTTCCGGGGCAAATGTTAAGATGAGCTCCATTCTTTTGTTCCTCCAGTTCAGACCTTTACAGCTAGGACATTTACACAGTCTTGTGAGCGAAGCCATATTCTCCAATCTGCAGCCTCTTTCCCATAGATGCAACATTGCAAGCCTTTTGCTAATCTATACCTATTTCCATGGCAAATGTTCAGATGAGCTCCATTCTTTAGTTCCACCAGTTCAGACCTTTACATCTAGGACATTTGCACAGTCTTGTGAGCGAAGCCATATTCTCCAATCTGCAGAGTCTTTCCCATAGATGCAACATTGCAAGCCTTTTGAAACTCTATTGCAATTTCCGGGGCAAATGTTAAGATGAGCTCCATTCTTTTGTTCCTCCAGTTCAGACCTTTACAGCTAGGACATTTACACAGTCTTGTGAGCGAAGCCATATTCTCCAATCTGCAGCCTCTTTCCCATAGATGCAACATTGCAAGCCTTTTGCTAATCTATACCTATTTCCATGGCAAATGTTCAGATGAGCTCCATTCTTTAGTTCCACCAGTTCAGACCTTTACAACTAAGACATTTACACAGTCTTGTGAGGGAAGCAATATTCTCCAATCTGCAGCCTCTTTCCCATAGATGCAACATTGCAAGCCTTTTGCTATTCTATTGCAATTTCCGCGGCAAATGTTCAGGTGAGCTCAATTCTTTAGTTCCACCAGTTCAGACCTTTACAACTAGGACATTTACACAGTCTTGTGAGGGAAGCCATATTCTCCAATCTGCAGCCTCTTTCCCATAGATGCAACATTGCAAGCCTTTTGCTAATCTATACCTATTTCCATGGAAAATGTTCAGATGAGCTCCATTCTTTAGTTCCACCAGTTCAGACCTTTACAACTAAGACATTTACACAGTCTTGTGAGGGAAGCAATATTCTCCAATCTGCAGCCTCTTTCCCATAGATGCAACATTGCAAGCCTTTTGCTATTCTATTGCAATTTCCGCGGCAAATGTTCAGGTGAGCTCAATTCTTTAGTTCCACCAGTTCAGACCTTTACAACTAGGACATTTACACAGTCTTGTGAGGGAAGCCATATTCTCCAATCTGCAGCCTCTTTCCCATAGATGCAACATTGCAAGCCTTTTGCTAATCTATACCTATTTCCATGGCAAATGTTCAGATGAGCTCCATTCTTTAGTTCCACCAGTTCAGACCTTTACAACTAAGACATTTACACAGTCTTGTGAGGGAAGCAATATTCTCCAATCTGCAGCCTCTTTCCCATAGATGCAACATTGCAAGCCTTTTGCTATTCTATTGCAATTTCCGCGGCAAATGTTCAGGTGAGCTCAATTCTTTAGTTCCACCAGTTCAGACCTTTACAACTAGGACATTTACACAGTCTTGTGAGGGAAGCCATATTCTCCAATCTGCAGCCTCTTTCCCATAGATGCAACATTGCAAGCCTTTTGCTAATCTATACCTATTTCCATGGAAAATGTTCAGATGAGCTCCATTCTTTAGTTCCACCAGTTCAGACCTTTACAACTAAGACATTTACACAGTCTTGTGAGGGAAGCAATATTCTCCAATCTGCAGCCTCTTTCCCATAGATGCAACATTGCAAGCCTTTTGCTATTCTATTGCAATTTCCGCGGCAAATGTTCAGGTGAGCTCAATTCTTTAGTTCCACCAGTTCAGACCTTTACAACTAGGACATTTACACAGTCTTGTGAGGGAAGCCATATTCTCCAATCTGCAGCCTCTTTCCCATAGATGCAACATTGCAAGCCTTTTGCTAATCTATACCTATTTCCATGGCAAATGTTCAGATGAGCTCCATTCTTTAGTTCCACCAGTTCAGACCTTTACAACTAAGACATTTACACAGTCTTGTGAGGGAAGCAATATTCTCCAATCTGCAGCCTCTTTCCCATAGATGCAACATTGCAAGCCTTTTGCTATTCTATTGCAATTTCCGCGGCAAATGTTCAGGTGAGCTCAATTCTTTAGTTCCACCAGTTCAGACCTTTACAACTAGGACATTTACACAGTCTTGTGAGGGAAGCCATATTCTCCAATCTGCAGCCTCTTTCCCATAGATGCAACATTGCAAGCCTTTTGCTAATCTATACCTATTTCCATGGAAAATGTTCAGGTGAGCTCCATTCTTTAGTTCCACCAGTTCAGACCTTTACAGCTAAAACATTTACACAGTCTTGTGAGCGAAGCCATATTCTCCAATCTGCAGCCTCTTTCCCATAGATGCAACATTGCAATCCTTTCGCTATTCTATTGCAATTTCCGGGGCAAATGTTCAGGTGAGCTCCATTCTTTAGTTCCACCAGTTCAGACCTTTACAACTAGGACATTTACACAGTCTTGTGAGGGAAGCCATATTCTCCAATCTGCAGCCTCTTTCCCATAGATGCAACATTGCAAGCCTTTTGCTATTCTATTGCAATTTCCGCGGCAAATGTTCAGGTGAGCTCCATTCTTTAGGTCCACCAGTTCAGACCTTCACAACTAGGACATTTACACAGTCTTGTCAGGGAAGCCATATTCTCCAATCTGCAGCCTCTTTCCCATAGATTCAACATTGCAAGCCTTTTGCTAATCTATACCTATTTCCATTGCAAATGTTCAGATGAGCTCCATTCCTTAGTTCCACCAGTTCAGACCTTTACAACTAGGACATTTCCACAGTCTTGTGAGCGAAGCCATATTCTCCAATCTGCTGCCTCTTTCCCATAGATGCAACATTGCAAGCCTTTTGCTACTCTATTGCTATTTCTGGGGCAAATGTTCAGGAGAGCTCCATTCTTTAGATCCACCAGTTCAGGCCTTTACAACTAGGATATTTACACACTCTTGTGCGCGAAGCCATATTCTCCACTCTGCAGCCTCTTTCCCATAGATGCAACATTGCAAGCCTTTTGCTAATCTATACCTATTTCCATTGCAAATGTTCAGATGAGCTCCATTCCTTAGTTCCCCCAGTTCAGACCTTTACAACTAGGACATTTACACAGTCTTGTGAAGGAAGCCATATTCTCGTTTCTGCAGCCTCTTTCCCATAGATGCAACATTGCAAGCCTTTTGCTATTCTATTGCAATTTCCGGGGCAAATGTTCAGGTGAGCTCCATTCTTTAGTTCCACCAGTTCAGACCTTTACAGCTAGGACATTTACACAGTCTTGTGAGGGAAGCCATTATTCTCCAATCTGCAGCCTCTTTCCCATAGATGCAACATTGCAAGTCTTTTGCTATTCTATTGCAATTTCCGGGACAAATGTTCAGGTGAGCACCATTCTTTAGTTCCAACAGTTCAGACCTTTACAACTAGGACATTTACACAGTTTTGTGAGCGAAGCCATATTCTCCAATCTGCAGCCTCTTTCCCATAGATGCAACATTGCAAGCCTTTTGCTACTCTATTGCTATTTCAATGGCAAATGTTTAGGTGAGCTCCATTCTTTAGTTCCTCCAGTAAAGACCTTTACAACTAAGACATTTACAGAGTCTTGTGAGGGAAGCCATATTCTCCAATCTGCAGCCTCTTTCCCATAGATGCAACATTGCAAGTCTTTTCCTATTCTATTGCAATTTCCGGGACAAATGTTCAGGTGAGCTCCATTCTTTAGTTCCACCAGTTCAGACCTTTACAACTGGAACATTTACAGAGTCTTGTGAGCGAAGCCATATTCTCCAATCAGCAGCCTCTTTCCCATAGATGCAACATTGCAAGCCATTTGCTATTCTTTTGCAATTTCCGGGGCAAATGTTCAGATGAGCTCCATTCTTTAGTTCCACCAGTTAAGACTTTTACAGCTAGGACATTTACACATTCTTGTGAGCGAAGCCATATTCTCCAATCTGCAGCCTCTTTCCCATAGTTGCAACTTTGCAAGCCTTTTGCTACTCTATACCTATTTCCATGGCAAATGTTCAGATGAGCTCCATTCTTTAGTTCCACCAGTTCAGACCTTTACAACTAGGACATTTACACAGTCTTGTGAGGGAAGCCATATTCTCCAATCTGCAGCCTCTTTCCCATAGATGCAACATTGCAAGCCTTTTGCTACTCTATTGCAATTTCCGGGGCAAATGTTCAGATGAGCTCCATTCTTTACTTCCAACAGTTCAGATCTTTACAGCTAGGACATTTACACAGTCTTGTGAGTGAAGCCATATTCTCCAATCTGCTGCCTCTTTCCCATAGATGCAACATTGCAAGCCTTTTGCTACTCTATACCTATTTCCATGGCAAATGTTCAGATGAGCTCCATTCTTTAGTTCCACCAGTTCAGACCTTTACAACTAGGACATTTACACAATTTTTTGAGGGAAGCCATATTCTCCAATCTGCAGCCTCTTTTTTATAGATGCAACATTGCAAGCCTTTTGCTACTCTATTGCAATTTCCGGGGCAAATTTTCAGGTGAGCTCCATCCTTTAGTTCCACAAGTTCAGACCTTTACAACTAGGGCATTTACACAGTCTTTTGAGCGAAGCCATATTCTCCAATCTGTAGCCTCTTTCCCATAGATGCATCATTGCAAGCCTTTTGCTATTCTATTGCTATTTCCATGACAAATGTTCAGGTGAGCTTCATTCTTTAGTTCCACCAGTTCAGACCTTTACAACTTGGACATTTACACAGTTTTGTGAGGGAAGCCATATTCTCCAATCTGCAGCCTCTTTCCCATAGATGCAACATTGCAAGCCTTTTGCTATTCTATTGCAATTTCCGGGAAAAATGTTCAGGTGAGCTCCATTCTTTAGTTCCACCAGTTCAGACCTTTACAATTAGGACATTTACACAGTTTTGTGAGCGAAGCCATATTCTCCAATCTGCAACCTCTTTCCCATAGATGCAAAATTGTAAGCCTTTTGCTAATCTATTGCTATTTCCATGGCAAATGTTCAGGTGAGCTCCATTCTTTAGTTCCACCAGTACAGAACTTTACAACTAAGACATTTACAGAGTCTTGTGAGGGAAGCCATATTCTCCAATCTGCAGCCTCTTTCCCATAGATGCAACATTGCCAGCCTTTTGCTACTCTATTGAAATTTCCGTGGCAAATGTTCAGGTGAGCTCCATTCTTTAGTTCCACCAGTGCAGACCTTTACAACTAGGACATTTACACAATGTTTTGAGGTAAGACATATTTTCCAATCTGCAGCCTCTATCCTATAGATGCAACATTGCAAGCCTTTTGCTACTCTTTTGAAATTTCCGGGGCAAATGTTCAGGTGAGCTCCATTCTTTAGTTCCAACAGTTAAGACCTTTACAACTAGGGCATTTACACAGTCTTGTGAGCGAAGCCATATTCTCCAATCTGCAGCCTCTTTCCCATAGATGCAACATTGCAAGCCTTTTGCTATTCTATTGGAATTTCCGGGGCAAGTGTTCAGGTGAGCTGAATTCTTTAGTTCCACCAGTTAAGACATTTACAACTAGGACATTTACACAGTCTTGTGAGGGAAGCCATAATCTCCAATCTGCAGCCTCTTTCCCATAGATGCAACATTGCAAGCCTTTTGCTATTCGATTGCAATTTCCGGGACAAATGTTCAGGTGACCTCCATTCTTTAGATCCAACAGTTCAGACCTTTACAACTAGGACATTTACACAGATTTTTGAGCGAAGCCATATTCTCCAATCTGCAGCCTCTTTCCCATAGACGCAACATTGCAAGCCTTTTGCTCCTCTATTGCTATTTCCATGGGAAATGTTCAGGTGAGCTCCATTCTTTAGTTCCACCAGTTCAGACCTTTACAACTAGGACATTTACACAGTCTTGTGAGGGAAGCCATATTCTCCAATCTGCAGCCTCTTTCCCATAGATGCAACATTGCAATCTTTTGCTATTCTATTGCAATTTCCGGGACAAATGTTGAGGTGACCTCCATTCTTTAGTTCCACGAGTTCAGACCTTTACAACTAGGACATTTACACAGTCTTGTGAGGGAAGCCATATTCTCCAATCTGCAGCCTCTTTCCCATAGATGCAACATTGCAAGCCTTTTGCTACTCTATTGCAATTTCCGGGGCAAATGTTCAGGTGAGCTCCATTCTTTAGTTCCACCAGTTATGACCTTTACAACTAGGGCATTTACACAGTCTTGTGAGCGAAGCCATATTCTCCAATCTGCAGCCTCTTTCCCATAGATCCAACATTGCAATCCTTTTGCTACTCTATTGCTATTTCCATGGAAAATGTTCAGGTGAGCTCCATTCTTTAGTTCCACCAGTTCAGACCTTTACAGCTAGGATATTTACACAGTCTTCTGAGGGAAACCTTATTCTCCAATCTGCAGCCTCTTTCCCATAGATGCAACATTGCAAGCCTTTCGCTACTCTATTGCAATTTCCGGGGCAAATGTTCAGATGAGCTCCATTCTTTAGTTCCACCAGTTATGACCTTTACAACTAGGGCATTTACACAGTCTTGTGAGCGAAGCCATATTCTCCAATCTGCAGCCTCTTTCCCATAGATCCAACATTGCAATCCTTTTGCTACTCTATTGCTATTTCCATGGAAAATGTTCAGGTGAGCTCCATTCTTTAGTTCCACCAGTTCAGACCTTTACAACTAGGACATTTACACAGTCTTGTGAGGGAAGCCATATTCTCCAATCTGCAGCCTCTTTCCCATAGATGCAACATTGCAAGCCTTTTGCTATTCATTTGCAATTTCCGGGGCAAATGTTCAGGTGAGCTCCATTCTTTAGTTCCACCAGTTCAGACCTTTACAACTAGGACATATACACAGTCTTGTGAGCGAAGCCATATTCTCCAATCTGCAGCCTCTTTCCCATAGATCCAACATTGCAATCCTTTTGCTACTCTATTGCTATTTCCATGGAAAATGTTCAGGTGAGCTCCATTCTTTAGTTCCACCAGTTCAGACCTTTACAACTAGGACATTTACACAGTCTTGTGAGCGAAGCCATATTCTTCAATCTGCAGCCTCTTTCCCATAGATGCAACATTGCAAGCATTTTTCTACACTATTGCAATTGCCGGTGCAAATGTTCAGGTGAGCTCCATTCTTTAGTTACACCAGTTCAGACCTTTACAACTAGGACATTTACACTCTTGTGAGGGAAGCCATATTCTCCAATCTGCAGCGTCTTTCCCATAGATGCAACATTGCAAGCCTTTTGCTACTCTATACCTATTTCCATGGCAAATGTTCAGATGAGCTCCATTCTTTAGTTCCACCAGTTCAGACCTTTACAACTAGGACATTTACACAGTCTTTTGAGGGAAACCTTATTCTCCCATCTGCAGCCTCTTTCCCATAGATGCAACATTGCAAGCCTTTTGCTATTCTATTGCAATTTCCATGGCAAATGTTCAGGTGAGCTGCATTCTTTAGTTCCACCAGTTCAGACCTTTACAACTAGGACATTTACACAGTCTTGTGAGGGAAGCAATATTCTCCAATCTGCAGCCTCTTTCTCATAGATGCAACATTGCAAGCCTTTTGCTACTCTTTTGCAATTTCCGGGGCAAATGTTCAGCTGAGCTCCATTCTTTAGTTCCACCAGTTCAGACCTTTACAACTAAGAAATTTACACAGTCTTGTGAGGGAAACCTTATTCTCCAATCTGCAGCCTCTTTCCCATAGATGCAACATTGCAAGCCTTTCGCTACTCTATTGCAATTTCCGGTGCAATTATTCAGGTGAGCTCCATTCTTTAGTTCCACCAGTTCAGACCTTTACAACTAGGACATTTACAGAGCCTTGTGAGCGAAGCCATATTCTCCAATCTGCAGCCTCTTTCCCATAGATGCAACATTGCAAGCCTTTTGCTACTCTATTGCTATTTCCATGGCAAATGTTCAGATGCGCTCCATTCTTTAGTTCAACCAGTTCAGACCTTTACAGCTAGGACAATTACACAGTCTTGTGAGGGAAGCCATATTCTCCAATCTGCAGCCTCTTTCCCATAGATGCAACATTGCAAGCCTTTTGCTACTCTATTGCTATTTCCATGGCAAATGTTCAGATGAGCTCCATTCTTTAGTTCCACCAGTTCAGACCTTTACAACTAGGACATTTACACAGTCTTGTGAGCGAAGCCATATTCTCCAATCTGCAGAGTCTTTCCCATAGATGCAACATTGCAAGCCTTTTGCTACTCTATTGCTATTTCCATGGCAAATGTTCAGATGAGCTCCATTCTTTACTTACACTAGTTCAGACCTTTACAGCTAGGATATTTCCACAGTCTTGTGAGGGAAACCTTATTCTCCAATTTGCAGCGCCTTTCCCATAGATTTAACATTGCAAGCCTTTTGCTACTCTATTGCAATTTCCGGGGCAAATGTTCAGGTGAGCTCCATTCTTTAGTTCCACCAGTTCAGACCTTTACAACTAGGACATTTACACAGTCTTGTGAGCCAAGCCATATTCTCCTATCTGCAGCTTCTTTCCCATAGATGTAACATTGCAAGCCTTTTGCGACTCTATTGCTATATCCATGTCAAATGTTCAGGGCAGCTCCATTCTTTAGTTCCACCAGTTCAGACCTTTACAACTAGGACATTTACACAGTCTTGTGAGGGAAGCCATATTCTCCTATCTGCAGCTTCTTTCCCATAGAGGCAACATTGCAAGCCTTTTGCTACTCTATTGCTATTTCCATGGCAAATGTTCAGATGGGCTCCATTCTTTAGTTCCATCAGTTCAGACCTTTACAGCTAGGACATTTACACAGTCTTGTGAGGGAAGCCTATTCTCCAATCTGCAGCTTCTTTCCCTTAGATGCAACATTGCAATCCTT
Source organism: Acanthosepion esculentum (assembly GCA_964036315.1). Classification (NCBI taxonomy): domain Eukaryota; kingdom Metazoa; phylum Mollusca; class Cephalopoda; order Sepiida; family Sepiidae; genus Acanthosepion; species Acanthosepion esculentum. The sequence continues at coordinate 132,836,941 of OZ038479.1, forward strand.
TTGCTACTCTATTGCTATTTCCATGGCAAATGTTCAGATGAGCTCCATTCTTTAATTCAACCAGTTCAGACCTATACAGCTAGGACATTTACACAGTCTTGTGAGGGAAGCCATATTCTCCAATCTGCAGCCTCTTTCCCATAGATGCAACATTGCAAGCCTTTTGCTACTCTATTGCTATTTCCATGGCAAATGTTCAGATGAGCTCCATTCTTTAATTCAACCAGTTCAGACCTATACAGCTAGGACATTTACACAGTCTTGTGAGGGAAGCCATATTCTCCAATCTGCAGCCTCTTTCCCATAGATGCAACATTGCAAGCCTTTTGCTACTCTATTGCTATTTCAATGGCAAATATTCTGATTAGCTCCATTCTTTAGTTCCATCAGTTCAGACCTTTACAGCTAGGACATTTACACAGTCTTGTGAGGGAAACCTTATTTTCCAATCTGCAGCCTCTTTCTCTTAGATGCAACATTGCAAGCCTTTTGCTACTCTATTGCAATTTCCATGACAAATGTTCAGGTGAGCTCCATTCTTTATTTCCACCAGTTCATACCTTTACAGCTAGGATATTTACACAGTCTTGTGAGGGAAACTTTATTCTCCAATCTGCAGCCTCTTTCCCATAGATGCCACATTGCAAGCCTTTTGCTACTCTATACCTATATCCATGGCAAAAGTTCAGATGAGCTCCATTCTTTAGTTCCACCAGTTCAGATCTTTACAACTAGGACATTTACACAGTCTTGTGAGCGAATCCATATTCTCCAATCTGCAGCCTCTTTCCAATAGATGCAACATTGCAAGCCTTTGCTACTCTATTGCTATTTCCGGGGCAAATGTTCAGGTGAGCTCCATTCTTTAGTTCCACCACTTCAGACCTTTACAACTAGAACATTTATACATTCTTGTGAGGGAAGCCATATTCTCCAATCTGCAGCCTCTTTCCCATAGATGCAACATTGCAAGCCTTTTCCTACTCTATTGCAATTTCCGGGGCAAATGTTCAGGTTAGCTCAATTCTTTAGTTCCACCAGTTCAGACCTTTACAACTAGGACATTTACACAGTCTTGGGAGGGAAGCCATATTCTCTAATCTGCAGCCTCTTTCCCATAGATGCCACATTGCAAGCCTTTTGCTACTCTATACCTATTTCCATGGCAAATGTTCAGATGAGCTCCATTCTTTAGTTCCACCAGTTCAGATCTTTACAACTAGGACATTTACACAGTCTTGTGAGCGAATCCATATTCTCCAATCTACAGCCTCTTTCCCATAGATGCAACATTGCAAGCCTTTGCTACTCTATTGCTATTTCCGGGTCAAATGTTCAGGTGAGCTCCATTCTTTAGTTCCACCAGTTCAGACCTTTACAACTAGGACATATACACAGTCTTGTGAGCGAAGCCATGTTCTTTAATCTGCAGCCTCTTTCCCATAGATGCAACATTGCAAGCCTTTTGCTACTCTATTGCAATTTCCGGGGCAAATATTCAGGTGAGCTCCATTCTTTAGTTCCACCAGTTCAGACCTTTACAACTAGGACATTTACACAATCTTGTGAGGGAAGCCATATTCTCTAATCTGCAGCCTCTTTCCCATAGATGCAACATTGCAAGACTTTTCCTACTCTATTGCAATTTCCGGGGCAAATGTTCAGGTGAGCTCCATTCTTTAGTTCCACCAGTTCAGACTTTTACAACTAGGACATTTACACAGTCTTGTGAGCGAAGCGATATTCTCCAATCTGCAGCCTCTTTCCCATAGATGCAACATTGCAAGCCTTTTGCTACTCTATTGCTATTTCCGGGGCAAATGTTCAGGTGAGCTCCATTCTTTAGTTCAACCACTTCAGACCTTTACAACTAGGACATTTATACATTCTTGTGAGGGAAGTCATATTCTCCAATCTGCAGCCTCTTTCCCATAGATTCAACATTGCAAGCCTTTTGCTACTCTATTGCAATTTCCGGGTCAAATGTTCAGGTGAGCTCCATTCTTTAGTTCCACCACTTCAGACCTTTACAACTAGGACATTTACACAGTCTTGTGAGCGAAGCCATGTTCTCCAATATGCAGCCTCTTTCCCATAGATGCAACATTGCAAGCCTTTTGCTACTATATTGCAATTTCCGGGGCAAATGTTCAGGTGAGCTCCATTCTTTAGTTCCACCACTTCAGACCTTTACAACTAGGACATTTACACAGTCTTGTGAGGGAAGCCATATTCTCCAATCTGCAGCCTCTTTCCCATAGAAGCAACATTGCAAGCCTTTTGCTACTCTATTGCTATTTCCGGGGCAAATGTTCAGGTGAGCTCCATTCTTTAGTTCCACCACTTCAGACCTTTACAACTAGGATATTTACACAGTCTTGTGAGGGGAGCCATATTCTCCAATCTGCAGCCTCTTTCCCATAGATGCAACATTGCAAGCCTTTTGCTATTCTATTGCAATTTCCGGGGCAAATGTTCAGGTGAGCTCCATTCTTTAGTTCCACCAGTTCAGACCTTTAAAACTAGGACATTTACACAGTCTTGTGAGAGAAGCCATATTCTCCAATCTGCAGCTTCTTTCCCATAGATGCATCATTGCAAGACTTTTGCTACTCTATTGCTATTTCCATGGCAAATGTTCAGATGAACTCCATTCTTTAGTTCCACCAGTTCAGACCTTTACAGCTAGTACATTTACTCAGTCTTGTGAGGGAAGCCATATTCTCCAATCTGGAGCCTCTTTCCCATAGATGCATCATTGCAAGCCTTTTGCTATTCTATTGCAATTTCCGGGGCAAATGTTCAGGTGAGCTCCATTCTTTAGTTCCACCAGTTCAGACCTTTACAACTAGGACATTTACACAGTCTTGTGAGGGAAACCATATTCTCCAATCTGCAGCCTCTTTCCCATAGATGCAACATTGCAAGCCTTTTGCTACTCTATTGCAATTTCCGGGTCAAATGTTCAGGTGAGCTCCATTCTTTAGTTCCACCAGTTCAGACCATTACATCTAGGACATTTACACAGTCTTGTGAGGGAAGCCATATTTTCCAATCTGCAGCCTCTTTCCCATAGATGCAACATTGCAAGCCTTTTGCTACTCTATTGCTATTTCCATGGCAAATGTTCAGATGAGCTCCATTCTTTAGTTCCACCAGTTCAGACCTTTAAAGCTAGGACATTTACACAGTCTTGTGAGGGAAGCCTATTCTCCAATCTGCAGCCTCTTTCCCTTAGATGCAACATTGCAAGCGTTTTGCTGCTCTATTGCTATTTACTTGGCAAATGTTCAGATGAGCTCCATTCTTTAGTTCAACAAGTTCAGACCTATACAGCTAGGACATTTACACATTCTTGTGAGGGAAACCATATTCTCCAATCTGCAGCCTCTTTCCCATAGATGCAACATTGCAAGCCTTTTGCTACTCTATTGCAATTTCCGGGTCAAATGTTCAGGTGAGCTCCATTCTTATTTCCATCAGTTCAGACCTTTACAACTATGACATTTACACAGTCTTGTGAGCGAATCCATATTCTCCAATCTGCAGCCTCTTTCCCATAGATGCAATATTGCAAGCCTTTTGCTACTCTATTGCTATTTCCGGGGCAAATGTTCAGGTGAGCTCCATTCTTTAGTTCCACCAGTTCAGACCTTTACAACTAGGACATTTACACAGTCTTGTGAGCGAAGCCATGTTCCTTAATCTGCAGCCTCTTTCCCATAGATGCAACATTGCAAGCCTTTTGCTACTCTATTGCAATTTCCGGGGCAAATGTTCAGGTGAGCTCCATTCTTTAGTTCCACCAGTTCAGACCTTTACAACTAGGACATTTACACAGTCTTGTGAGGGAAGCCATATTCTCCAATCTACAGCCTCTTTCCCATAGATGCAACATTGCAAGCCTTTTGCTACTCTATTGCAATTTCCGGGGCAAATGTTCAGATGAGCTCCATTCTTTAGTTCCACCAGTTCAGACCATTACAACTAGGACATTTACACAGTCTTGTGAGGGAAGCCATATTCTCCAATCTGCAGCCTCTTTCCCATAGATGAAACATTGCAAGCCTTTTGCTACTCTATTGCTATTTCCGGGGCAAATGTTCAGGTGAGCTCCATTCTTTAGTTCCACCACTTCAGACCTTTACAACTAGGACATTTATACATTCTTTTGAGGGAAGCCATATTCTTCAATCTGCAGCCTCTTTCCCATAGAGGCAACATTGCAAGCCTTTTGCTACTCTATTGCAATTTCCGGGGCAAATGTTCAGGTGAGCTCCATTCTTTAGTTCCACCAGTTCAGACCTTTACAACTAGGACATTTACACAGTCTTGTGAGGGAAGCCATATTCTCCAATCTGCAGCCTCTTTCCCATAGATGCAACATTGCAAGCCTTTTGCTACTCTATTGCAATTTCCGGGGCAAATGTTCAGATGAGCTCCATTCTTTAGTTCCACCAGTTCAGACCATTACAACTAGGACATTTACACAGTCTTGTGAGGGAAGCCATATTCTCCAATCTGCAGCCTCTTTCCCATAGATGAAACATTGCAAGCCTTTTACTACTCTATTGCTATTTCCGGGGCAAATGTTCAGGTGAGCTCCATTCTTTAGTTCCACCACTTCAGACCTTTACAACTAGGACATTTATACATTCTTTTGAGGGAAGCCATATTCTTCAATCTGCAGCCTCTTTCCCATAGAGGCAACATTGCAAGCCTTTTCCTACTCTATTGCAATTTCCGGGGCAAATGTTCAGGTGATCTCCATTCTTTAGTTCCACCAGTTCAGACCTTTACAACTAGGACATTTACACAGTCTTGTGAGGGAAACTTTATTCTCCAATCTGCAGCCTCTTTCCCATAGATGCCACATTGCAAGCCTTTTGCTACTCTATCGCTATTTCCATGGCAAATGTTCAGATGAGCTCCATTCTTTAGTTCCACCAGTTCAGACCTTCACAGCTAGGATATTTACACAGTCTTGTGAGGGAAACTTTATTCTCCAATCTGCAGGCTCTTTCCCATAGATGCAACATTGCAAGCCTTTTCCTACTCTATTGCTATTTCCGGGGCAAATGTTCAGGTGAGCTCCATTTTTTAGTTCCACCAGTTCAGACCTTTACAACTAGGACATTTACACAGTCTTGTGAGCGAAGCCATGTTCTCCAATCTGCAGCCTCTTTCCCATAGATGCAACATTGCAAGCCTTTTGCTATTCTATTGCAATTTCCGGGGCAAATGTTCAGGTGAGCTCCATTCTTTAGTTCCACCACTTCAGACCTTTACAACTAGGACATTTACACAGTCTTGTGAGGGAAGCTATATTCTCCCATCTTCGGCCTCTTTCCCATAGATGCAACATTGCAAGCCTTTTGCTACTCTATTGCAATTTCCGGGGCAAATGTTCAGGTGAGCTCTATTCTTTAGTTCCACCAGTTCAGACCTTTACAGCAAGGACATTTACACAGTCTTGTGAGCGAAGCCATATTCTCCAATCTGCAGCCTCTTTCCCATAGATGCAACATTGCAAGCCTTTTGCTATTCTATTGCAATTTCCGGGGCAAATGTTCAGGTGAGCTCCATTCTTTAGTTCCACCAGTTCAGACCTTTACAACTAGGACATTTACACAGTCTTGTGAGGGAAGCCATATTCTCCAATCTGCAGCCTCTTTCCCATAGATGCAACATTGCAAGCCTTTTGCTATTCTATTGCAATTTCCGGGGCAAATGTTCAGGTGAGCTCCATTCTTTAGTTCAACCAGTTCAGACCTTTACAACTAGGACATTTACACAGTCTTGTGAGGGAAGCCATATTCTCCAATCTGCAGCCTCTTTCCCATAGATGCAACATTGCAAGCCTTTTGCTACTCTATTGCAATTTCCGGGTCAAATGTTCAGGTGAGCTCCATTCTTTAGTTCCACCAGTTCAGACCATTACAACTAGCACATTTACACAGTCTTGTGAGGGAAGCCATATTCTCCAATCTGCGGCCTCTTTCCCATAGATGCAACAATGCAAGCCTTTTTCTACTATATTGCTATTTCCATGGCAAATGTTCAGATGAGCTCCATTCTTTAGTTCCACCACTTCAGACCTTTACAACTAAGACATTTACACAGTCTTGTGAGGGAAGCCATATTCTCCAATCTGCAGCCTCTTTCCCATAGATGCCACATTGCAAGCCTTTTGCTACTCTATTGCTATTTCCGGGGCAAATGTTCAGGTGAGCTCCATTTTTTAGTTCCAATAGTTCAGACCTTTACAACTAGGACATTTACACAGTCTTGGGAGCGAAGCCATATTCTCCAATCTGCAGCCTCTTTCCCATAGATGCAACATTGCAAGCCTTTTGCTACTCTATTGCAATTTTCGGGGCAAATGTTCAGGTGAGCTCCATTCTTTAGTTCCACCAGTTCAGACCTTTACAGCAAGGACATTTACACAGTCTTGTGAGCGAAGCCATATTCTCCAATCTGCAGCCTCTTTCCAATAGATGCAACATTGCAAGCCTTTTGCTACTCTATTGCAATTTCCGGGGCAAATGTTCAGATGAGCTCCATTCTTAATTCCACCAGTTCAGACCATTATAACTAGGACATTTACACAGTCTTGTGAGCGAAGCCATATTCTCCAATCTGCAGCCTCTTTCCCATAGATGCAACATTGCAAGCCTTTTGCTACTCTATTGCTATTTCCGGGGCAAATGTTCAGATGAGCTCCATTCTTTAGTTCCACCAATTCAGACCTTTTCAACTGGGACATTTACACAGTCTTGTGAGGGAAGCCATATTCTCCAATCTGCAGCCTCTTTCCCATAGATGCCACATTGCAAGCCTTTTGCTACTCTATTGCAATTTCCGGGGCAAATGTTCAGATGAGCTCCATTCTTTAGTTCCACCAATTCAGACCTGTTCAACTGGGACATTTACACAGTCTTGTGAGGGAAGCCATATTCTCCAATCTGCAACCTCTTTCCCATAGATGCAACATTGCAAGCCTTTTGCTACTTTATTGCTATTTCCATGTCAAATGTTCAGATGAGCTCCATTCTTTAGTTCCACCAGTTCAGACCATTACAGCGAGGACATTTACACAGTCTTGTGAGGGAAGCCATATTCTCCAATCTGCAGCTTCTTTCCCATAGATGCAACATTGCAAGCCTTTTGCTACTCTATTGCTATATCCATGGCAAATGTTCAGATGGCTTCCATTCTTTTGTTCAGACCTTTACAGCTAGGACATTTACACAGTCTTGTGAGGGAAGCCATATTCTCCTATCTGCAGCTTCTTTCCCATAGATGCAACATTGCAAGCCTTTTGCTACTCTATTGCTATATCCATGGCAAATGTTCAGATGAGCTCCATTCTTTAGTTCCACCAGTTCAGACCTTTACAGCTAGGACATTTACACAGTCTTGTGAGGGAAGCCATATTCTCCAATCTGCAGCCTCTTTCCCAGAGATTCAACATTGCAAGCCTTTTGCTACTCTACTTCCATAAAGCCTAGATTCCACAGAGGAAAGTCCGTCAGAATAATTACCATGAACATATTCATGGGAAAAAACAGGAAACCTACACTACGGCGGTGGGGAAGTGACTGAAGCCGAGATGCCAGGGCAGGTCCAATAACATGGCAGATTCTTCTTCGTGTTTTATTAAGAATCCCTAAATGTATAACAGGAGCATTAGACCAGATGTGGCAGCAGTATTCTATATATGGACGAATGGTAGTCTTATAATTGTGCAAGATTGCTTCAGGCGTGAAAAATTGTCTCGCAGGACACAGTGAATCAACTTTCCAAGCAGAAGACCGAGCAATAGTATCTCAGGGGAAAAATGTTAACCCTAGAACGTTTACCGAGTCACAGTCATGTTGATTACTATCAGCCGTGCTGATGAATGGCAGAAAATGGTCTCTCATTATGTTTGTCAGAGAATATTTTGACTTCACCAATCTCCATCCCGTTATCGCAGTCGAGTTGGGGGAGGGGGGTATTTTAGTCGAATAACGATTCGAAGAAATATGACAACATTATTTTTTTTCAAAACGAGAAAGAAATTGAATGAACTGTACCGTCATGGTTTCACTTTTGGGTTCTTTTTTTTTTTTTTTTTGATAAAATCACCAAACATCATAATTCAAATTTCGTCGCTGTCTAGCCACAGTATCTCAGTAAATGGACTCTGCGGGCTGATATTGATTCCAGATTAAGGTACTGTGAATTTTAATGGGGGAAAGGCCTGTATCCACTTTTTTTGTTTTGTTTTTTGTTACCCGCTGTCTTCAGCCAGCACATCACAAATGAATCTACCAATAGAAGACACTGATCCTGCTTTCCCCACCCCGAGGCTAATGAACATATAATCAGGTGAGGGGCGATCCTGATGACATACGTATTCGTAGTTGGAATAAGAATCCTCTTTGAACAGAAAGTCTTTCTTTACCAAGTGTTCGAAGAAACATGACCGAACTTTTCCAAAACACAATCAATGAATGAAAGCAGTGATATCACCTACCCTGAATCCATCACAAAATTTCAGGAAGTGGAATTACTAAACGCTAGACACTCCAGATACATCGATGTATGGATCAGTTACAAGTTAATACAGTAGCAAACGAAACTGAAATTGAATATAGAATAAGATGCGCCAGGGGTAGTTTCCACCAACACCGCAAATTGCTACAACGCAAAAACATTGATATAAAAACTCGTGTTATGTTCTGAAATAGCCTCCGTAGATGAAGACTTTCATATAGACAACATTCACACAGATTCAGAAAAAAACTAAACTCTTAGCTGTATACAACCAATTGCTAAAAGTAGCAACTGTCAACAAAGGCTTATATCAAATGCATTGTAAATAATTGGTATAATAATGAATTGCATATGACGTACTATAGAAATGCACTGAAAATTGTTTACTATAAAAAGGCATTGCTAAAGATTTACTATGAAAATGCATTGTAAATGATTTACTATAAAAATGCATTCAAATGATTTACTATAAAAATACATTGAAAATGATTTACTATAAAAATGCATTCAAATGATTTAATATAAAATGCACTGAAAATGATTTACTATAAAAATGCTTTGTAAATGATTTACTATAAAAATACATTGTAAATGATTTACTATAAAAATGCATTGCAAATGGTTTACTATAAAAATACATTGCAAATGATTTACTATAAAAATGCTTTGCAAATGATTTACTATGAAAATGCATTGTAAATGATTTACTATAAAAATGCATTGTAAATGATTTACTATGAAAATGCATTCAAATGATTTACTATAAAAATACATTGAAAATGATTTACTATAAAAATGCATTCAAATGATTTACTATAAAATGCATTGCAAATGATTTACTATAAAAATGCATTGCAAATGATTTACTATAAAAATGCGCTGTAAATGAATTACTATAAACATGTATTACAAACATTGTTCGGTAATTTGCAAAAAATATATATATACTCTTCAGGTAACGAACGTTATTACCGGCCAATATGTAATTTTCGGTATTTTGTGACGCGGAAGAGACTCGCCCGGCAATCCAAATTTCTTTTCAGACATTTACTTTGTGTATTCCATATCCACTCACCATCATTACTACCGAACGAGCAAAAACTGTTACCGACTTTTGTTGAATTTTCTTCTGACCATCTTTTCTTTTATTTTTTTCCTCTAACACCTGAGAAAACTAGATTAGGATATTTCTCTGTTTTGAATGCAAAATCACGCGCTAACCTTGTTTTAATTGCATTAATATGTTGGAGATAAAATGGCCAGCAGCCATTTTGCTTTTCCTCTGCCAAGGAAGGAAGAATATATTTGGACAATTCTTGTCATATTTATATACTTTTTTAAATTTTAAAGCGTAGGAAACTAATTATTATTATTAATAATAATAATAATAATAATAATAATAATAATAATAATACCTAAACACATTCTTAGTTTTCTTTTAATTGTAAAAGGTAGGAAACTAATTAATAATAATAATAATAATAATAATAATAATAATAATAACAAAAATAATAATAATTATAATAAAAATAATAATAATAATAATAATAATAATAATAACTAAACACATACTTAATGGGAAAAGACAATGAAGACAAATAGATCTTCGGGTAAATTTTCCTCTTTATTCATTTTGCGCACCCGCCATTTCAATATGGCTGACAATGCCGTCAAATTTTGCTTAGAGTGCAGCTTCAATTTCGAAAATAAAGAAACAGAAAGAAGAGGAACTACACGTCATTTGAATCCATTTCCTGTTAACAAATAATAAAAAATTCTCCAGCAATTTAGGTGGTTTCATTTGATTTTACACAGCTAATATATTCATTTTATGTCCATTATCCTCATGGACATTAATTACCGTCACGATGGGAACAGGTTTCAAAAGTTACGTTGGTAATTAAAATGATACTGTCATTTTCGATCGATTAATAAAACAAATTGATGAAAAAAAAGCGGGAATTTGAAAATCAGTTAATAAATCAGTTTATATTATTCGAAACTGATTTCTTGCAACTATTTGCCTTAACATGTTATAAGCGCTTAAGTACCCTCCGGCATTCATCAGGTTTCTTTCCTGTTCGTTAATCTTATCGGAATTTTCAGCCCAAATATTTCTTCCGTCATTTACAAAGTAATCTTACAGAAGTAATGTGAAATGCATTTTTATAAGCCATATAAAGTGGATTTTTATAGTAAATCATTTATAAGGCATTTTTATAGAATATCATTTATAATGCATTTTTATAGTTAATCATTTATAATGCATTTTTATAGTAAATCTTTTACTATGCATTTTTATAGTAAATCATTTAAAATACATTTTTATAGTAAACCATTTAAAATGCATTTTTATAGTAAATCATTTACAATGCATTTTCATAGTAAATCATTTACTATGCATTTTTATAGTAAATTATTGGCAATGCATTTTTGGAGTAAATCTTTTAAAATGCATTTTTATAGTAAATCATTTGCAATATATATTTTTGTAGGAAATCAATTACAGTGCTTTTTTAAAGTAAATCAGTTACTATGCATTTTATACTAAATAATTTACAATGCATTTTTATAGTAAATCATTTACAATGCATTTTCATAGTAAATCATTTACAATGCATTTTATAGAAAATCATTTCCAATGCATTTTTATAGTAAATCATTTGCAATGCATTTTTATAGTAAATCAATTACAATGCATTTTTATAGTAAATCATTTGCAATGCATTTTTATAGTAAATTATTGGCTGTGCATTTTTATAGTAAATCATTTACAATCCATTTTTATCGTAAATCATTTACAATGCTTTTTTATAGTAAATTATTGGCAATGCATTTTTATAGTAAATCTTCTACAATGCATTTTTATAATAAATCATTTGCAATATATTTTTGCAGGAAATCATTTACAATGCTTTTTTAAAGTAAATCAGTTACTATGCATTTTATACGAAATAATTTACAATGCATTTATATAGTAAATCATTTACAATGCATTTTTATAATAAATCATTTACAATACATTTTTATAGTAAATCATTTGCAATGCATTTTTATAGTAAATTATTGGCGATGCATTTTTATAGTAAATCATTTACAATGTATTTTTATAGTACATTATTGGCAATGCATTTTTATAGTAAATCATCTACAATACATTTTTATAATAAATCATTTGCAATATATTTTTGTAGGAAATCATTTACAATGCTTTTTTAAAGTAAATCAGTTACTATGCATTTTATACTAAATAATTTACAATGCATTTATATAGTAAATCATTTACAATGCATTTGTATAGTAAATCATTTACAATGCATTTTTATAGTAAATCATTTACAATGCATTTTTATAGTAAATCATTTGCAATGCATTTTTATAGTAAATCATTTACAATGCATTTTATAGTAAATCATTTACAAAGTATTTTTATAGTAAATCATTTTCACTGCATTTTGATAGTAAATCAATTACAATGTATTTTTATAGTAAATACTTTTTAATGCATTTTTATAGTAAATCATTTGCAATGGATTTTATAAAAAATCATTATCAGTACATTCTGTCCTATTTAATAGCATTTAATTGTAATATACGGAAAAATATCCGTGAATAGGAAATGATTATGCGAAAAATAAGCAGACATAATGTGTGCAATTTATTCAACCTGACATATATATATATATATATATATATATATATATATATATATATATATATATATATATATATATATATATATATCAAATGTGTGGTGCAGTTCAATTTATATTACATGAATCAATCATACAAAAACAGATTAGTGAAGTTAATGATATAAATGGCGAGAATACATATTGGCAAACAAATTTATTAAAATTACATTAACCCCAGAACCTCGAGCTGTATAAGGTCTCTTTTTGCTAGTACTTTCATCTGTTCATACAGACTTCATCAGCCATGGAGATTGATTTGTTTTTTTTAGTACATCCCGGTAATAACGGGACACGAAATCTTAGATGTGAATCGAAATATGCTTTTTTAGAAATGTGTTATTGTTAACGGTAAGAAATTTTGGAGCGTGCGATCGCAACGCTAATGTTGAATTTCTTGAAAATTTAAAAGAGTGTGCTTTTTTTGCTAATATGGTAATTGAAGAATTCTTTTGTTGTAGTAGTTTTTTCAGTCGATGTGGCATGAACTGAATTGTTCAATAAATAGAGCAATGTCGCAGCTATTATCCCGAAAGTTGCACGTCGGATCAGTTCTTTTTAAATCAAATATGTGGTGCAGTTCAATTTATATTAAATGAATCATTCATACAAAAAACGGATTAGTGAAGTTAATGATGTATTCTCGCCATTCATATCATTAACTTCACTAATGTAATATATGTATATATATATATATATATATATATATATATATATATATATATATATATTATTCTTAAAAGAGTGCTCAATACAGAGTAGAGCAGATATAATCATTTATTTAAATATTATAACATAAATATTTTATAAAATCACTACAAAAATAGTCATTTTGTTTCAACACATCCGGTGTCTTATCAAGTGATGATGTTGAATGTCAGACAATTAACATGATCACATATTTATGTTATAATATTTAGTGCAAAATATTATTATAATATTTTACATCGCAACACAAAAATTGTCCCTCGACAGGGGTTGTAAAATATTTTAATAAAAAAATTTTATGTTTGTTTTTTTTTGTTTTTGTTTTTTTTTACCAAACCTGTAAGTTTTTTTTTTAACCATAGCGTTAAAAGAGTGACCCTTGTTTGCATATGTCCCAAGACAATTTTATCATAATTGATTATATTTCTCTTGGCTTTGTGTCATTTTCTCGACACATTATTTAGAGACAATTTTTAAAACCTATTACTTGCGCCAAACAGACATCACAATGAGGCTGAGAGAAAGCTCGCCGTCGGACTTCTTGATTTCTTTGCCCATGTCTCCTACAAACGAGAGAATATTAAGATAGAACCCAGTGTGTCTGAAGATTTTAATTTTTAATATTTTTATTGTTCAAAACACATACATACTTACATATAGATAGATAGATAGATAGATAGATAGATAGATAGATAGATAGATATGCTCTGTTTTTGTGTTGGGTTCTCTCTGGATTTATATCCTCTTCAGAATTACCAAATATATATATATATATATATATATATATATATATATATATATATATATATATATATTATAACAGAGCATATAAATTACATAGAAAAGAAATTCAAATTTAACTCATTCGAATAGCTATTTCAACCAAGACGTATATTGGGACTGTCAACTCACACTTATGCACAAAAAAGCAAAAGCTTGAATCCCAGGGATACAAACTAATAACCATACAACTGAATATATATATATATATATATATATGTGTGTGTGTGTGTGTGTGTGTGTGTGTGTGGGTGGGTGTGTGGGTGTGTGTGTGTGACTAAGCGCAACGCTTTCCAAGCTGGTTTTTGAATTCAGAGTTACTTTCACCTTGATTGGTTGCCAACCAAGGCTATAGAACCAGGTCTGTTATAATAAGTACATTGAGCTCTTTTTGTGGATCAGTTTTAATATTTGATATTCTTAGGATTCACTTGGATTATGTACCAATGGATTATTACCTGTATATATATATATATATATATATATATATATATATATATATATATATATCGTATATATATATATATATATATATATATATATATCGTGTATATATATATATATATCGTGTATATATATATATATATATATATATATATCGTGTATATGTATATATATATATATCGTGTATATATATCGTGTATATATATAAATATCGTGTATATATATATATATATATATATATATATATATATATATATATATATATATATATATATATATATATACGATCTTAGCCAAAAGTTATGGAATCAACTCACTTGTTTTTTAGTTCACGGTAAATTGCCAAATCATAAATATGATACCAAGGCGTTTTGTTTAATAACTGAACATTCTAGATTCGTGAAACATACCTAAAATAAATTATTGCAAATTATTTAATTCAATGGCACATATTTTTCCAAAAATCGTGTAACGGAAAAAGAAAGAAAAAAAAGATGGAATCACTCAATGTGTAGGGGAAAAAAGGATAAAATCACGAACAGGAATAAACCGAGAAAAAAATACTTTTTTCGGCTTATTTTAATAACAAACCGTCACGTTATTGAAAAAGAATAAAAATTACTTCCCCTTATTCAAAAGCAAAATGCTTGAAGCAGATGATATTTTTTAAAAATATGTTAGGTACGCATGCGCATACAAAAACTACTGTGCGTACATAGGTACGGGCATTTTAACTTGTGCATATTCGTCTTTCTTTCTTTATTTCTTTCTTTCTTTATATATTTATTTATTTCTCGCAGACATTTATTAGGCTGAGTCGTTTTAGATTATTAATCTTATTCTTCAAAAAATAAAGTACAATTACATTTTATTCAGTTACATATACACTATTGATTGCAATGACTTCTTGAAACTCATGAGACAGCTCTTCGATACATGTAAATATGTCGATGTTGTGAGAAAAAAAAAACAACATAGTTATAATTTGTTTATCCGGTGTTATTCTTCCTGTGTAGGTCCTTTAGTTGTTTTACTGTGGCGCAAGGAAGGAGAGCTTGGAAAATTTGATACTCACAGGATAGGTTGACGTAAAGAGGGACAGAGTAAAGCAGCGCGTAATATATTTGATGAGCTACAAGGAACAGGAGAACGTGGAGGGCCAAGATCGCCTACGTCCTGAAGAGGAAACGTCACATAACAGAATAAGGGGAGAACAATTTCTAATGTCGAGCGCAAGGAGCTTTTCGACCAAAGCTTATATGGATAAGCGTCTAAGTATGCTTTGAATAACACAAAGAGATACTGTTGTCCTTATCGTTATTGCCATATTCACGATGTGTCGAACGTTGTATGCTCCGGCCCTCGTCAGGTGATTGGAATTTGGAAGTGAACATTTTATTTCGCCCATCACGGTATATTGTTCTAGTTCCACGTGCCATGCCATAGTGTAAATAATAAAATAATAATTACCTCACCTCGGAAATATAGACAGATCCTGAAGAAGGCCGGAGCGTACAACGGACGAAATGTCGTGATAATGGCAAAAAAGATGAGGACACCTGTCCGAACCATGTAATTTATGTTAATAATTAAAATAGCACATCCCAGAAATATAAACAGGGAGAAAGATTAATTCAAAAAATAATTATTACCTCAAAAAAAAAATTACAATCCCAAGATATGCTACGGCTTTAAATAAAGTCAAAAAGGTTGATAAGCAGTAAAAATCAATTTAATCGATTAATGGGAACAAGAAGGCCAGCTGGCAACACAGAGTAACCTACCTAACAAACTTGTGTACATGGCTGGCAGAGCCCATAGTGGGTGGAATGGTGAAAATATACACCTTACTAAGAGATACAAATTAAAGGAAGGTATGGAGAGCCATGATCGCCCTTGTCCTGAAGAGACATGGCACAGAAAAAAATTTATACATTACTACCAATTGTAGATCAAGTCGTCGACTCACTAAAGCAGAAGCCTGTTGGACTCATTGAGATAGGACATATGATGTCCATTTTACATTCTGTAGCATCTATCCACGCAGACGCAGTGTTGCAATTCAGTTGCTAATATATTGGAATTTATATATTAAATGTTTAGATGAGCTCCATTCTTTAGTTCCACCAGTTCAGACCTTTACAGCTAGGACATTTACACAGTCTTGTGAGGGAAGCCATATTCTCCAATCTGCAGCCTATTTCCCATAGATGCAACATTGCAAGCCTTTTGCTACTCTATTGCTATATCCATGGCAAATGTTCAGATGAGCTACATTCTTTTGTTCCACCATTTCAGACCTTTACAGCTTGGACATTTACACAGTCTTGTGAGGTAAGCCATATTCTCCAATCTGCAGCCTCTTTCCCATAGATGCAACATTGCAAGACTTTTGCTACTCTATTGCTATTTCCATGGCAAATGTTCAGATGAGCTACATTCTTTTGTTCCACCAGTTCAGACCTTTACAGCTAGGACATTTACACAGTCTTGTGAGGAAAGGCACCATGGATTAACGGAGAGCGGCTCGGGTTGAAGAATCGGAGAGCCGAGTTCGAATTCCAGTGTAATCTATTACATTCACTTACGTGCTAATACCCTTGAGAATGGTATCATTCCTCTTTTTATCCCCCTAGCTATGGGTAAATAGCAATTATTGGTCTACCGCAAAAAGAAATGGTAACCTACAGTGGGAAAAATATCTGCCTCGTCAGGCATGTAGCGAATGACACGTATGACACCTAACTGAATGTGGATTAATATCATAAAAGTGTTTCATGCTGGTTGTTAGTGGCGTATCAACATCTCTATGGGTTATTTAATGCCGAAATCTAAATATTTTAACGAATTTGTATGCCTTCGACTAGAGATGTGTTTTCGATCATTTTGCTATAACATTTTATTGTCATTAATTTTACTACAAATAGTTGTGGTTGGTAATCTTTTTATTTAAAAAGTGTATTACTGGTATTTATACTAAAATCAATATATTTTTATACTTTTATAGTGTTTTGTGTTTCACTATTTTACCCATAGGTGGGGCCCTTGTATATGCTACCATCCTGCGTCAAGTTTGACCGGGGAACAAGAACAATTAAAAGGTGATTTCCACGCTCCTCAAAACCCTTAAACTCCCCATCAGAGACCTTGCTAACCGTTCTACTATATTACCTTATTGGTAATTGAAACATTAACTGTTTCCTTATAAGGAAATATTCGGCATCTATTGACCGAGCATTTAGACTTGTCAGTTAAAATTCTTAAAATCTCTCTTAAAACAATTTCTTCCGGAAAATTGGCTTCTCAAGAGCTCTTTTTTTTCACTTTATTTTTAATCATTTCAACCCAAGGAAGGCAATAAAGCCACTAAGACCCAAGATTTAGTGAGTGTTAGAGAATATGAGAGAAAAAAAACTACTATTAAGGAGAGAGAAACAAATAAATAAAAATTAAGAATACAGACGATAACGATTCTTATTGCATTTAAATCTTTGGGGATCAAAGTTGACTTGTGGTGGCCAGGCATGGCACCAAGCTCTGTCAGCTGTATAAAAAAGGCTTTCTAAGATGAATGATTTAAAACTGGTTTGAGTGAGTCAAGCCTGAGGATCTTGGGAAAAAACATCCTCCTTTCAAGCGTTATGCACTGGAGCTACACAATCACAAAAACCACGGAAACTACTTGAGGACTAACAACAACAGCAACAACTAAAATGGATAGCACATGTAACTCGAAGAGAAAAAATTATATAATTGAGACATTAACGTTCCACGCTACTTCAAACAAAAAACTGATGAAGGAAGCCGCCATCAGTACCGGAAAGAAACGATAGCAACTACTGGACTTGAAAACCATTTTCGTGAAAAAAATGTTTCAAGAGAATTTTTTTTTTTTTGTCAATTTCAAACGACAGCCGTACTGGCTACTCGGTAAATGAATACTGAATGTTTCCTGGTAAGGAAACAGCGAGATTTTACAATTATTTACAGAAAATGTTTTTGCGAGGCAAGGAGATATCTTGTAAAATCCTCGACGTACGTCTATCCTATGTATATAATATAAATCATTTTAGATACATTTACATCTATCTATCTTCATATCTATCAAATATATCTATATCTCTATTCATATCTGTGAGTATATATATATATATATATATATATATATATATATGTGATAGAAATTGTTAGGAGAATTAGGAGAATTTGATTCATTTCATTCCTATCTGCTCTCGCTATATATCTTCCGTAACCCCCCTGCCTTGATCGACCCTCCGTCCTTCTCTTTCTCCACATCCCTTCCTTTACCACTCCTATCTGCTCTTCCTCCAACACTTCTGTAACCCCATGCGTGATAGTGGCCACCAGCCTTGCTTGGGGTGATACGCTTAAAAAAAAATTATAATTAAGTAATTGATTGAGTCTGAAAGAAACGTCAACAGAAAGCACTGGACGGCAGTTTCGTTTTATATTTGGCACTCATCAGCAGTGCGCATCCACTACCGAGAATTGAAACCCTGACAGTGAGGTTGTCAAGCAACCACCATACCAACTGTTCCAACTAGCTTCGGTGACGTAGAGGTAGCAAATCAGACTCAATATATCGCCGCTCTCTCACATATTTCGTGGTGGAATTCTCTGTAACCATGTAACTGTGCCCCCGGGAGCCACGACTACTATCTCCAAGCCGCTCCAACTGAAGCATTTGAAGCCGGATCAAGCAATGATATGCACATGATAGAAATTGTTAGGAGGATTTGATAATTATAATTAAGTTGGTATGACGTTTGCTTGATAACTCAACTGTCAGGGTTTCAATTCTCGGTAGTGGATGCGCACTGCTGATGAGTCCCAAATATAGGACGAAATGGCCGTCCAGTGCTTTCTGCATTCTGTTCAGGTTTCTTTCAGACTCAATGAATTACTTAATTATATATATAAATATTTTTTCTATCTTATATATATGTATGTGTTTTTGTGTGTGTCTACTTATATCTATCAATCAATCTATATATCTATATCTATCTCAGTCTGTTCAATATCTATCTATCTATCTATCTATCTTTATTTATCTTTATATATCTATCTCCCTATCTATCTCTTTCTATTCATATTTATCTACCTATGTATATTTCCTTTATCTATATATCTATCTATCTATCTATCTCAATCTATCCATATCTATCTCAGTCTGTCCATATCTATCTCAGTCATATCTCGCCCTGTTCATATCTATCTATCTATCTATCTATCTATCTATCTATCTATCTATCTATCTATCTCAGTCTGTTTAATATATATCTATCTCTTTCTATTCATATCTACCTCTCTATCCCTCTATCTATCTACTTCTTTCTATTCATATCTATCTATCACTCTCTCTCTCTCTCTCTCTCTCTCTGCACACGCACAAATATATATATATATATATTATTATTATTATTATATATATATATATATATATATATATATCCTTTCTTCATCTATCTATGTATCTATCTAAGACTGTCTATACAT
The DNA here is from genome assembly GCA_964036315.1 of Acanthosepion esculentum. NCBI lineage: Eukaryota > Metazoa > Mollusca > Cephalopoda > Sepiida > Sepiidae > Acanthosepion > Acanthosepion esculentum. The sequence goes on from OZ038479.1 coordinate 132,856,623, forward strand.
TTCTATCTATCTATGTATCTATCTCTCTATCTTAGTCTGTTCATATATTTCTATCTATCTATCTATCTATCTGTCTGTCCTTTATTTATCTTTGTATCTCTATCTCTCTATCTCTTTCTATTCATATTTATCTACCTATCTATATTTCCTTTCTTTATCTATCTATCTATCTATACACAAAATACATATACGCAGAAGAAAAAATGTTCTTCCCACGGGACTTAAATATCAATATAAGATATGTTTTTTTCTTTGGATTATGTTTATTTCCATTTTTTGGCACACTTGCTTTTTACAACTCTACTGCTCGCTCAAATGTTTCCTTGTAGGGAAACGTCTATTATTACCATCACCATTAACAGCCAATGAATATCTTGTCAAGGTTAACGAACGCAAAGGAATATATTGCAAGAATATCCGAGAGATTTCCTTATAAAACTCAGGATGATAAATCGATGGAAGCTATTCGTCAAAATGGACGAAGAAAAAGGACACAAAAGAACGCTATCGTCAAGAGAAACAAACTGCGAAAGGAAATAAAAATTCTTTGTGCATCCATCATTGTTCAGAAAGTCGTATATTAGAGCTGATGTCAAGACGATAACATTGCAAAGATTTATTAGCATAGAAAACTAATCAGACACTCAAATCTTTACTTTGTATATTTGCCGAGGATAGGTTTATAGATTTGAGAAGAGTCTTCAATATAGTCTTCTCGGTACGAACGTTTAATTCTCTTCATCGTATCTTTACTGTTGACCAGAACACCGAGAAAAACCATTACGTATAAAACCTTGTTTGGACGTTCAAATCTCTATTTTATTTTATTTCATTTTTTTTGTAGATTTGCTATTACTAATATAATAAAATTGAAAAATAAAACCCATTAACGTAATCATCTTTGGTCGCCTGCTAAAATCTTTCTTTTGTAATGTTACAGTCTCAATGACAGTAACATAATAAGTTAATATATTCAAATTTTGGACTCTGAAATCTATTTTCGTATAGTTGTCGTTTTTTAAAAAAATAACGTTGATAATAGTTATTAATATATTCAAAACCTATATAATAAATGCCAATGTCAGTGTGTCACGCTTCTTCAGTTAAAGGGACAAAACTCTCAATAGCTCATCTCCTTCTTCTATATAATAAATGCCAGTGTCAGTGTGTCACACTTCTTCCGTTAAAGAGACACAACTCTCAATACCTCATCTCCTTCTCCTATATAATAAATGCCAATGTCAGTGTGTCACACTTCTTCAGTTAAATGGACACAACTCTCAATAGCTCATCTCCTTCTTCTATATAATAAATGCCAATGTCAGTGTGTCACTGCGTCACACTTTTCCCACTTTACTCCTAGAGGTCTTAGCCCAACATATCATACCATTTTGGAGTCAGACCGACTCCGTGTGCAAATTAAAAGCATTCCGGCCCGGATTCGGACCCGCATTCCTGAAATTTTGTATTTCCAAGTTTTTATCACTGCCATTGTTTTCGGAATCAGCCATCTTGGGTTCTACTGACAAAACCAATTAAAGGGACACAACTCTCTACTTTTCAAGAGCTCATGTTCAAATGAAAAAAATTACTGTTCTCAAATTAGAGTGTTTCAAAATAAAATTGTCCGCGTTTTCAACTTTACTCTTAGAGGCCATAGCTCAACATACACCATTTTGGAATCCGGCAGCAAATCCTGAAATTTTGTGTTCCCAAGTTTTCATTACTGCGAATGTTTTCGGCGATTTTTTACCTGATTATTTTGCGATGAATGTTTTTTTACGAAAACAATTTTTATCAATTGGAAATACATTTGGGAATAATCGAAATTAATTGCGAAATCCAGCGAAAGTCACCCAAGTAAGAACCTACGTACATCAAATCGTCTTAAAATTAAGTTTTTGGTTTAGTTTGGTTTGCTTTGCTTTGGTTTACGGCATATCAACCTCAATGGGTTATTTAATGACGACAAGATATTTAGGATTATTCCGTATGAATAGAATATATATTATTTGGTTTATTTTGCTTTGGTTTGGTTTGGTTTGTTTTACGGCATATTAACCTCAATGGGTTGTTTAATGGATAGCTGTAAATGTCTTCACTGGTGAAACTAAAAAATGGAGCTCATCTGAACATTAGCCATCGAAATAGCAAAAGAGTAGCAAAAGGCTTGCAATGTTGCATCTATGGGAAAGAGGCTGCAGATTGGAGAATATGGCTTCCCTCACAAGACTGTGTAAATGTCCTAGCTGTAAAGGTCTGAACTGGTGGAACTAAAGAATGGAGCTCATCTGAACATTTGCCATGGAAATAGCGATAGAGTAGCAAAAGGCTTGCGATTTTGCATCTATGGGAAAGAGGCTGCAGATTAGAGAATATAGCTTCCCTCACAAGACTGTGTAAATGTCCTAGCAATGTTGCATCTATGGAAAAAAAGACTGTAGACAGGAGAATATGGCTTCCCTCACAAGACTGTGTAAATGTCCTAGCTGAAAAGATCAGAACTGATGGAACTAAAATATGCAGATGACAAGAAATATGGAGACAAAATCTCGGATGTAATGAATGTAAATAATGTTATCATTTCGAATTGTCGTTCCACTGAACTATTTTGTTTTTCTTTTAATCCTGATGATTTAACTGCCTGTAAAGAATGAGTCTTCTCCGTGATAACGGGACGGGAGTTTGCGGAAATTGTAATATTTTTATAAGATAACCTCCGAGTCGTGCTGGAATGAAATGATTTGATTTAAAAATAAATCTATTTTTAATCACTGATCTACACTGATCGTAAAATATATGTCTGGAGGTGGAAGGCGATAAGCTTGAAATAAAACGTAGCTTTTACGAAATGGAATCTTTCAAAAAGTGACAGCGTATCGCCGTGTATACGAATAGTTTCTGAACTAGGCGCAAGGTGGCGCAACATTTGTCAACCCGGAAAAACTTTTTAAATCAGTCCTTAGAAATTCGTCTTTTATTCTCTTTAAACTTCATTTATTTTACTTTTTTATTTTAGCGTTTGGCGCAATGCAATCTTTCTGCATGCTAGAATTCTGAGTATTCAGTAACTGTGAAACCTGTAATGACTAGAAACTATACATTTGTGAATATATATATATATATATATATATATATATATATATACCAAGTCTGTTCATATCTATCTATCTATCTATCTATCGATTTATCTATATACATGTCTATCTGTATATCTATATCAGTCTGTTAATATCTATTTGTCTCTATTTATCTAAATCTGTTCATAACTATCTCAGTCTGTACGTATCTATCTATCTATCTATCTATCTTGAATAGGCTACTCAAAAGAAATATCACTGTATGTAAATACACATAAAAAGGATATATATATATATATATATATATATATATATATATATATATATATATATATATATATCAAGAGAGAAAGAGAGACAGGGCGCGAGTGATAAATTGCCGTCTAAATGACGCAAAAATTAAAATAACACTGACATCTTATTTTAACAGATATATTTACCAAAATTACACAGTAATATCTTGAAATACTAAAAAGTAAATTTATTCAATAAAATCGCCCTTGGCTTGAATCACGGCCTCCAGGCGATTTCGGAATCTGCTGCAAATCTTCTGAGCGGTCTCCTTGTTTATGTTAGTGAATGCTGCCATAATCCTTGCTTTCACTTCATCTCTGGTGTTATAGGGAGTTTTGTTGTTCTTTGGCTCAACTGTACCCCACACATAATAATCAAGGGGCTTGCTGTCTGAGTCGATGTAATGGGTGATGTGGTTGCAGAAATTATCTGACAGCCATGGCTTTCGTGGCATGGTGCAGAGTCCTATAGTTTCTTTCAGCAGCCACCCTCTTGACCTAGAGCAGCACTGCATCCTGAAGGCATTTGATGTAGGCCTCCATGTTGAGTCTGTGGCTCTGTGGGTATGTGAACGGAGACAAAACTTCGCCATCATTAACGATCATTCTAAAAACCTTCGTAATCAACATTAGACACTTTCAACTCTCCTCACTGTCTTCAAATTGAAATATACGCATTGAATTTCTGGCAGAGTGAATTGTATCAGGGTACTCTTTTTTCTCACAAATGGTACCCCACTGATCCTACTATACAGTGCAGTCAACAAAATCAAAAACAAACAACGGGCATGCACGAAATTAAAAATATAAAATAGCAACAATTTATTCATCGCACCATGTACAGACATTATATATATATATATATATATATATATATATATAGTCATTTCACACCAAGCAAGGCTGAAATACCACTAGTACGCAGTGGGAGATATAGGTTGTGAAAATGAGAGCAAGGCCTGAAAATAGAAAGAATTGAGGAAAGGACAAAAGATGAACATTATTCAAGAAAACAAAAGATGGTTTTGACGTTGCATTAAAATTTTCGAAGATTGTATTTATCAGGGAAGCAAGTAAACGAAAAGGATTTCCACAGCCGGGAAGTGCGAGAAAAGAAACTACTAGAGTAGAATTCGTTCATCCTATCATATATATATACATACATACATATATATATATATATATATTCATACATGTTTCATTAAATAATATAGATAAGTGTTGTCTATATATTTTATGTAAGTTCTTTTCATATCGTCTGATAAGCTTAATAACATTATCATTAAACAATGAAAGAAAATCACAATATTGATACATATTTTTTTAATCCAATCTAAGCTTTCGGCTTACATAAGCCATTATCAAAGATGACAATTACACAATACATTTAAGCAATACACGAACAAGAAATTGATGATAGTCTTGTTTGTTTACATGGATGATTTCCAAGCAACGATAAACACGTGCATATAAAACGCTGAAAGCGAAAATCGCACAACAGCTCATGACGTCACACATGACCACGCAAGAGTGAATCCGATGAGTATTGAGTATGGAAAGTAGATAAATTATTGTAGGTATACAAGCGAACGATCATATGCAAAAACATATAAATAATCTATAGTGTAAGAAGAACATTACTATGTAATATATATATATATATATATATATATATATATATATATATATATATATATATGTATGAAGAAATATAGTCTTAAAGTGTGCTATATTTATGGGATAAAGTGCTCAATATCAGAGATAGAGCGTCTGTAAATATAAAAGTGAACATAGAAGTCAACACTTAGAGGCGACAGTCTGTTTCATGCTAGATGCAATCGTCGGGCCACGAGTGGTGTTATTTTTCTCGGCTATTTATATATACGGGTCAGTGGTGCATTGTGGGTAGTCATTTTTGGCAGATATTTTACCGGAAGTCGTTTATTTATTTATTTGTGTCAAATTATTTTGCTTGTTTTTATTTAATTTTATTTTTGTTTTTTATCCTTTATAATTATTTTATTTTCTGACTTTTTTTCTCACTGTCAATTTCTGGACGTCTTCTCTCTGTGAACTTCTGGTCGTCTTCTCTCTGTGAGCTTCTGGCTGTCTTCTCTCTGTCAACTTCTGGGCGTCTTCTCTCTATCAACTTAAGACCGTCTTCTCTCTGTCAGCTTCTGGCCGTCTTCTCTCTGTCAACTTCTGGACATCTTTTCTGTTAACATCTGGCCGTCTTCTCTCTGTCAATTTCTGGCCGTCTTCTCTCTGTGAACTTCTGGACTGGACGTCTTCTCTCTATCAACTTCTGGCCGTCTTCTCTCTGTCAACTTCTGGACTGGACGTCTTCTATCTATCAACTTCTGGCCGTCTTCTCTCTGTCAACTTCTGGCCGTCTTCCCTCTGTCAACTTCTGGCCGTCTTCTCTCTATCAACTTCTGGACATCTTTTCTGTTAACATCTGGCCTTCTTCTCTCTGTGAGGTTCTGTCTGTCTTGTCTCTGTTAACTTCTGGACGTCTTCTCTCTGTCAGCTTCTGGCCGTCTTCTCTCTGACAGCTTCTGGCCGTCTTCTCTCTGTCAACTTCTGGCCGTCTACTCTCTGTATGCTTCTGGCCGTCAACTCTCTGTCAACTTCTGGACTGGACGTCTTCTTTCTATCAACTTCTGGTCGTCTTCTCTTTGTCAACTTCTGGACTGGACGTCTTCTCTCTATCAACTTCTGGCCGTCTTCTCTCTATCAACTTAAGGCCGTCTTCTCTCTGTCAGCTTCTGGCCGTCTTCTCTCTGTCAACTTCTGGCCGTCTCCTCTCTGTGTGCTTCTGGCCGTCTTCTCTCTGTCAACTTCTGGACTGGACGTCATCTCTCTATCAACTTCTGGTCGTCTTCTCTCTGTCAACTTCTGGACTGGACGTCTTCTCTCTATCAACTTCTGGCCGTCTTCTCTCTGTCAACTTCTGGACTGGACGTCTTCTCTCTGTGAACTTCTGGCCGTCCTCTCTCTGTCAACTTCTGGCAGTCTTCTCTCTGTCAACTTCTGGACATCTTTTCTGTTAACATCTGGCCGTTTTCTCTCTGTCAATTTCTGGCCGTCTTCTCTCTGTGAACTTCTGGACTGCACGTTTTCTCTCTATCAACTTCTGGCCGTCTTCTCTCTGTCAACTTCTGGACTGGACGTCTTCTCTCTATCAACTTCTGGCCGTCTTGTCTCTGTGAACTTCTGGCCATCTTCTCTCTGTGAACTTCTGGCCGTCTTCTCTCTGTCAACTTCTGGCCGTCTTCTCTCTGTCAACTTCTGGACATCTTTTCAGTTAACATCTGGCCGTCTTCTCTCTGTAAATTTCTGGAAGTCTTCTCTCTGTGAGCTTCTGACTGTCTTCTCTCTGTCAACCTCTGGACGTCTTCTCTCTGTCAGCTTCTAGCCGTCTTCTCTCTGTCAATTTCTGGACGTCTTCGCTCTGTCCACCTCTGGCCGTTTTCTCTCTGTCAAATTCTGGCCGTCTTCTCTCTGTGAACTTCTGGACTGGAAGTCTTCTCTCTAACAACTTCTGGCCGTCTTCCCTCTGTCAACTTCTGGACTGGACGTCTTCTCTCTATCAACTTCTGGTCGTCTTCTCTCTGTGAACTTCTGGACTGGACGTCTTCTCTCTATCAACTTCTGGCCGTCTTCTCTCTGTGAACTTCTGGCCGTCTTCTCTCTGTGAACTTCTGGCCGTCTTCTCTCTGTCAACTTCTGGACATCTTTTCTGTTAACATCTGGCCGTCTTCTCTCTGTAAATTTCTGGACGTCTTCTCTCTGTGAACTTCTGGCCGTCTTCTCTCTGTGAGCTTCTGACTGTCTTCTCTCTGTCAGCTTCTGGCCGTCTTCTCTCTTTTAGCTTCTGGCCGTCTTCTCTCTGTCAACTTCTGGCCGTCTTCTCTCAGTCTGTGATCGTTAGTTGTTCTGTTTCAGTTTGGAAATAAAATGAGGACTTCAAGAAAACCTATTTTGACTTACTACTTTATTAGACACGTTGACGTGTACTTTTTTTAACTAGCCCGTGGTGTCGCCATCCCACCCCATTCAATGGGATCCCTGTCGTTGATGCTGCTAAAGAGGTTAATACTGTCAATCCTTCTTTTATATGCATATATATCCTTATATAATTTATATATTAAATTTTAAAATGGTCAACAAATATTCTTTTTTACTTTATTTTATTAATAACTGTATTATTAATAAATTGCAGTAAAAGTAATACCAGTTTTTTTTGGGGGGGGATATCTTGACAAGGTAAAAAAATTATTAAAGGTAATAACCTTCAATATCTTTTAACTTGTCACGATGACGTATTGCACAAAACTGAATTGAATTACATGTTACGAGTTGGTTTACGTATAGGCCCGCAGGTTGGATGCTTTTGCCGGAAATTGTCCTTGCTGCTAAAGAAGTTAATGCTGTTCATCC
>OZ038479.1:132866938-132936938 GCA_964036315.1 Acanthosepion esculentum
ACGCGGATGTAGTTTATCGGCTTACCCACGCCGCGGATGTAGTCTATCGTCATACCCAGGACGCGGATGTAGTTTATCTTCATACCCAGGAAGCAGATTTAGTTTACCAAATTACCCAGGACGCGGATGTAGTTTATCGTCATACCCAGTGCGCGTATGTAGTTTATCGATTTATCCAGGAGGCGGATGTATTTTATCGACTTACCCAGAACGCGGATGTTGTTTATCGTCTTACCCAGGACACGGATGTAGTTTATCGTCATACCCAGGACGCGGATGTTGTTTATCGTCTTACCCAGGACGCGGATGTAGTTTATCGTCATACCCAGGACGCGGACGCACTTCATCGTCATACCAGGGACATTTAATCTGTGTGTGTGTGTGTGTGTGTGTGTGTATGTGTGTGTGTGAGGGTGTGTGTGTGTATGTGGGTGTGGGTGTGTGTGGGGGGGGTGAGCGCGTGTGTGGGGGGTGCGTGTGTGTGTGTGTGAATATGAATGCATGTCTATTGTTAACATTATTTGGTTTTAGTCTCTCTGCAGATTGGTTTTGTTTGACAATCAGTGCACCCGATCGATTGCATCTTTCTGTCGATGCCCCAGAGGAGCTTTTAGCTAGATTCATCGCGTCCTGTGTCTTAATGACGTCGTATCACATGCTAGTTACCTCCCCGCTGCCTTAGCGCCAGACAACTTGAATGGATGACGAGCGTCTATTACGTTCGAGAAATACGATATAGGACGAAAGATATCGACGTTCGTAAAAGTCAGTGATTGAAAGGTTAGCCAAACTTTCGCACGGGTTTTTGTTATTTGGCGAAACCTTTGGCTGGTGACTGTGCAGCGCCAGTCGATAAGCCAGTGGTTCTATAACGGTGAAGTGAGCCTCATAGGTGCAGTAGAGGAAGATAGCAGGTGAGGCGGAACGATTGAATAACAATCCAAGATTTAGAAAGTTTGAAAAAAATGTATATGCCAAAAATAAAAATGATTTCAAAATTTAAAATATTATTACAGATTACTTGCAATTATATGCATGAGTCCCATTATAAATAGTTATAAAAAAATTATTGACCAATTTTATCATTGTGATATTTTTGCATTATATCAAGTATTAAGAATATAGTAACTTGGGTCAGCAAATTGGAGGAGAGAGATATCAATGATAATGTTCTGACTTCGCAGTTATCTCCCTTTAAACCTCTCTCTGTTTTATTGCTTTTTTTTTAAGCGTACTTTTTTATCGCTTACAGTTTGGCGAGGCGCGATCAAATTTTAATTCCGATAAAGCGGCCCAGAGATAAAAAGGTTGGGAACCTCTGCTGGAAGGACAGACAAAAGGACGTCTTCCTTAAAAATATGGTTGCCCAGCGGATAGGGGAAAAATGATGCCCGGTTTAAAAAAAAAAATTTTTAAATGAAAAAAATATAAAGAAAGCTTTCATAAATAAGTATTTAAATTTCGGTATTCTACTGTTCCTCTTCGACACCCGCCACAACTGGTACGGCTACTGGTACCCTAACTATAATTAGCAAAAAAAAAAAACGATATACAGAGATGCTCAGTTCTTTGAGGAAACCTCTTTTAATAGCTCTATCTGTTTTTTCTAACTCGATCTTACCAGCATTTCTTTTTTCAGATATAATCGTAATTTCAAGCTCAATTAAAGTTTAAAACTCGCATTAATTTAAACACATTACACTGGGGACCAGATTTCAATTTTTTGTCTATTGTATTAGGTTTGACTCCATGTAATTCGGGTGCGTTGAGCACGAATGTTTACTCGATTTTGCTCTGTCACGTCCTGGTTTTGCTTGACACCCCTCCTCTTTCGTCGTATTCATAAAAGTTTTTTTTACTTTCTAAATACTCTTAGTCTTTTTAAAGTTACACATGCAACTTGGTTTTATTTAAGTATTTGTATTTATTTATTGTTATGTATTTGCTATCTGTATGTATTTATTGTTATGGTATTGTTGTATTATGTGTACCTTTATATGTAACACCCTAAAAATATTTTTAATTGTATCATTTTTAACACATTTTAATATCAATAGATTAAGCTATAAATATCGTAAAATTCTAAAATTTTCTCGAGCGTTCCTGTTTTCTGTAGAATATTCTAGAAGGACAACTAAAATACATAAAAGCGACTCCTTTCAGGAGTTAATCAGCTCATTCAATCAGTCGGCTAATTATGTGTTGGGCATTAACATCATTTTGAATTGGTATACGATTTAGTGTGTAAAGTATTAGTTGATTTTATTAGACGTAATTTATATTGTATCTATTCATCCGTGTTTCTAGATGAATTTCATAGATTACATGTACCTATTTTATAATAAGTTCCTATTTAAACCAAGGCGGGAATTATCGACGCTCCACAAATAAGAACATTAATTAAAGACAGCAATTTTTCTAATGCCATGAATGAACGCGAAAAACATATCTGCTTCTCTTTCATGAACTTGATAGAAAAACTTTTAGACAATTATAAAGCAGATAACTACGAAGGAATCGTAAAAAAAATTTCTAAGGAACTATAAAGAGTTAGGTTGTAATATGGGGAGAGATTTCACTAAGATATCGAAATTATGGAGGAACGGTACCAAGGCTGCTAGGATTCTCATATTATTGCTGATTACCTCCAGTGCTCTTGGAACACTCATATTAGAGAAGGAAAAAAATTCTTCAACGCTGGAGCGAGTATATTGGAGAACTCTTCCATGACGAAAGAGAACAACCAGCAATACACAAATCTATAGACGGAATTGGAATTCGAAAAACAGAAGTAAAAGCCGCACTGGCCGAATTGAACAGAAGCAAGGCGGCAGGTATGCCCCCACCCCAAAAAAAACAGGCACAAACGAATGCGGACTCCCCCGAACAATAAGCCTAATGAGCCACGTGACAATATTATTTTATCCGTATTCGGATGAATAGAGCGCGCAGCAGAATCAGGCCAGAGACAGGACAAGAACAGTTCTGTTCGCTAAAGACACCGGAACAAGTAACGCGATATTCATGCTCAGATTTTATCAGAAAGAGCGATAAAAAATGCAGAAGGACTTGTATGTATATTTCATAGACTACGCAAAGGCCTTGGACACAAGGATCTGATGGAACTGCTCAGCAACTTTGATATATTCTGGAGGAATATCAGAATAAACAAGAACCTATACTGGCAGCAAACAGCACGCATGCGCATAGGGAACGAGTTCAGTGAATATACGAAAATAGAAAGAGGCGTAAGGCAAGGATGCGTCTTCTCACCGGACCTGTCCAACCTATACAGCGAGGCAATTCTGAGAGAATTGGAAACCCTACCGGGATTTAGCATTGGAGGCTACAACCTTAGCCCTAGAACACTAACCATCAATTTTGAAAATATTAAAAAAAAATATTAAATATAAATATTTATTTGAAATATTTTACATGCAGGCACTTCAAACTTTGTACTTTGAGTTAACATTAATAGGAACTGAAAAAACATTATTTAGTTAATAAAATCAGGTACTGAAAATTGTAATTAAAAATAGGAAAATTTGCGCTGGGTACTATATACCCATGGTTAGTGTTCTAGGGTTAACAACATAAGATACACAGATGACACAGTACTGCTAGCAGACACGGAAAAGTCATTACAAAATCTCCTACAGAAGGTAGCGAAGGAGAGCGAGAAGAAAGGACTAAGCATAAACTACAAGAAGACGGAAGGCATGGTCATCAGTAAAAGGAAGAGCCCGAAATGTGATTTGCAGGTCGAGAACACTAGAATCAAGCAGACGCGGAAGTTTAACTATCTGGGAAGTGTTTTAACAGAGAACGGTAAGTGTGACACTGAGATCCGTAGACGTATTGGAATGGCCAAGGACGCATTCCAAAAGCTGGGCAGAGTATTGCGAGACAGGAGGGTTTCTTTGGTAACAAAGAAAAGAGAACTGAGCTGTTACGTGACATCTGTCCTTCTTAACGGCAGCGAATGTTGGACGATTTCCTCAAAGATTAAGAAGAGACACGAGACGACGGAGATGCGGTTCTACAGAAGGATGCTGAGGATATCATGGACGGAGCGTGTGAGCAACGATGAGGTTTTGAAGAGGGTGCAAAGAAGGAGGTTGCTTATAGTTAACATCAGGAAGAGGCAGCTGAAGTTCCTGGGACACGTAATGAGGAAGGAGGGCCCGGAGAATCTGATACTCACGGGTCGAATAGAGGGAAAGGGTGACAAGGGATAACAATGCATGACACACCTAGCGGCCTTAAGCAAGTGGATGACAATGTGGTCTGGGCGAGGTGGCAGAAGGAAGGAACTTGTTGAGAGATACAAGGGATAGAGGGGGTGGAGACCCATGATCACCTACGCACTGAAAGGACACGGCACATGCAAAGAAAGACCTCTAGTGCATGAAAAGAGACCTGCCATCTACAGGCAAATACACTAAATTAATAAAGCAATAATATAAATAGAATACAATAACTTTTTTGGCGCCGTGAAAGCTTCATATGTTTTTTTTTAATTCATTTCTATCGTTATAACCTAATTTTACTGTAGTTTGAATTGCTTCTATTCGTGCAACTTGAAAAGACAAATGAACACACGCCTTAATTTTTACTCCTAATTTTAAAAATATGCCAAAACGGTACATAGGCCGCTGGCAGGAATCGGGACCTAACAGAATCAAACCGAATTTGAAATTCGTATTCTGCGAATCCCAAATTACCTAGAATCAAGCGTCAGATGTCATTCAATAAAATAAGTGTTCCCCGGCGATAATACCTTGCAATCTGACAGCAGGACAATGGAGGCGGTTCAACATTGCTAAGAAAAACTGGTTTTCCACGTGAGCTTCCTACGATTCGAGCAAATTAAATTCCATAAATGTATATCTAAAGCAGAAATCACCATCTGGAATTGAAATGAAAGTAATAATGCTACATCACCTGAAACCTTCATAAACATTCTAAATGTGGAATTAATAAATGCAGATCATCGTCTAAAGGGCCGAGTGTGATACAAGGACGGGCGAATAGTGCGAAGTGAGAGAGACAAAAATAAAATAAATATATTGTTTAATGAATAAACGGACTGCCAGCTGAAATATCTGTCGGATTAATAAATAAATAAAAAAATCTATTCCTTTCTTTACAAATTACTTTGGTATGTACAAAGTACGATGGGTAAATTGTCGCCATTTTATATTTTTAATTTTGCGCATGCGCATTGCTTGTTTTTGATTTTATCGACTGCACAATATAGTAGGGTCAGTTGGGCACCGTCTGTGAGAAAAAGGTCACCTTGACGCAATTCACTCCGCCAGAAATGTAAAAAACATTTTAGCATTTGCGTCAGAAGTACCAATACGAACATTTCAGAATGTTTGGGTGTCAATCTGAGGAGAGTGCAGAGGATTCAGAAAGAGTTGGATGAGTCTAATGGTGATTACGAAGGTGTTTAGAGTGATCACTGGTGATTGCGACCTTATGCCTCCATTCAGCCTCCTACAGGGACCCAGACTCAACACGAAAGCCTACATCAAGTGCTTTGAGGATGTAGTGCTGCCCTGAGTCAAGAGGACGGCTGCTGGAAGACCGTATGTCTGGCAACAGAACTCTGTCCCATGACACACAAGGAGGAAAACCCAATAATAGCCGTCAGATAATTTCTGCGACCACATCATCTCTTACATCTGGCCACTTATCTCCCTAGCTTTCATTGGCGTAGTTGAAGCCAACGGAGATTTTGTTGAATAAAGTTACTCTTTAGTAATTCAAGATGTTTTTTTTTTGTGTGCAATTTTGGTAAACAGATCTGTTAACATGAGATGCCAGTGTTATTTTCATTTCTGCGTAATTAAGATGACAATTTAACCATCGCACCCTATCGTCGTCCGAAGTTCCGCGGGTGAATAGTCCGAAATCAGAGACATGCACGGCGCTGGTACCGCGTTCCAGTCTTGTGTATCTTCGAACCATTCCGCTAAACGCGAGGATTCCGTTATTTTCTACCGCGACTCGAAATAGAAGAACGGTAGTTCCTTTTCTTCGAAACGGCATTAGAGGTGGGTTTTTTTTAAAATTACCCCCTTCTAGATTTTGCCTAAAGAAGCGAGACCTACAAGACAGCAGGTGCATTTAATTCAGAGTTTTCTTTCTCCTAGACTGTTTGCCAACCAAGGCTGTAGAGTCAAGTCTGTCCTGCTATTTTTCCACAGCTTGGTAATAAATGCTAAATACTTCACATACGTCAGTGTATTTGTCAGTTATGACAAATTCAACAACGGCCAACCTGTGAACTTGGCAGCCTTGAAAAGAAACAATGCATTTATTAATAAGAAGAGTTGAAATTAATGCATGCAAGATTTCACAGCTCTAGAATTACTCCTTCATAGTCAGCCTATGAAATTTTCAGCCCACAATCGTACCTGGAAAGAAATAATGCAGTTATTCATAAGAAGAGTTGAAATTATTGTATACAAGATTTCACAGCTCTTGCCCGACTCCTTCATAGTCAGCCTATGCACTTATCAACCCCACCCCGTACGTCTATTTTATTATTCCCAACACGCAATAATTTGTCTCTTTTATCTTCATTAAGTGCCCGTTTTTACTTTTTGCCTGGTTTTAACTCAATATTTTAAGTATGCCCATTTGCTACGTTACATCAATTTTTGCACCGCAAACAAAATCTTTGGCTACTGATGCACTGTAACCCATTACCATCAGCGGCATATTAGTATAATCGGCGATTGAACCGGTTCACGCACCAGGATGTTCTGGTTGATGAAGTCGGTAAGCTACCCAGTCCTGTCAAAGAGTAGCTGGACTTTTGGGTACGATCAACGGACATCTGGCTCGATGGTGTAGACGGGGCTTCATACCTGTGTAAGCAGCCAGGTGCGGAGATGATACGGCATACCTGTTCGGAGTCCTTCCTACACTAGTCAACCACTGCTGTATCTTCTCTATCGTCTTCTCCCGTCTTCACCCGACCGGGTGCTGAAATATTTTGAGTCGGGGATTAAAGAACTTCAACACTATCTATCTAGTGGGGTCGTTCCCCCTCTACTGGGGAGCCGTTTCAGACACGAAAGGAAACACGTCTACATTGTTTGACGGTTAAGAAACAACTGACTGAAAACCCGTTCTATCCCCAACATTGGCTCTGCCAATCAAAATCGACTTCCTAGTTTTCTTCAATCTGACCTCAAAGATCAACCTCAGGAAGCCCGAGTAGTGGTAGCACCGGTTAAGGTCACTGTTGACCATGTTCACCATAGTCTATGAATATAGAATACAGCGCAGTACGTAATCTGTTCAATGAAACAACGTTAAAGATTAACACTCACGGGTCAGACACTCTACTGAATCTGACTATATCGCCAATACCACCAGCAGCAGCTGCTCCGTAATTCTTCAGTCTTCGATATCAAAGGTTGGCAGTGAATATTCCGGAAAGAACATGGCCGCCTTTATACACGTCATACTGAATATTTTGAGCCTTCTGATTGGTTAAAACTTCTATTGGTGAACTATAAAATGAGTCAGCTCATTTTTGATGACTCAATAGTACACGAAGGGACCCAAAAACTCCAACAGTCGCAATTACGGGCAAATAGTTAAACTCAAAACGGGGATAAAAATTCTATGAAAGTAAAGAAATATATTTTAAAGTAAAAATGCCAGCAATACATTTTCATAGTAAAATAAAAAAAAAAAAGATAAGAAATTACTGATGCTCCCAGGAAAATTAAATTTCGGCATTCAATGACCCATCAGTTGATATACCCCTAAACAAACAAACAAACATTATATATCTCTATTGTGTGTCTGTCTTCGGACAGAGTGCAACTAAAAATATTACTGAGAGGTGTCCAGACTCGGAGAACGGCTGCCCGCGGCTGGGATATTTTGGGCTCTTCCCGGGAGCTTTCGCTCGGGCTCCCTACATTAAACTGACTTGATATCATTGCACGAAAGATAGAAGGTCGTTAGAATATCGGCGTCGGCGCGTCGTTGGTTACACGGACTGTGCAATTTGGGGGCCGTAGCCAGTCTGTGGGTACGCGTAAATACCAAGTGTAGTATCTGTCTTTGGGCAGACAAACTACATTTTATCTTTAAATTGTTTTTCTCTCTTCGGACAGAACGCAACAAATAAATGAGGAGTTCAGGGTCCCACAGGTTATCACACTTTGGAGTACTGATGGTGGTTTCCTTCCTAGCCTTTTGTTTGAAGTAGTGTGGAATAACAACATCGTGATTATGTCATTATTTTCTATTCTCAAGCCTAGTAGCTGCTATCACTCTTTTCAGTATTGATGGAGGTTTCCTTCCTAACCTTTTGTTTGAAGTAATGTGGAGTATCAACATCTTGTTTATGTCATTATTTTCTCTTCTCAAGACCAGTAGCTGTTTCACCTCTTTCCAGTATTGATGGGGATTTCCTTGCTAACCTTTTGTTTGAAGTAGTGTGGAATATCAACATCTTGATTATGTCATTATTTTCTATTCTCAAGTCAAGTAGCTGTTATCATTCTTTCCATGATTGATGGAGGTTTCCTTGCTAACATTTTGTTTGAAGTAGTGTGGAATATCAACATCTTGATTATGTCATTATTTTCTCTTCTCAAGCCCAGTAGCTGTTATCATTCTTTCCATGATTGATGGAGGTTTCCTTGCTAACCTTTTGTTTGAAGTAGTGTGGAATATCAATATCTTGATTATGTCATTATTTTCTCTTCTCAAGCCCAGTAGCTGTTATCATTCTTTCCATGATTGATGGAGGTTTCCTTGCTAACCTTTTGTTTGAAGTAGTGTGGAATATCAACATCTTGATTATGTCATTATTTTCTATTCTCAAGTCAAGTAGCTGTTATCATTCTTTCCATGATTGATGGAGGTTTCCTTGCTAACCTTTTGTTTGAAGTAGTGTGGAATATCAACATCTTGATTATGTCATTATTTTCTCTTCTCAAGCCCAGTAGCTGTTATCATTCTTTCCATGATTGATGGAGGTTTCCTTGCTAACCTTTTGTTTGAAGTAGTGTGGAATATCAACATCTTGATTATGTCATTATTTTCTCTTCTCAAGCCCAGTAGCTGTTATCATTCTTTCCATGATTGATGGAGGTTTCCTTGCTAACCTTTTGTTTGAAGTAGTGTGGAATATCAACATCTTGATTATGTCATTATTTTCTCTTCTCAAGCCCAGTAGCTGTTATCATTCTTTCCATGATTGATGGAGGTTTCCTTGCTAACCTTTTGTTTGAAGTAGTGTGGAATATCAATATCTTGATTATGTCATTATTTTCTCTTCTCAAGCCCAGTAGCTGTTATCATTCTTTCCATGATTGATGGAGGTTTCCTTGCTAACCTTTTGTTTGAAGTAGTGTGGAATATCAACATCTTGATTATGTCATTATTTTCTCTTCTCAAGCCCAGTAGCTGTTATCATTCTTTCCATGATTGATGGAGGTTTCCTTGCTAACCTTTTGTTTGAAGTAGTGTGGAATATCAACATCTTGATTATGTCATTATTTTCTCTTCTCAAGCCCAGTAGCTGTTATCATTCTTTCCATGATTGATGGAGGTTTCCTTGCTAACCTTTTGTTTGAAGTAGTGTGGAATATCAACATCTTGATTATGTCATTATTTTCTCTTCTCAAGCCCAGTAGCTGTTATCATTCTTTCCATGATTGATGGAGGTTTCCTTGCTAACCTTTTGTTTGAAGTAGTGTGGAATATCAACATCTTGATTATGTCATTATTTTCTCTTCTCAAGCCCAGTAGCTGTTATCATTCTTTCCATGATTGATGGAGGTTTCCTTGCTAACCTTTTGTTTGAAGTAGTGTGGAATATCAACATCTTGATTATGTCATTATTTTCTCTTCTCAAGCCCAGTAGCTGTTATCATTCTTTCCATGATTGATGGAGGTTTCCTTGCTAACCTTTTGTTTGAAGTAGTGTGGAATATCAACATCTTGATTATGTCATTATTTTCTCTTCTCAAGCCCAGTAGCTGTTATCATTCTTTCCATGATTGATGGAAGTTTCCTTGCTAACCTTTTGTTTGAAGTAGTGTGGAATATCAACATCTTGATTATGTCATTATTTTCTCTTCTCAAGCCCAGTAGCTGTTATCATTCTTTCCATGATTGATGGAGGTTTCCTTGCTAACCTTTTGTTTGAAGTAGTGTGGAATATCAACATCTTGATTATGTCATTATTTTCTCTTCTCAAGCCCAGTAGCTGTTATTAATCTTTCCAGTATTGATGGAGGTTTCCTTGCTAACCTTTTGTTTGAAGTAGTGTGGAATATCAATATCTTGATTATGTCATTATTTTCTCTTCTCAAGCCCAGTAGCTGTTATCATTCTTTCCATGATTGATGGAGGTTTCCTTGCTAACCTTTTGTTTGAAGTAGTGTGGAATATCAATATCTTGATTATGTCATTATTTTCTATTCTCAAGTCAAGTAGCTGTTATCATTCTTTCCATGATTGATGGAGGTTTCCTTGCTAACCTTTTGTTTGAAGTAGTGTGGAATATCAACATCTTGATTATGTCATTATTTTCTCTTCTCAAGCCCAGTAGCTGTTATCATTCTTTCCATGATTGATGGAGGTTTCCTTGCTAACCTTTTGTTTGAAGTAGTGTGGAATATCAACATCTTGATTATGTCATTATTTTCTCTTCTCAAGCCCAGTAGCTGTTATTAATCTTTCCAGTATTGATGGAGGTTTCCTTGCTAACCTTTTGTTTGAAGTAGTGTGGAATATCAACATCCTGATTATGTCACAATCTTTCTCTTTGAATTACATGTGTTATTGATGCTGTTGAATGTTCTCAAGTGAAACGCTTTTTGCTATTTGCTACAACTCTTGTGAGATACTGTAGCGCCCGAAGACGAGTTTCAAAGAGGTGAGTGCTGTGCAAGACCTACCTTTCTGGGACAATTGCATCCATGGACATTTGCGTCCCAGGATACTTCCGTACCTATGATAACTTTTTGTAACTTTTAAAGGCAATTACCATAAATTTTGATGAAAAAGCATCGGTATTAATAATAAATTATTAAAAAAAGAAATCAAATTAAAGAAAATAAAAGTTTATTTTTGTTTAAAACGCAATGACAGAATAAAATTGTTCCAAGATCGTTCTCCACATCGCCAGTTTCTTTGTGTTTCATCGGCGTTTTTCTTATGATAGTGGTAGCTGTAATTTTCCTCGCCCAGAAATATTTTTCCACCAGTGTTTGAACTTAGCCATGGGTTCCAAATAAAACTATGATCTATAAAATCCAGAATCTATTAGACGTTTGTTATACGCATTGCTGGAGTGAACTGGATGTTCTAGATTCATTTTCACTTGCTTTAAGAAAGAAATTCTTATCTCTTATTTATAGTAATTACCTTTCTGTTGTTTAGAGTAGTGATTTTCCAAGCGCAGCTTCTATGTGGGACAAGGCCGAAAGTATGGTGCACCCAGTGAGGATCGAACTCATTATTCAATCGTAACTGTTGTAGTGAGACAAGCTTGCTAACCATTACACCCCTCCAAGGTTCCCTTCTGTTGTTTAGAGTAATTAAATGTATTGCTGTACAAATTTATCTCTTAAACAACTCTTTAAAAAAAAAATGTAACTTCAAAAAATTATCAGATGCACGCAATTATCAAGGGACGCATTTGTCTAGGGATGTAACTGTCCAGGGAGAGCAATTGTCTGTTAAGCAACTGTCCGTCCACCTAGACCTACTTGCTTCATTTGCTCGAAGTTTTTTTTTGGGGGGGTTCAACATTGATCTTAGAAAGCGGTTGTATACAGGTAACAGTTTAGACATTTCCGTCCGAGGCTGACGCCTTGCGTGACATCCATTTGACAGTTTCGACCCGACAAGGCTATTTATAAACATGGCTGGGGTTCTTTGGGTTAATGTTTTGGCTTTGTAGTAATTTGCGTTTTTGCGCGAATTCGAATTGAAATACGAATTCGACTAATTGGCATTGGTGTGACTATATGCAATGGCGTCTCCGGTGAGAAGAGTGAACATTATATCAAACGCGATACTAAGAATCGGCTACCTACCTTAACCATGATAAGAATTTATATTAAACTAGCAGGCTTCGCAAAGTAAGATATACTCACTACTTGAAATCTTTTAAATGAACATTTCAATCATAAATTGGCTTGTTATAGTCAAGGAAAGTTTTACAAATACAGTGCTTTTTCGATAAAAGTGACTCACCTGATCTTTTTTTACTTAAAAATTTGTTCGCCTATTGTTTTTGGGGTTAAACTAATTTTTAATCTTACTAATATAAAGACCCCTTCCTGACCACCTACTAAAAAGTTTACTCACCCTAAGGTATTCTATTGATAATTATAATTTTGGATATAAATGAGATTTAGGGAAAAACTCTGTGCCAAAAAGTGACTCACTTATTTCCTGCAACTAGTAATCAATACAAACATAACCGAACAGCTTTAAATAAAGAATGATAGAGGTATAATTTATTTATAATAGGTAATATAGTTCAAAATATTTAATAATCTATGGGTCCACCTTTATTTTGAATAACCTTTTCAACCCTTTTTGGCATTGACTTGATTATGTTCTGGCAAATATCATCTCCAAGCATTCGGATATTAAATTCACAATCAAATCCTCTTTGTTGCTAAACTGCTTTCTCCAGGGCCTGTACTTTATAATGCTCCATAAGTTTTCTATGGGGTTGAGGTCAGGAGATTGGGGCGGCCATGTCATAACACTCACCTGCTTCTCATCAGAGTATTCCTTCATTAATTTTGATTTGTGACAGGGAACATTATCCTGCATACAAATGAGCTTGGTGGGGTCGATTTGCACCCTTTCAGCAGAAGGGAGCAGACAAGACTCTAAAATTCTCTTGTACTGCTCGCTTCTGAGGGTCTTTTCAATAGGTTTTAAGAAACCAGTTCCATGAAAAGAAAAGCATCCCCAGAACATTGTACCGAACGGATGCTTGACAGTACTTACTGCTAAATTCAAAGAGCTTTCAAAACTTCTTCGGATTTTCGATCGCTTATCCTTTGAATTGAGCTCAACTCAAGAGAACATTTAGTAAAAGAAAATCAGGTGAGTCACTTTTATCGTACAGAACTGTAGATGCCAACTTGCTGTAGGCTAAGTAAAATGCAAATTTCAAACGCTTTTTCTGCACTATATAACACGATATTCCTAAACAGAACTATTTTTGATATGAAAATCAAATAATCCTCGAGTAAAAGAACAGTAATGAAGGACAGTTAATTAATGAAATAAACCTTTTTAAAAATCAATATGCAAATTAGTTAAACCCGAACTGTGATATTGCCTAGAAGTAGATAATATATAATAAAGGTATTGAACCTTAAGTGTGTGTGAAATCTTGATTGTGTGCACATTACTATAAGTAATTTATACATTATTTATCATCTCTCAGTTGGACAGGGATGGACAGATTGCGCTCAGGGGTTTCTCTGTCGAGGGGCAACTGAGAAATTATACTGAGAGGTTCCCAGCCCTGGGGAACAGCTGCCCGGTCCCGCGCCCTCCCATTGCACAAGAGGGAGAGATTGGTGCTCGCCCCGAGGCCAGCGCAACCGCCGGTTGAGGCGGCTGTGTGCAATTTTTGTCCCCTCCCGTATGCACGCACTCGGGTCCCCACTTTAAGAACACCTTGTGTCACATCTCATTCTCATGGGGGAATGAGTAAACAACGTGTGTGAAATCTCGTGTATGCAAATTACCCTCGAGTACTTTGAAACGCATTGTTTATCATCTTTCTACTTGTCTTTGGGCAGAGTACGCTCAGGGGCGTCTCCGTCAAAGGACATTGTTGCAACTGAGTAAAAATATACAGAGAGGTTCCCACCCCAGGAACAGCTGCCCGAGGCCACGCCCTCACACTGCACCGGCGAGATGGATCATTGCTCGCATCGAGGCCAGTATTTATAAACAGAACTGTTTTTGGTATGGAAATCAAAACAATCCTCGAATAACAGAAAAGTAATGTAGGTTAGGTAATTAATAAAATAAACCTTTTTAATCTCAGAATTCCTTGATTAATTGAGCTCCAATGTCGCATTTATTCATATAGATTCCATAATATAGGTTTTATTTAATTAGCTATTATGTTTCTCTAATCTCTTCAAATGTTGAATGTATAACTAATTCTATTTTCCTATCGTTACACTATATTAATTTTATCTTATAAATTGTCCCCTATTCTGTCACCCATTAAATAAAAATAATTGTTTGTACGGAAAATAAGGATCTACGTACATCAAATCGCCTTTAAATTAAGTAGCAACAGCAGAATTATCGTTGATCTTTTAAAAGCTTAAACATTAATTCAATACTTAACTACAGCGATCAATTTGGAGTTCTTCCGTAGTTTATTGATGACTATCGCATCTACTCCTTTCTACCTATTGTGATGATGGCCAAGCCAAGAGTCCTCCGCAGGAGCTAGCTTAAATGCCGCCCGATAGAGCGGATTTTAAGCTGGTTTATAATAAAACGTGCACTGCAATTTTGGATACAAAAAAATAAGAGTTACTCTCCTTGAACCATGAAAGCTACGATAATGGCTAGTATAATGTATCAATATATATTTTTTTTTATATGTATCAATTTATAGTTTACCTCGAATAATCTGGCAACTTTAAATCTAAGCTCAATGAAAATTGTTTCTTGCACCTAACTTTTCTAGGGATTTTGAATGAGTTATTCTTCATTGAAATTGGACCAGTGGGAGAGGAGGAGTTGCTTTGACACACACACGCACAAACACATACACTCTGCTTTATATATAAGATGTGCGTCTTACCTAACAGTAAGATTTCAGTTCAAATCACGTATTCGCTTGTGTTTACCTTTTCACTAAAACCGTTTGGAAAAGCAATGAATACACGTCTTCTCCTTACTATTTGCTAAATAGCAGAATATACTAGGTTCCCTGACGTTAGTTGGAATCCATTCTCGACCTAAAAGACAAATTTGAATTCTAAACAGTGGAGATGGTAGCAGGAGATAAGTCTACTCTTTATCAAGAAATAACGACAAATCACAGACAATAAGAAAAGAAAAGCAATGAACGCCTGCTCCCCGAACCGGTAGCGCATTAAGAAGTGTTTTTATATTCAATTGAGATTTTAAACTGGCCATTGAGTTCGAAAGATTCAAGTATCGAACAGCGAAGATGGGTCTATGCGAAGATCCATTCAATATTAACAGCAACACATGGCAGCGCCTCAGATAAGAGCAACGAATATGAAGGTAGTTAAAAAGGCTCGTTGAATAAGAAAGACAAATCGTCCCAAAATATCAGGAAAAAAAACTAGGAAAACTGAGAATAGACAAAGAGATTCATTAAATATTAACAACAAATCACATCAAATCCTAAGAAAGAACACAAAAGAAAGCGAGGATT
The DNA here is from genome assembly GCA_964036315.1 of Acanthosepion esculentum. Lineage (NCBI taxonomy): Eukaryota > Metazoa > Mollusca > Cephalopoda > Sepiida > Sepiidae > Acanthosepion > Acanthosepion esculentum. The sequence goes on from OZ038479.1 coordinate 132,882,396, forward strand.
GTCGAAACGACTCCTTCCATATTAATATCTCATCTTAAAGTCTAACACGAAAACAACAACGAAGAGGAGACGAGGAGAAAAGGTTTATTGAATATCAAGAATAACTCATATCAAAGTTTCTGACGAGAACACAAATGAAGGCGAGGATTGTCGAAACGACTCCTTCCATATTAATATCTCATCTTAAAGTCTAACACGAAAACAACAACGAAGAGGAGAAAAGGTTTATTGAATATTAAGAATAACTCATATCAAAGTTTCAGACGAGAACACAAATGAAGGCGAGGATTGTCGAAACGACTCCTTCCATATTAATATCTCATCTTAAAGTCTAACATGAAAACAACAACGAAGAGGAGACGAGGAGAAAAGGTTTATTGAATATTAAGAATAACTCATATCAAAGTTTCAGACGAGAACACAAATGAAGGCGAGGATTGTCGAAACGACTCCTTCCATATTAATAACTCATCTTAAAGTCTAACACGAAAACAACAACGAAGAGGAGAAGAGGAGAAAAGGTTTATTGAATATTAAGAATAACTCATATCAAAGTTTCAGACGGGAACACAAACGAAAGCGAGGACACTCAAAAGTCAAAAAGATTCATTGAATATTAAGAACTATCAAAGTTTTTGACCAGAACCACAACGAAAACGAGGATAGTCGAAAAGATTCATTGAATATTAACTCCAACTCATCTCAAAGTTTCAGACGAGAACAACAGGGAACACGAAGAATATCGAAAAGATTCATTGAATATTAACAATACATTTTCACATCTCTTTTCGGTGAAGGATATCTGCATTACTACTTTACCCCGAGAACAAACCCTTCGGTATTAAAGGGTAAGTGAAATAAGAAATATGGCTGAACACTCAAGGAAAACTTCTTTTCATACTTCTGAACCATGAACTACGGATTGCCAATCAACGTTGATGGACGAATTCGTAAAAGTGCTTCTCCGTGTAAATGAAAAGAGATGCAAAGGGAAGCCAAGGCATAGCATTCTTTCGCTGACCTGACCGTGAATATCTTTTTGGGGCGCAGTTGGGAGACTTGGATACCGGCCAAAAACAAGCGTTGGAATTGCTTAGAATTTTGGCGTTTCACTTAAAGGTTCCCCTTGGAAAGAGGGGAAAACCGAGCGATGGGAAGCACAGTGCGGGGTGGAATCTTAGATATGAAATGAGATTTGGCGGTGTGGGGAATTTTAAAGAAGATAGATATATAAATACATGCAGACAGACTTAGATAATGCTCTGGAAATAATGCCTCCTAATTTATAACGTGGAACCAGCAAGGCCACAGGCAGATGATGACGGCTTGGTAATAATGCGAGAATCTTTTTGCCCAATAAGTCATAAAATAATTTTCCGTCTCTATCTGGCAAAATAACATCTGACATGAAAGAGATCACAAAGCGGGTGGTGTCGCTGAATTTACTCATTGATATTCGTCGAAGTATGTGACGATTTTCGGAGACTAAACAATTGGTCTGAGCATAGTTAACTTTTGGTGTTAGCGACAGAAATCTGTGACATAGACCACGGTCTGGGCGACCTTAAAAATCTGTCAACGTACAAAATGAAAAGCACCGAAAAAGTGTATAAACAAGGATGATGACTGTGTGGGGAATGAAATGAATGTTTATGTAGATGAAAACATAGATATGAACAGACGTAGACAGACTGAGATAGATAGATAGATAGATAGATAGATAGATAGATAGATAGATAGATAGACAGATCTGAACAGACTGAGATAGATAGATAGATAGATAGATAGATAGATAGATAGATAGATAGATAGATAGATAGATCTGAACAGACTGAGATAGATAGATAGATAGATAGATAGATAGATAGATAGATAGATAGATGAGAACGGACTGAGATAGATAGATAGATAGATAGATAGATAGATAGATAGATAGATAGATAGATAGATATTTGAAAAGTAGGCAGAGAGAGATAAAGAGACGTATATATATATATATATATATATATATATATATATAGAGAGAGAGAGAGAGAGAGAGAGGGATAGATAGATATATCTGAATAGTAGAGACCAACACACACACACTCGCGTACGCACACACACACACTCGCGTACGCACACACACGCACACACACACACATGTATATATATATATATATATATATATATATATATATGGATAGACCTGAACAGACTGAAACAGATAGATAGATAGATCTGAACAGACTGAGATAGATAGATAGATAGATAGATAGATCTGAACAGACTGAGATAGATAGATAGATAGATAGATAGATAGATAGATAGATCTGAACAGACTGAGATAGATAGATAGATAGATAGATAGATAGATAGATAGATAGATAGATAGATCTGAACAGACTGAGATAGATAGATAGATAGATAGATAGATAGATAGATAGATAGATAGATAGATAGATAGATAGATAGATAGATAGAAAGTATTATATTCCGTTACTTGTTTCTTTATTATTTGTTAGCTTGCCTCGTTTTGTCTGATTTGTCACCAAGCCCTGTGGCAATGACGTTAAAATAATTGAGTATACAGACTGGAAAATAAGTCGATTTAAAGAATCAGCAGACATGCTAGTCACTAATAACCTCCTCAGTAGGTCGAGCATAGAAATGAACACCACATGTGCGCTTTTAATTAGGAGTGAAAGAACATATCTGAGAATCAAAAAACTCGACCATCTAATTACGCCACAGGTAGAGTAAAATCAACTACACTAGTTCAGTCGAAAAGTGGCACCACCAATATTCTCCTAGAAAATAGACGACCTAGGAAAAGTAATCATTATTTATAATGGTAAAATTAATGGTAATGTTTCGATTAGGCTTATGCCACCATGAAAATGTTTGGTATTCTTTCACCGAATAGGTCTAAGTGTAACTGGAATTGTGTCTATATTTCTGAGATGAGTTATTATGTACACTATTTACATTATTCGGACTATTGTAGTCATCATTGTCGCCATATATATCACAACGTTTCAGCCCTTCAGTATCTCTCTATATTTCTGGGATGAGGTATTATGTACAGAATTTACATTATTCTGGCTATTGTCCTCATCTTTGTCGCCATATTTATTACAACGTTTCGGCCCATCAGTATCTGTCTATATTTCTGAGATGAGGTATTATGTACACTATTTATATTATTCGGACCATTGTCCTCATGTTTGTCGCCATATTTATCACAACGTTTCAGCCCTTCAGTATCTGTTTATATTTCTGAGATGAGGTATTATGTACACTATTTACATTATTCGGACTATTGTCCTCATCTTTGTTACCATATTTATTACAACGTTTCGGCTTTTCAGTATCTGTCTATATTTCTGAAATGAGGTATTATGTACACTATTTACATTATTCGGATTATTGTCCTCATCTTTGTCGCCATATTTATTACAAGGTTTTGGCCGTTGTACGAACCGGCCTTTTTCAGGTGATTGGAATGTCGAACAGGACATTTTATTTCGCTAATTTTTACACAGTCAACTCAAGTCAGCGAAATAAACGGTTCAGTTCGACATTTCAACCACCTGAATAACGCCGGAGCGTACAACAGCCGAAACCTTGAAATAAATATGGCGACAAAGATTAGGACAATAGTCAGAATAATGTAAATAATGTGTAACTGGATTTTTTCTTAAAACAGTTTTTCAGTTCAGTTCTTCTATGTTAATTGATTCATTTTTAACTGTTTATCAACATTTTGCGTATTATTTAAAGCCAGAGAATATTTTTAGATAGTAGAGCAACACGATTTCTCAGACATCCGCAAGAGAGTATTAAATAGGTTTTTTTCCTTTTAAGTCAATTTAATGACCAGGATTATTCCGGAATACTGTCTCCAGTCCACATTTGCATTGACAAACATAAGATGTGGTGAGTGATATTCGATAGCCGTAAAAGTAGGGTCCTCTCAAAAATACTGAACACCAAATTCTGTCTGGGCCGTCCCCCTTGCCACTTGCTGGAACACAAGTGGTCGGAAAGGGTTAGTGAGTCCTCCAGCCGGTCTCTATGTAATGAGTTATCGGTGAAAGGAGAAGCATCACGATCTTAAGCTGTTCTGAAATCACTTTAAGATCTTAAATTGTTCTGAAAACTTTTTAAGATCTCAAGCTATTCTGAAAACATTTAAAGACATTAAGCTGTTCTGAAAACATTTTAAGATCTTAAGCTGTTCTGAAAACTTTTAAAGATCTTAAGCTGTTCTGAAATCACTTTAAGATCTTAAGCTGTTCTTGAAACATTTAAAGATCTTAAGCTGTTCTGAAAACATTTAAAGATCTTAAGCTGTTCTGAAATCACTTTAAGATCTTAAGCTGTACTGAAAACATTTAAAGATCTTAAATTGTTCTGAAAACTTTTTAAGATCTCAGGCTATTCTGAAAACATTTAAAGACATTAAGCTGTTCTGAAAACATTTTAAGATCTTAAGCTGTTCTGAAAACCTTTAAAGATCTTAAGCTGTTCTGAAATCACTTTAAGATCTTAAGCTGTTCTTGAAACATTTAAAGATCTTAAGCTGTTCTGAAAACATTTAAAGATCTTAAGCTGTTCTGAAATCACTTTAAGATCTTAAGATGTTCTCAAAACATTTAAAGATTTTAAGCTGTTCTGAAAACATTTAAACATCTTAAGCTGTTCTGAAAACATTTTAAGATCTTAAACTGTCCTGAAAACATTTTAAGATCACAAGCTGTTCTGTAAACATTTAAAGATCTTAAGCTGTTCTGAAAATATTTGAAGATTTTAAGCTGTTCTAAAAATATTTTAAGATCTTATTCTGTCCTGAAAATATTTTAAGATCTTAAGCTGTTCTGAAAACATTTAAACATCTTCTTCTGTTCTGAAAACATTTTAAGAACTTAAGCTCTTCTGAAAACTTTTTAAGATCTTAAGATTTTCTGAAAATATTTAAGATCTTAAGCTGTTCTGAAATCATTCTAAGACCTTAATCTGTCCTGAAAACATTTAAAGATCTTACGCTCTTCTGAAAACATTTTAAGATCTTAAGCTGTTCAGAAAACATTTAAAGATCTTAAGCTGTTCAGAAAACATTTAAGGGTCTTAAGCTGTTCAGAAAACATTTAAAGATCTTAAACTGTTCAGAAAACATTTAAAGATCTTAAGCTGTTCAGAAAACATTTAAGGGTCTTAATATGTCCTGAAAACATTTAAAGATCTTAATGTGTTCTGAAAACATTTAAAGATCTTAAATTGTTCTGAAAAATTTAAAGATCTTAAGCTGTTTAGAAAACTTTTTAAAAACTTAAGCTGTTCTGAAATCACCTGAAGATCTTAAGATGTTCTCAAAACATTTAAAGATCTTAAGCTGCTCTGAAAACATTTAAAGATCTTAAGCTGTTCTGAAAACAGTTTAAGATCTTAAGCTTTTCTGAAAACATTTAAAGATCTTAAGCTGTTCTGGAAACATTTTAAGATCTTAAGCTGTTCTGAAAAAATGTAAAGTTATTAGGCACTTCTGAAAACATTTTAAGATCTTAAGCTGTTCTCAAAACATTTAAACATCTTAATCTGTTCTGAAAACATTTTAAAATCTTAAGCTGTTCTGAAAGCATTTTAAAATCTTAAGCTGTTCTGGAAACTTTTATAGATCTTAATCTGTCCTGAAAACACTTAAAGATCTTAAGCTGTCCTGAAAACAATTAAAGATCTTAAGCTGTTCTGAAAACATTTAAAGATCTTAAGCTGTCCTGAAAACATTTTAAGATCTTAATCTGTTCTGAAAACATTTAAAGATCTTAAATTGTTCTGAAAACTTTTTAAGATCTCAAGCTGTTCTGAAAAGATTTAAAGATCTTAAGCTGTTCTGATAATATTTTAAGATCTTAATCTGTCCTGAAAACATTTTAAGATCTTAAGCTGTTCTCAAAAAATTTAGAGATCTTAGGCTGTTCTGAAAATATTTAAGCATTTTAATCTCTTCTGAAAACATTTTAAAATCTTAAGCTCATCTGAAAACATTTAAACATCTTAAGCTCTTCTAAAATCACTTTAAGATCCTAATCTGTCCTGAAAACATTTAAACATCTTAAGCTGTTCTGAAAACATTTTATGATCTTAAGCTCTTCTGAAAATATTTTAAGATCTTAAGCTGTTCTGTAAACATTTTCATATCTTAAGCTGTTCTGAAAACATTTAAAGATCTTAAGCATTTCTGAAAACATTTAAACATCTTAAGCTGTTCTGAAACCCCTTTAAGATCCTAATCTGTCCTGAAAACATTTAAAATTCTTAAGCTGTTCTGAAAACATTTTAAGATCTTATGCTGTTCTGTAAATATTTACAGATCTTAAGCTGTTCTGAATTCATTTTAAGACCTTAATCTGTCCTAAAATCTTTTAAAGATCTTACACTGTTCTGAAAACATTTTAAAATCTTAAGCTCTCCTGAAAACATTTGAAAATCTTAAGGTCTTCTGAAAACATTTAAGCATCTTAAGCTGTTCTGAAAACATGTAAAGTTCTCAAGCACTTCAGAAAACATTTAAAGATCTTAAGCTGTCCTGAAAACATTTCAAGATCTTACACTGTTCTGAAAACATTTTAAAATCTTAAGCTCACCTGAAAACATTTGAAAATCTTAAGGTCTTCTGAAAACATTTAAACATCTTAAGCTGTTCTGAAAACATTAAAGATCTCAAGCACTTCAGAAAACATTTAAAGATCTTAAGCTGTTCTGAAAACATTTTATGATCTTAAAATGTCCTGAAATCACTTTAAGACCTTCATCTGTCCTGAAAACATTTAAAGATCTTAAACTGTTCTGAAAATATTTGAAGATCTTAAGCTGTTCTGAAAATAATTGAAGATCTTAAGTTGTTCTGAAAACATTTTAAGATCTTAAGCTCTTCTGAAAACATTTTAAGAATGTTAAGCTGTTCTGTAAACATTTTCAGATCTTAAGCTCTTCTGAAATCATTTTAAGACCTTAAACTGTCCTGAAAACATTTAAAGATCTTACACTGTTCTGAAAACATTTTAAAATCTTAAGCTCTTCTGAAAACATTTAAACATCTTAAGCCTTTCTGAAAACATTTTAAGATCTTAAGCTGTTCTGAAAGCATTTAAACATCTTAAGCTCTTCTGAAAACATTAAAACTTCTTAAGCTGTTCTGAAAACATTTAAAGATCTTAAACTCTCCTGAAAACATTTCAAAATCTTAATGTCTTCTGAAAACATTTAAACATGTTAGGCTCTTCTGAAAACATTTAAACATCTTATGCTGTTCTGAAAACATTTTAAGATCTTAAGCTGTTCTGAAATCACTTTAATATCTTAATCTGTCCTGAAAAACATTTAAAGATCTTAAACAGTTCTGAAAGCATTTGAAGATCTTAAGCTGTTCTGAAAACATTTTAATATCTTAATCTGTCCTGAAAACATTTTAAGATCTTATGCTGTTCTGTAAACATTTTCAGATCTTAAGCTGTTCTGAAATCAATTTAAGACCTTAATCTGTCCTGAAAACATTTAAAGATCTTACGCTGTTCTGAAAACATTTTAAAATCTTAAGCTCTTCTGAAAACATTCAAACATCTTAAGCTCTTCTGAAAACATTCAAACATCTTAAGCTGTTCTGAAAACATTTAAATATCTTAAGCTCTCCTGAAAACATTTGAAAATCTTAAGGTCTTCTGAAAACATTTAAACATGTTAGGCTCTTCTGAAAACATTTAAACATCTTAAGCTGTTCTGGAAACATTTAAAGTTCTCAAACACTTTAGAAAACATTTAAAGATCTTAAGCTGTTCTGAAAACATTTAAAGATCTTACACGGTTCTGAAAATATTTTAAGATCTTAAGCTGTTCAGAAAACATTTAAACTTCTTAAGCTGTTCTGAAATCACTTTAAGATCCTAATCTGTCCTGAAAACATTTAAACATCTTAAGCTCTTCTGAAAACATTTTAAGATCTTAAGCTGTTCTGTAAACATTTTCAGATCTTACACTGTTCTGAAAACATATTAAAATCTTAAGCTCTTCTGAAAACATTTTAAAATCTTAAGCTCTTCTGAAAACATTTTAAAATCTTAAGCTGTTCTCAAAACATTTTGAGATCTTAAGCTGTCCTGAAGACATTTTAAGATTTTAAACTCTTCTGAAATCATTTGAACATCTTAAGCTGTTCTGAAAACATTTAAAGTTCTCAAGCTCTTCACTTTAAGATCTTAATCTGTCCTGAAAACATTTAAAGATCTTTAGCTGTTCTGAAAACATTTAAAGACCTTAAGATGTTCTGAAAACATTTCAAGATCTTAAGCTGTTCTGAAAACATTTAAACATCTTAAGCTGTTCTGAAAACATTTTTTCAAAATGCCGCTGACAGTGTTTGCTTCTACTTTGAATCTGAAAGGATCATAATTGGCAATAAATAACCATTCTCTTTTGAGCTTTATTCCAAGGATCACCCCATAACTCTTTCAGCAGTTTCAAGTTAAAGACCTTACACTTCCAAAATTTTACAAGCATCTTCAATAAATTTGGGGCCCAATTTAAAATAATGCCTTAATATTGCCAGTCTCTCTATATTTATACCCACAATTATAACATCTGAAACAAAATATTTTATCCAGTATATAGATTCAGTTTTTATGGTTTATCAACCCATTGCAGGTTTTATAAAGCCAGAAAACATTTTTTCGAATGTTAGATTTTTTTTTGGAGATTTTTTTTAGTTAAACAAGTCTGACCAATTAACCCATAGTTGGAAGAAGCAGTGGATGCATACCAAATCGAAATTTGACTAAAAAAAAATTTGAAAAATAAAAAATGACATAATAATGTGGGTTTAAAGTGGGGGATCAATTCTATATTACAAACAATATATAAACTGGACCCTCATTTTGTGGCCACTGTAGTTTCTATACATTTATATTCCAGAGTAATGTAAATAAATCTAAACGACATGCCTCTGTAGCAAATCCGTATTTCATTGATTGAATTGTTTTTTTACGGCTTATCAACCCTATGCAGTTTATTAAAAAAACAGAAATTATTTTTAGATTGCAAGACAGAATGCATGTTTCCTAGCAAAAGGATTAGCCGAAAGTGCGAATTGCAAATCGGAGACACCAAAATCAAACCAGTGCGGAAATTTAAATATCTGGGAAGTGTTTTAACAGAAGACAGAAACAGCTTCGTTTATTATTGTTATTATTATCATCATCATCATCATCATTATTATTATTATTATTATTATTATTATTATTATTATTATTATTATTATCTGTGAATTACTATGAGTTACTGGGAAAGATAATCGAACGTCCTTCTCCTACATTGTTTGCCTACCAAGGCTAGAGTTTACCCTACTATTTCACTGTTGGATAATTAAAAAAAGTTCTTACTAATATCAAATGTTTTCACATGTGGGTATTGAAATATATTTTTTCAATTATTATGTAATGATTCTAGGGGGTTCACTTTATTACTTAATAACTATATCAAACCGATCCCCCACTTTATGTCCAGTATAATCTGGTTTTAATAATAGTTTGTTCATTCTATAAATATTAACGGCATATTTGAAAATTTTTTTTTAAAATACCATGTCCCTTCAGAAAATAGGTAATCATGATTCTCCACAGATTGCTTTTATTATTATTATTATTATTATTATTATTATTAATATTATTATTATTATTATTATTATTATTATTATTTGTCTATTGTGAATTGTAAATCGGAGATAGCAAAATCAAACAAATGAGGAAATTTAAATATCTGGGGAGTGTTTTAACAGAAGACGGAAAAAGTGACACTGAGATCCGAAGTCATATTGGGATAGCGAAAGAAGCATTCCAAAAGCTAAGCAGGGTACTAAGAAATTGAGACACTTCCTTAGAAACAAGAAAAAATTACTAAACTGCTATGTGATATCGGTCCTCCTGTAAGGCAGTGACTGCTGGACGATCTCCTCAAAGATGAAGACGAAACTTAAAGCAACAGAATGTAGAATTTAGTCGTTTCACTAGAAGTCAATTGAAAACATGAGATCAACGAGTCGAATAAAAACAAAACGTTTTCAAATTCTTTACTCAAGGTGGGTTTTTTTTTTTCATGAAAAATGGGATTAAGAAAAGGAGAAAAGATGACCGGGAATCAAGAAGATAGAAGATAACGATTGATGTTGCATTTAAACAATAACAGATACCAGGTCAGAAATTAACCGAAAATGCAATGGGCACGACGTGCTCAAATTCCAATCGAAACAGCATCAGTTAATTCCGACGAATGTGTATGTCTATCTAGTGTTCATTTCAGCGGTTCTCGTTCGAACACCGGAGTTAAGCAACGTGGTCCATGGCCAGTACATAGATATGAAACTAAAAATAATAATTGTAGTTTATTGGCGGCCACAATCTGAACAACATAAGATATGCAGATGACACAGTGTTGATAGAATAAAGCTACAAAAACTCCTACAGAAGGTAGTGAAGGAAAGCGAGAAGAAAGGACTATGTAAAAATTACAAGACAGAATGCAAAGTTGTTTGGAAAAAAATGACCCCCAAAATGCAATTTATAAATCGTAGATGCGAAAATCAAAAATGTATAAAAATTTAAATATCTGGGAAGTGTTCTAACTGAGAACGGAAAGTGCGACACTGAAATCCGAAGACGCATTTGGAGAGCCGAAGATGCTTTCCAAAAACTAAGCAGTGTATTAAGAGACAGAAAAATATCTTGAGAAACAAAGAACAGAAAACTGAAATGTTAAATGATGTCAGTCCTTGTAACTGGAAGCCATCAACTTTGCAAAAGGACATTAACTTTGTGTCTAATTGGATGGGCTCACCAGCTGGCGTTAACGGCATCTGATGTGTCAGGTAACATGTAAGGCCCGGCGAATAAAAGATTCAGTATCGGAGAGTGGCAGTGTATCTTTGGCTGGAGTGAATACAGTCTCTATCAGAATGAGAAAACGCAATGTTTAAGGAATTAAGAGAATTTTGCCAAAGAAAGTCATATTGGTTCGACTATAGGATTCGGTTTAACACGGAATCACACACTGGAGAGTATGTCGCAGATTGTTCTCTCGTAAAAACACGACCGCTATGCTCGGTAAAGATGTCACGTTTATAAAAATCTTTCAGCAACTTAATTAGAAGGTTATCCAGATGATGTTAACGTTTTAAGATCTAGTGGGATTCTGATGTGGGATCACAATTTCCATCCTTTTATGTGGACAGGACTCCAGAGTGATGAGGCAAGAAGACAGAATGCAAAGTTGTTAGCAAAAGAATGACCCCCGAAAATCCAATTTATAAATAGTAGATACCAAAATCAAAAATGGATAAAAATTTAAATATCTCGAAAGTGTTCTAACTGAGAACGGAAAGTGCGACACTGAAATCGGAAGACGCATTTGGATAGCCGAAGATGCTTTCCAAATACTAAGCCGTGTATTAAGATACAGAAAAATGTCTTGAGAAACGAAGGACAGAAAACTGAAATGTTAAGTGACGTCTGTCCTCCTAACCGGAAGTCATCAATGAGGCTGAAAGCAGAGACGATGGAAATGGGTGTAGCCCGAGAGACTGACCAATCTTTAAAATATCTACGAATTTATACAGCAACAGACAAACACAGAGACACACACGGAGACACACAGGTATACATATATTTTTTTTAGTGTGTGCACTCCAGCGTATTTACAAACATTGAAAGTAACGTCTACCAGACGATCAAAAATATGATTGAAGAAAATGTACACATCATTTGGGAGGTAAAAAACATCTGATTCGCGCATGTCAACGACTGCGGTCCCGCACTGAATGCATCATTTAGTTTATATGTCATTCAACTATTACTGGCAGTAAACCGCCTGCATACGGATAGAAAAGGAATTTAGCAGATATAAAAGAACAGAAAGGGGTGTAAGACAATGATGGGTCTTCTCACCGGACATATTCAAACGGTACAGCGAGGCAATTCTGAAATAGATGTCCTAACAGGATTCATTATTGGCGCTCAAAATCTTAATAAGATATGGAGATAGCAGAAACGTTACGAAAACAAGAGAAAAGTTCCTACAGAAGGTAGTGAAGGAAAGCGAGAAGAAAGGACTATGTATAAACTACAAGAAAACAGAATGCATGGTTGTTAGCAAAACGATGAGCCCGAGGGGCGAATTGCAAATCAGAGACACCCAAATCAAACAAGAGCGGAAATTTAAATATCTGGGAAGCAGAGGACGGGGAAGAATGACACTGAAATCCGAGGACGTACCTGGGGTAGCCAAAGAAACATTCCAAAAGCTAAACACAGTGTTAAGAAATAGGAAAATTTCGATCTAAACAAGGAAAAGAGTACAGAATTGTTATGTGATATCTGTCTTCCTGTATGGCAGTGAGTGCTGGACGAAGAAGACACTTGAAGCAACAGAAATGTGGTTCTACAGAAGGATGCTGAGGGTACTTTGGACCGATCATGTGAGTAACGACGGGGTTTGGGAGAAAACGGTAACGAAAAGGAAACTAATACTTAACATCAGGAAGCGATAGTTGGGGTTTCTGGGGCATATAATGAGGAAGGAGGGCTTGGAAAACATGATACTCACGGGACAAAAGAACAGAGGAAAACAACATATAACATACTTAATGAGCTTTGGTGAACAGATGGCGGAACAGGGCGTAGGGGAAATAGCAGAAGGCAAAGTTTATTAAGACCTGCAACGGACAAGAAGTTGTGGAGAGCCATAATCACCTACATCACGGCACAAAGATTACGTAGAAGAATTTTTGTCATAATAATGGTTTTAGTGATACAAGTCTTACTAATAAACCCATAGCTGGGGTGTAAGCGGTGGATCCATACGTTTTCCCAAGGGTATTTGTGCGAAAGTGAATATAATGAACTCAACTGGAATTGGAACTCGGCTCTCCGATTAACAATTCCTAGCCATTATCCATTACAACGTCCACACATCCAAGCTTACAGCACCTGATATTCCAAAACGGACACCCATCTGGGTACTCACAGGTTCGGCGTTGCTTAACTTCGATGATGGCCCAGGGATAGAAATTCAACCGGACAATAGCCTAATGGATAAAGGCGTTTGTTCGAAGTCGTTGAGAGTTCAATTGCTGAGCTGGGCAGTGTGTACTTCGACTCGGTAGAAACAGGGAGTGGAATAATTGAGTAGTACTACAAAAAAAAAAATAGCCGAGATATCTCGAGACATGGGCGGTGGAACGAGAACACTCTACCCCCGTAGATTGAATAAAAGTTTAATTTCAAAATTCCCCGTGGGTTATGCAGATCGACATCCATTTGATACTTACCTGGCACATGCCGGGTAATGTGATCAACTCTAGAGTGTGTCTCTGTCCGCGGATAGCTGGGGAAAAATACTGAGAGGGGAACATTACACTAGAGATGGGGCATCGGTCGGCCTACGTATGCCAGCGAAATCGACAGTTTTGAAGTTTTGAACAATATATATATATATATATTTCCAAGAGGATAGAAGCCTGGCAGAACTCAATGTCAAGCACAGAGTAAGAATATAATAAAAAGGCTGAAACACTAATATTCCATGGTTATAATTTATTACATTGGAATCGTAAGCACGATCCAATTCATCAGACCTAAAAATTTAAAAAGAAATAGGAAAATATAACTCCGGGTATAAAAAATATAATTTTAGGAGAGTGTATGTGTGGGAGTGAGAAATATATATATATATATATATATATATATATATATATATATATATATATATATATATATATATATTGACTACTAATATTATCTATCTATCTCTCTCTCTCTCTCTCTCTCTCTATATATATATATATATATATATATATATATATATATATATATATGGGGGGGCGTGTATGCGAGTGTGTGCATGTATTCCTGTGTGTATGAACATGAATGCGCATGTACCTGAGTGGGGATCACCGATCGCCATGCGACAAGAATCTTTAGGCACAACTCATCCGAACAGAGCATTGAATCGATGGCCAGAACCTATCCGCCGTCACCAGATGGTGATTGCCGCCTTCTACCGGTTAAATAAAGGTCCCGGAGAAGATTTCCTCGTGAGCCCAAAATAAAGATACAGAGAGAGCGACAGAGAGAGAGAGAGAGAGTGTGTGTGTGTCTGTGTGTGAAAGAGTCATCCAAAGGAAAACAGAGAGAGAAGTTACCTGTTAATATTAATGACAATTCTCTGTGGAGAGTTTACTGGGGAACTATGCCGAAAAGATAGAAGGGCAATTGAAAATTCTTATGTAACGCTATTAACTACCAGCTGCGTTCTATCACCTCACCGGTGATCTCATGATCTCATTGCTGGTCAAGAAATTTTATAACTACCTGGGGGTAGCACGACTGAATATTATATCATCGCTGAAAAAGAAAATATATATATGTATATATATATATATATATATATATATATACATATATATATATACTCGGTGGATCAAAAATACTTTTACAAACTTAGGAGGTGGCTTCCTCACACCAAAAGAAAGGCAGAACGTCCATATAAACATATGTCCACAAATCCTTTGTTTTTAAGTTATTAGATTTTTAAAAAAAATTACAATAGATGGCGCTGCGTTGCCATGTAGACTAGGTTACATTTGTCATTCGTGTACCTTTGTCTTCAACACTTATCGTGTGTAGTAGGTAATTAACTGAGAATGTTCCGTTTGAGAATGACATATCTTATACTTTTATTGTCCTCTCTCTTTGATAGTATTTTTTCTGTTATTGCCTGACACTCGCTAACGTCTTACTTCATAGTGGCTTTATTGCTTTACTGCGGGTAAACTGACTAAATGATTGGATTTTAAATCTATATGCTGTATATTACTTCAGTTGATATACTATAAATGCAGAAAAATTAAATTTTTATTCAGTTTTATCTATTTCGATTTATTTTTTAAGAAAGGGAAAACACTCTGTCTATATTTCTGAGATGAGGCTTATGTACATTATTTACATTATTCGGACTATTGTCCTCATGTTTGTCGCCATATTTATTACAACGTTTCGGCCGTTGTACGCGCCGGCCTTCCCCAAGGACACATGGCACAGTGGATAAAGGCGTTGGTTAGATCCAGTGACAGGACCCAAAGAGTGTGAGTTCAATACCTGGTTAAGGCAGTGGAGAACTTTCGGAGGGAAATTAACAGGAGATAACTGATAACTGACATCTATTAAACATGGCACGTGGAACTAGAACAGTCTACCCCAGTGAGCGAAATAAAGGGTTCAGTTCCACATTGCAACAACCTGAAGAAGGCCGGAGCGTACAACGGCCGAAACGTTGTAATAAATATGGCGACAAAGATTAGGACAATAGTCCGAATAATGTAAATAGTGAGAAAACACTCGTAGTCATTTTTTTGTATAAGCCATAATACTATTTGTTTTGGAATAATGTTTTTCTATCTGATTTTTCTTAAATAAATAATTTCGAAATCCAGAGAAAGTCGCACATGAAAGACAAATAATTGTTCGTACGTAAAGTAAGGACCTACGTACATCAAATTGTCCTTAAATTAAGTGGTGGCAGAAGAATTATCGTTTAACTTTAAAAGGTAAGCTTAAATATTAATGCAATACGTAAATGCAGGGATCAGTTTTCCGTTCTTCTGTAGTTTATTGTTGCCTATCGCATACGACAGCAATATGCCTTGCAGAAAGAGATCTCTGCCAACAGAGGACCAGATTGCACTCAAAAGAGCAATGGCTGCAGCGAGAAAAATAATGTTCCGTTAAAATGAAGACCCAGATCAAACGGCAGCTAGGTGAGCTGCCAATACTGAAAATATGCAAAGACTTGGGGACTCTCAAACTCCTGAAGAAGCCAAAGGCCCAATCAAGAGCCCTCCGCACGATCTAAACTAACTGCCGTCCGATACGGCGAATTTTAAGCTAGTATATATATACATATATATATATTATGCTTCTCCCGTCGAACTCGACGTATGAGGGTCAGACAGATCAGCTCCCAGAAACCGAAAGCCCGACAGCCACACAGGACTTGATTATAGTGGTGAAGGCCTTGTGCAGGGCCATCCACACTTTTTGGAGGGACGAATACAGGGACGTGGTGCAACGGATGCCACAAGGTCCCCAAACGACCCTCCGCAGGTTTTGAATTCAGAGTTGTCCTTCTCCTAGACCAGTTGCCATCCAAGGCTATAGAACCCAGTCTGTCCTGCTATTTACCCATAGTTGGAGGGAGAAGAAGAGGATTCACACCTTTCCCAAGGGTATTAGCACGTAAGTGAATTTAATGGAATCGACTGGAATTCGAACTCGGCTCTCCGATTCCTCAATCCGAACCGTTATCCATTACTCCACCGGATATATTGAACGATAAAAATTATTAAAAAAATTAATTAAAATCTTCAGACATACTGGGTTGTAGATTAATATTCTTATGTTTCATTATTATTATTTCATTTAGATTGCTTATATATATAATCTTATAAATATAAGTAGTTATATTCGTCTGGAAAAACCTTAGGTGTTTTGGCTTGTAAATGAAGAAACCAATACCCAAGGAAAACTAAAGAATAAACAAAGAACTTCCGGCGAAAATAATCGTCTAAAATCCAAGTTCAGAGTCCAAAGAAAAAGAACCTCCGATACGAGTAAGGTAAAATAACTAAGCAAATTGCTCAATACGCTAAATAGAGCAAACAAAGTAAACCTAAAGAGCCAGACAAACCTACCTAGGTTTTACCTACGCCGATCATCAGGGTACTTACTTATTTACTTATATATATATATATATATATATATATATATATATATATATATATATATATTAATTTAAAGAAAAACAGACCACTTTTTTAAATTAAATTATTCGCTCTGGCTTAACATTGAGCTCTCCGGATTTCATCCTAGTTTGGATTATCCATACGGATTACCAAGATTTTCATTAATTAAGTATATATATATATATATATATATATATATATATATATATATATATATATATACTCTCTCGACTCTCCCGTCGAAATTCGACGTATGATGGTCAAGCAGATCAGTTCCTAGGTTTTGAATCAGAGTAGTCCCTCTCCTAGACCAGTTGCCATCCAGGGCTATAGAACCCGGTCTGTCCTGCTATTTACCCATAGCTGGAGGGAGAAGAAGACATTTTTATGTTTAACATTCTTTTTATAGATACAAGTATTTAAATAAATGCTCTGTTTTATAATAAACAGTATTAAACAACATTTACCGGCCTGAATGTTCGAGAAATTTTCATAGAAAATAGTCCTTGACAACCGATCGATCCTTAGTGTCCGAATCGGTTAAGGCACGTCAGGCTATATGACGGTTCCGTATAGGATACAGGTTCGAATCCTGTCTAAGGACGAATATTTTCAATGAAAATTTCTTGGACATTCAGGCCGGTAAATGTCATTTAATACTTTTTATTATAATAACAGAACATTTACTTAAATACTTGTATCTATAAAAAGAATGTTAAACATAAAAAAGTCTTAAAATAATTGTCGGGCTTTGTCCATTTCATAATGTGTGACGTCATTTGTTTACATTTGATACGCCATGAGCAGTTATGAATGTACGTGAGAGATTCATGGAAGATTTAAGTTTATAAGCAGTAAATTCGACCTTGCCAACCGAACGATCCTTAGTGGCCGAAACGGTTAAGGCACGTCAGGCTATATCACGGTTCCGTATAGGATACAGGTTCGAATCCTGTCTAAGGACGAATATTTTCAATGAAAGTTTCTCGGACATTCAGGCCGGTAAATGTTATTTAATACTGTTTATTATAATAACAGAGCATTTACTTAAATACTTGTATCTATAAAAAGAATGTTAAACATAAAAAAGTCTTAAAATAATTGTCGGGCTTTGTCCATTTCATAATGTGTGACGTCATTTGTTTACATTTGATACGCCATGAGCAGTTATGAATGTACGTGAGAGATTCATGGAAGATTTAAGTTTATAAGCAGTAAATTCGACCTTGCCAACCGAACGATCCTTAGTGGCCGAAACGGTTAAGGCACGTCAGGCTATATCACGGTTCCGTATAGGATACAGGTTCGAATCCTGTCTAAGGACGAATATTTTCAATGAAAGTTTCTCGGACATTCAGGCCGGTAAATGTTATTTAATACTGTTTATTATAATAACAGAGCATTTACTTAAATACTTGTATCTATAAAAAGAATGTTAAACATAAAAATGTCTTTAAATAGTTGTCGGACTTTGTCCATTTCATCAATATATATGTATATATATATATGTGTGTGTGTGTGTGTGTGTATGTCTGTTTGTGTGTTACTTATAGTGTTCGATCCTTCCTTGATGACCATATGCTGTGATCTTGAGACAGAACAAGTTAATCGGGATAAAAGACTATACATTACGACAACGCAACATATCAATCTGTGTGTCTCTCTGTTGAAGCAGCCTAATTGCCTCTTTGTCTGTTTACTCTCACGATAGAAATAGGCACTTTTTACTCTATCAATTTACCCGGGATGCTTTTTAAATGTAAGTGCACGTGATTTTGTTTTCTTTTTGTTTTTTTTTGTTTGTTTTTTTTTTGTGGGGGGAATTTAGGGTGATGGAGCCTGAGAGCTATTTTATTTGTTTTTTTTTTTTGTTTTTTTTTTTGTTTTTTTTTTTGTTTTTTTTGGGGGGGGTGAATTTAGGGTGATGTAGCCGGAGAGCTATTTTATTTGTTTCATTTGTTTGGGGTTTTTTTTGTTTGTTTTTTTTAGTCTGATTGTACCTTTTTATTTTCTTATTTGTTTATTACTTACCCAAATCGGAATAAATTTTCCGCCTCGCCTTTTTCATTTCTATACTTGTTTCGTTTCTTCTCTATTCTTCTCTTTTCTTTATTTGTCCATCACCACTGTCGACTTTTATGTCTAACTGCCTCTATTCATTGCTTCCATTTATCCTACTGACTTATCTGACTCTTTCCTTTTCTCCTTGCCAATTTGCCCGTCTCAAAAAGCCCGCCATTCGAGGATTGAGCACTTACGTAATTCAAAAGAACATGGCGTGTGGGCTACTTCCGCTCCCTCCGGCTGCATCTTCCGTCGTGTGATTTCCCTCGATAGCGATGGTCTTTGCCTACATTCTGTCATTTATTTCACCCATCAGTTCATCAACCGAGATTAGTTTGAAAGAATAGGGTAAATGGTACCCCAATCCCTGGAGATACTAACACTTCAAATAAAACATCAAGTCCTAATGTCTCTCTTTTTATTCCCTTTTCCTCATTACTCACTATTTACGCTTTTATTTTATACGTTTTAATAAATTTTCTATTTTACTTAGGGACTGTGCAAGGGTCTCGCGCCACCCTTAAACTATGATACGGCCACCACCACCCCACGTTACTACACCTAAATTGTCATAAGATAGTATTCATTTAAAATACAACTTTTATTGTAACCGAATTATGTGCAACAACAGATCATATTCGACATAGATTAGACACTTTGACGCAGTGAATGTTTAGCAAACTTGTCTCGTTAACTCATTTACAACTGAATATTTTGATCCTCACTGGGTACCCCATACATTTGACCTTGTGCCACATCTAAACTACGCTTAGGAGATCCCCATATGCGATATAGGTGAATAATTAAAAAAAATTTTTTAATATATACAAAGTATCCAAATACATATTACAGATATGTCACAATAGATCATTCCATCTTAAATAAAATATAACTGTGTTCTCATACTCAGTAATCTACTCTTGCATCTTAGTGACTTTATTGCCTTGCTTGGGCTGTAATGATTAAAAAAATGGGTGAAATGCCATCATTTTGATTATGTCATTATTTTCTCTTCAACTTGCAAGCGATATCCATTTTCTATTATCTGGAACAGTTCTTCGTTTATGATTACGTGTTGTTGCTTTTTACAGTAAGGTTCACCCTAAAAAAAAAGGGCCACTCGAGGTAGAGGGTTACGTTAGAATGTGGTTTGTACGGATAGGAGATGAAGGTAACGCTTAACCCTAGACTTGAACAGGTTAAGATTGTAGCGATCGGGGAAGCAACCTCTCGGGAGTCGGTTCCACAAAGCAGCGGTTCGTGGGAATAAGCTGCTCCAGTAGAATTTACACGTCACAAAAGGAATACGAAAGGAAGGAAGGTGGTTCCTAACAATGGGCGTGGTAAGATGTTCACCCTGTACAAGGCCCGTGGGCCACTCGAGGTAGAGGGTTAAAGAGTAACAGGCACAGATGCGGGTATGTAAGGAAGGTAACGGTTAACCCTAAAATTGAACAGGTTAAGATTGTAGAGATCGGGGAAAGCATCCTCTTGGGAGTCGATTCCACAGAGTAGCGGTTTGCAGGAAGATGCTGTTCGAGTGGAACTTACTTTTCACCGACGGAATACGGAAAGAATCTGAGTAGTTTGCTTCAATCTAAGTAGTATAGTGAGCCCATACCGTGAAGGTTAGACCTGGTCGAAACAAGGATTTTGTTTTTCTGGGCATTTTCCGTGAAAGTAGAGATCGAGCAGCGAGACGTTAGGCGCATTCCGCTGGTGGGACACAGGTTGGAAGGTGGAAAATAATTCGTCGCCCTCAAGGACAAAGAGACGCTTTTGGACTCTATCAAGACAGGAAAGTACGATCTGTTTAGATTCCAATCAGATATGACAACAATACTGCATTCATGGTTCGATGTTTGTTTGGTTTGTTTTACGGCTTATCAACCTCAATGGGTTATTTAATGCCGACAAGATTGTTTAGGATAGGTTCGTATGAATAGAATATGTATTCTTTGTAAGAAATCAGTTTGTAGATCAGAGTTTGGGTTTACTTTGTTTTACGGCTTATCAACCTCAATGGGTTATTTAATGCCGACGAGATTGTTTAGGATAGGTTCGTATGAATAGAATATGTATTCTTTGTAAGAAATCAGTTTGTAGATCAGGGTTTGGGTTTATTTTGTTTTACGGCTTATCAACCTCAATGGGTTATTTAATGCCGACGAGATTGTTTAGGATAGGTTCGTATGAATAGAATATGTATTCTTTGTAAGAAATCAGTTTGTAGATCAGGGTTTGGGTTTATTTTGTTTTACGGCTTATCAACCTTTATGAGTTAGTTAATGCCGAAAATTTAAATGCAATGTTAATTATTATCTTCTGTCTACTTAATTCTTTGTTTACACTAATTACATTCAGACTATTGTTCTCATCTCTGCTCTTGTTATCACAACTTTCGGTAATCTATAGAGAATTCTGAATATGTGTCTATATTGTAATCATCTCAGAAATATAGGCAGATCCTGAAGACCGGGACGTACAACGGCCGAAACGTTATGAATATGGTAACTAAGATGAGGACAGATATCCGAGCAATGTAAATAGTGTAAATGATTACAATACCTCATCTCAGAAATATAGGCAAATCCTGAAGAAGACCGGAGCGTACAATGGCCGAAACGCCGTGAGTATGGCAAGATGGGGACAACCGTCCGAACAATATAAATAGTGTTAAAATTTACAATACCTCAATTCAGAAATATAGATTCATCCGGAAGAAGACCGGAGCGTACAACGGCCGAAACGTCATGAATGTGAGTGTAAAGATGAAGAGAACAACCCGAACAATGTAAATAGTGTAAATAATTAGAATGCCTCATCACAGAAATATAGACAGATCCGGAAAAAACCGGAGCTTACAACGGTCGAAACGTCGTGAATATGGCAAGGAAGATGAGGACAGCAGTTTGAACAATGTAAATAGCGTAAATGATTACAATACCTCATCTCAGAAATATAGAGAGAGATGAAGATATATCCAGCATCCCAAAAATTCATACAAAAATTATCTTAAACTCTCTTTGTTGAATGTTCTCTCTTCTTTATGTTTTCCTTTTTCTCATATTCTTTCAGACTCAGTAACCTCCTTGCGTCTCAGTGGCTTTGTCGCCTTGCTTGGGGTGAAATGTTTAAAAAGAAACTTTGCATGAGCATGATGAAGAACTGGCTCATGTAAATAACGTAGTAAAAGAGAAAGATACCTTTTATAGTTGCAAGAAAGTTGAATAACGTTCCTCGGAATCCTCGTATTGGAGTTGCAAAGAGAGGACGTTAATTTTCAGTTCTGACTGGACGGCCAGGGAATACAGCGATCGAAAGAACGATTTTTATCGATGCAGAAAAACGCAAAAGAAAAAAGACACGGAGTAGAAGACAAGTTTACGCAACACGTGGAATAAAAACAATAGCATATCTTTAGAATTTCAGACAATAATTGCTGTCGCAATTGTTCGGCGTCATTACGTGCATCTCAGCTGAAGTACTGGATCTCTCTTCACCTAGAACTAAATATTTTTTATTTTTTTATTATTATTATTTGCAAATATATTTGCTTAGCTATTTTCTCTGTTTGCCTATTTAACACGTTTCTCTTCTTTTGTTGCCGATTTTTAGGGTGGGACTGTAGAAGAGAGACGCCATTTTATTCGTTTTGTTTTGTTTTTCCTTCTTCAATTTATTTGATTTTTACGCGTTTCTACATCCCATGAGAAGACATTTAGTTTTATTAAGACGTTTGCTTCTTCTCTTTCACGATTGTGGCTACGTCTTTTTCTATAATTAATCAACCGTTGTTCTTGCTCTTGTTGTCACTGTTGTTGTTGATGTCTATTCGTTTCTTAGCGCGGAACAATGGCCGAACACACTGGGGACTACTTACCGAGGCGCATTAATCGAAAACGCGGAAGATTTTAACAACGGAAAGGGTACGACAAAACTTGTAAGCATCCACTGAGGAAATCCTTGGGCAATTGAGAGCTAGCTCTCACTCAGCCTATAAAAATCACACCTTGCCAAAGAGTTATTTAACTTATCGCCGTGAAAATAACGATTGTTATTTAAAGAAAACAAACTAAAAAAACGTTAACATAAAAGATATTGACAGAAAATATCACGGAACGGAATGTACTAGAATTCAATGATAATTTTAAAAGTAAAATAAATGATAAGAATTATATTAACACATTTCTTCAGTATGGCTGATGCTAACCACCAAGAGAGCAAAACTGTACGACTTCTTCGGCTCGCATTTTCCACTGAAGTGAATTGGGGTGACTATATCGAATCAAATGCTAACCCTACTGCTAGAAAAGTTAGTTCACTGCGTTGTGCCAGACATTTTCTTCTCGCCAGAATCCATCTTGTTAATGTATAAATCTTTAATTCATCTGTGCATTGAATAAGGTTGCTATATCTGGTCTGGTGCTCCTGCTATATATCTCGGGTCTCTTGGCAATCTGCAAATAGTGTCGGTAATACAACAATGATAACTGCTCTCGAAGATCTTTTAATAGTTGTCATAATTAATTCATGTTTAATTTCTTTAGATTTTACAACGGTGTTCATCCTATCCAAGGCCCAGGAAATGTCTGGCACAACGCAGTGAACTAACTTTTCTAGCAGTAGGGTTAGCATTTGATTCGATATAGTCACCCCAATTCATTTCAGTGGAAAATGCGAGCCGAAGAAGTCGTACAGTTTTGCTCTCTTGGTGGTTAGCATCAGCCATACTGAAGAAATGTGTTAATATAATTCTTATCATTTATTTTACTTTTAAAATTATCATTGAATTCTAGTACATTCCGTTCCGTGATATTTTCTGTCAATATCTTTTATGTTAACGTTTTTTTAGTTTGTTTTCTTTAAATAACAATCGTTATTTTCACGGCGATAAGTTAAATAACTCTTTGGCAAGGTGTGATTTTTATAGGCTGAGTGAGAGCTAGCTCTCAATTGCCCAAGGATTTCCTCAGTGGATGCTTACAAGTTTTGTCGTACCCTTTCCGTTGTTAAAATCTTCCGCGTTTTCGATTAATGCGCCTCGGTAAGTAGTCCCCAGTGTGTTCGGCCATTGTTCCGCGCTAAGAAACGAATGGACATCAACAACAACAGTGACAACAAGAGCAAGAACAACGGTTGATTAATTATAGAAAAAGACGTAGCCACAATCGTGAAAGAGAAGAAGCAAGAAAGAAACCAGAAATATTTAAAAAATGTTTAAGAAACCAAATTTGATTGCTGCACTTAAGTATTGCATTAATATTTAAGCTTATCTTTTAAAAGGTAATCCTTCTGTTGCAACGTAATTTAAAGACAATTTGATGAACGTAGATCCTTACTTTCTGTACAAACAATTATTTTTATTTTGTGGGTGATTTTCGCAATTAAGATATCGTTGGTATTATAGAATAGAGACAGGAATATACAATGAAATGGTAAAGGAAGGAAGTTCAGGGCTAGACAATATTATCCGCTTGAAATAAAAATAAAGATTAGATATTTTTACAATATTTGTCACCCAATGAAAGGCCCAGGTACCACTCATAATACATAATATAACTAAATGAGCTTGTGCTTTGAAGGTAAGCAGAATAGGTAAGCAGAGAATGAGAAGAATATATATATATATATATATATATATATATATATATATATATATATAAAGATATTTTTGTAGGTACAAAACTTTATAACTGAAATGAAGGTGTTAAGCTTAATATTACTAGACATATTAAAATACTAAAGCAAAGAATAAAAACGGTCCCGAACACCTACAGTCCAGCCATTTGTGAGCATCTGTTAAAGAACAGAAGGTGTGCGGCTAAATTTAGTGTGGATTGGTTCACCGTGTTGTCCCGTCCACACTCTTCATTTCATCTAAAGGTGCTGGAGTCAATTTACATCGGGTCCCGTAGGCCCTCCCTCTGTAAACAGCGTGAGTGTCTGTTGGGGCTCGCTGTCATTTGCCTCTAGCTCCAATTTTTTTTCCCTCACACTCATTTCCTTTTTCATTGCATATTCTGTTTTTTAATTACATTAAAATCTCCCGTAGAAGCCTGAAGAGCGGGAGCGAAACCGTTTGCTTCCCTTTTTATTCTTTGCTTTAGTATTTTAATATGTCTAGTAATATTAAGCTTAACACCTTCATTTCAGATATATATATATATATATATATATATATATATATATATATATATATATATATATATATATATATTTAAAGACATTTTTTATGTTGAACATTCTTTTTATAGATACAAGTATTTAATTAAATGTTCTGTTTATAATAAACAGTATTAAATAACATTTACCGGCCTGAGTTCGAGAAAATTTTCATAGAAAATATTCGTCCTCCGACAGGATTCGAATCTGTATCCTATACGGAACCGTCATATAGCCTGACGTGCCTTAACCGATTCGGCCACTGAGGATCGTTCGGTTGGCAAGGTCGAATTTACTGCTTATAAACTTCAATCTTCCATGAATCTCTCACGTACATTCATATCTGCTCATGGCGTATCCTCAGTGGCCGAATCAATTCCGTACTAGACAATTGCTTCCCTTGACATATACGCCTCTAGATAATTGTGTACCTCTGATAATTTTTGAAGCTTTTAAAGGCCATTACCATAAATTTCGAAACAAACATAGTTAGTAATCATGTGATATCAATTTTAGTTATTGATGCAGTTAGATATTACCAAGTGAAGTCTTTTTTTTTTTTTTGCTATTTGGTACAATACTTGTGTGATACTGTTACCTCTTACTATTCTTTGTTAAGTCCAGTCCATAAAATTCGAAGATGATCTTTGCCAAATCCCTCAAGATACACTCGCTCAAAGCATATTTTTTAACCGTTGTTCTGAGAAATCGGTTGTATACAGCCGACAGTTTAGATATTTCTTCGTGAGATCCATGGCTTCCATATTCAAGCCTCGTTCTGGCGGGGCTATTTAAGAAAATGGCTTGAGCTTTCATGGTCGATGTTTACAGTTTTGCAGCAATTTGCGATGGGATAGTGTTTCAAGACAGTTCATTAAACGGCTACGTTGATAGAAAAAGCAATGGATATTCTGGAGCGACAGGAAAATAAATTTGCCGATATTACATCAGGTAAAATTATCCTGGTTCCCAGTGGTTAAAAGTTGTTTGTGAAAAGGTCAGCTTGCATTAAAAAGAGAAGATGAGAAGCGACAGCGAAATCAATAGAAAAACAAAACTTCTCTCAACACCTATTCCTCGTTTGAAATTACAATTAAATACTGGTTGGCATTTTCAAATATTTCCTAGATTCTCTCGCCACCGGCGTGTAGTGATTTTCTTTTTCCCTCATACCTTCTATTTGCGTCTGTACAACGGTTAAATTTTAGAAGCATGAATTTCGATACGAACAAACGGATAGACGTGAATCTACACGACGCTAAACAGGCTCGAGGGATTTTATCTCTCGTTCGCCGATTGAGCACTATGGAGGAGCGGAGTTTTTAACAGCTGTTCCTCTTGTTTAACGTTTAGTTCTTCGTCAGAATTGAGCGCTCAGACTGCTGGTCTAGGGTTTATATACACCACGTATATAATACGTTAAAAAGTATCCCCTTTCTCTGCCGTGTGCCGATAGCTTAGGTGTTGAGTCTCTGACTGATGTTAAATAGGTCGAAATTCGATCCCGCTTGAAGCAATCAGGTGTCTAGACACACTGATGAGCTGTGATATAGCGAAAGCAGACTGTCTGTGGACATATATATATATATATATATATATATATATATATATATATATATATATATATATATATATCGGGTTTTGATCCTAACTAGAAGCAACCGGACGTCTATCCACACTGACGAGCTGTCCTACACTAAAATGGATAACAATATATATATATATATATATATATATATATATATATATATATATATATATATATAGGTAGATATATATATATACACACATATATATATATATATATATATATATATATATATATATAATGTATCTTAATCAAAACATACTGCCAAAATATAGTCAATATATATATATACATATATATATATATATATATATATATATATATAAATTGACTATATTTTGGCACTATGTTTTCATTAAGACATGTCTCATTGAATAATTTAGACAAGTTTTGTCTACTTATTTTCAATAGGATCCTCTAATATTCGCGGATAAGCTTCTTAGTATCCTTATTAAGGGAAGGGAGAAAAATACCATGTTGATACATATTCATTTATTCCGAGTACTTTCGACATTTGCACAATGTCATCATCAAGATGTTGTTGTTTTTATAAAACAAAATTGTTGTATTCATCTGAATGTTACATTATTTAACAGTGATGTACTGTACGATTTAAATTTCACGATGTGCAAGTCAGGGATGTAAAATTTAACATTTGGTGAGAATTTAATATTGAAATGTCTAAATATTTTTTTAAAAAAGAAATAACTATTTAAAACTATTTGTTAAAACTTAGCCGACTTGATCCGATTCCGATAATTATTAATTCTGTAGCGAAAGGACCATTCAGACTTTCCCACATATTCTTTCTGGCATAGTGTGCATTCTAATAGGTAAATTATGTTATTACTTCTAGAGTTAGACTTGTGGTAGATTTTGAAAGTAGAGCTAGTGAAAGAATTGGTGTCTCTAATGTGGTTACAACATAAGTTCCTTTTGTTGTTACATGGTTGAGAAAATCCTGTTGTTTTTATTTTTGGTCTATCACGGATTACCTTATCATCTGAAATTTGGTTACTCCCTATAATTTCCTTAAGGTTCTTAGGTCTACGATATGCTAGAAAACCGAGTTCGTCAACAAAATTTTTATCTCTGGTTTGAGATGTAGTATTTCTCAGCGACTTTAGATTATCTGAGATAAAGGAGAAAGAGTAGCGTCGAAAGGGGTTACTAGAGAGATATGTTTGGATTTATCTTAATTTTTGTACATTACGGTGTCTTCCCTTGAGTATATATATATATATATATATATATATATATATATATATATATATATATATAAAAGTGAACATAGAAGTCAACACTTAGAGGCGACAGTCTGTTTCATGCTAGATGCAATCGTCAGGCATGACGATTGCATCTAGCATGAAACAGACTGTCGCCTCTAAGTGTTGACTTCTATGTTCACTTTTATATTTACACACGCTCTATCTCTGATATTGAGCACTTTATCCCATAAATATACCACACTTTAAGACTATATTTCTTCATATATATATATATATATAAAACTTTAGCACAATATCATCATCAGGGTTTTGGTTTTTGTAAGACAAATTTTGTTGTCGCCATCATTTTTCTAAGGCAAAACTATGTTTATCTGAAAAGTAATGTTTTACGTATGAAGTGAAAAACGCTCAGGTGACGTATTGTACGATTTTAGAAGTTTATGATGTAAACGTACGACAAATGTCAAGGAAGGTAACTAAATTAATGAAATGTTTAAATACTTAAAAGAAGAATTAATTAAAAGTATCAATTAAAACCTGGATATTTTAAACTATCTACTGTAACCAGTTTAAAACATCTGTGCAGTATTCATACTTAATTTTATTAAAGGCTGTTTTGAATTGTTTTATTTCGATATCTTCAAGTATTTTTAGTTTATGTTTATTATTTCATGAAGAGGTACAGATGTATTTTCAATAAGAATTTTCCTAAATTACCAATGTGGAGAGGCATGCAGTTGTAAATTTAAAAAAGAAATATTTTCAATATTTCAATAATTTAGTTACCTCCCTTGATGACTGCGCGTGCGTCGACATGATAAAATTTAAAAATCGTACAGTACAAAACCTTAGCGTTTTTCACTTCACACGTAAAAAGGAATTTTCAGAGGAACAAAACAATTTTGTCTCAGAAAAATGATGAACCCAACAATTTTTTTTTGTCTTAAAAAAAAAAACAAATATCCTGGGTACGACGTTAAACTGCATCCAACAGCAAGGCCTCTGATCAGGAGGTTTGAGGAAGCGTCAAACCACTTCTTAATTGCAGGTGTTCCCAAGGTCCACCCTGACCCTGGGTGGTAGCACCTGTTGGGGTCCCAGCTATGGGCAAATAGTGAACTTCCAGGTCTTTTCCAGCACATTTCCACGTCCTGGGTATGACGACAAACTACATCCGCGTCCTGGGTGTGGCGGTGAACTGAATCCGCATTTTTGAAGCGGTGGTGTTGCCAGCTACACGTTTTTGTAACAATAATGCTGCCAGCTATTTTTGAAAAAACAATGTTGCCATCTATACGTTTTTTCTAAAAACAATGTTTCCAGCTATACGTTTTTGAAAAAATAATGTGAAGAGAAATTATTACCAGCAATATGTTTTTGAAAATAATTTATTACCAATAATACATTTTTGAAAAGAAACTATTACCAGAAATAGTATTTTGACAAAACAAAATAATGAAAAAAAAAGGGGATGTCGGCATTAAATGACCCATTGCGGTTGATATGCCGTAAAACACAACAAATCAATCAATTAATTAAAATGACAAGACGCTGATGCTCTTTATCTGTCCTTTTTTATGGCAGCGAATGTTGCACGATTTTCTCAAAGATGAAGAAGAGACTCGAGGCGTCGGAGATGTGGTTCTACAGAAGGATGCTAAGAATATGATGGACCGAGCATGTGACCTACGATGAGATTGAAAACAACGAGGAGGTTTATACTTAACATCAGGAAGGGGCAGCTGAAGTTCATGGGACACATAATGAGGAAGGGGGCCTGGAGAATCTGATACTCACGAGTCGAATAGACAGAAAGAGACGAGGGAAAACAACGCATGAAATACCTAGCGGCCTTAAGCAAGTGGGTGATAGAACGTGGTCTGTGGGAGATGGCAGAGGGGAGGATCAGGTTGAGAGCTGCAAGTGATGGATGGAAGTGGAGAGCCATGATCGCCTACGTCCTGAAAGGACACGGCACATAGAAATAAAGAAATGGTTAAAATGCTTATGAATTAATTTTAGGAAAATTATTTCGATATTAGTCTGAGCATCAAAACGTTAAAATATATAACCCCCAAATCAGCTACGAATATTGTAATAATGTTCTAAAATGCCTATAAAAAACAGTTTTCACACTTTAAAGAGCGCTCGACCATGACATTCCAACATAAAAGAAACAAATTCCATAATGGATAATTTTTCACGTTCTAATGAAAGCTAAAGCATAACTGCCAGCCGTTGAATTTAAACGCAAAAAAAATCAGTAATGGATAGCTACACATAGTTTTTGCCTTACCAGTTGCACCC
Source organism: Acanthosepion esculentum (assembly GCA_964036315.1). Classification (NCBI taxonomy): domain Eukaryota; kingdom Metazoa; phylum Mollusca; class Cephalopoda; order Sepiida; family Sepiidae; genus Acanthosepion; species Acanthosepion esculentum. The sequence goes on from OZ038479.1 coordinate 132,912,571, forward strand.
ATGATGATGATTTCGGAAAGAGATGTAAAGTACTTGGGAAATAAAAATGATTCTCACTTAAATATTTGTATCTATATAAATAACGTATAACAACAAAATATATTAAAATAAATGTCGGATTTTGTCCATTTCGTAGTATATATATATATATATATATATATATATATATATATATATATATATATATATAATGATTTTTTAAAAATATGATTCCTTCGCTACATAAGATTTCTCAAGCTTCAAAAACAGGAGCCAAAAACTTCAATATAATTATTAAAATATATGTCTGTGTATATATATATGTGCATATATATATATATATATATATATATATATATATATATATAAATATAAAAGTGGACATGGAAGTCAGCACTTAGAGGCGACAGTCTGTTTCATGCTAGTGCAATCGCCTGACGATTGCACTAGCATGAAACAGACTGTCGCCTCTAAGTGCTGACTTCCATGTCCACTTTTATATTTACACACGCTCTATCTCTGATATTGAGCACTTTACCCCATAAATATAGCACACTTTAAGACTATATTTCTGCATATATATATATATATATATATATATATATATATATATATATATATATAATGCATATATATACTATATATATGCACATATATATTATATATATGCACATATATATGTGTGTGTGTTATTATACACATATATATATATATATATATATATATATATATATATATATACATATATATATATATATATATATATATATATATATATATATATATATATATATATTATCGGATAATAATGCACACTGTGTTTTTACATGACACTTTGACTGCCATGTCCTCATATATTGATGACTTACCATTTCAGGTTACGCCGTGCCTTCATGTACTGGTTAAGCACTTAACTATAAAAGAAATTGTCATGCAACAGCATCATTGTGTGTTTTCATCAATAAAACCACCACCTGCCTTAATTACTGCTTTACAAATTCTTGGCGTTCTTTACATCAGTTTTTATTAAACAAAGTATTCGTCAGAGGTACTTGAAGCACTATTCATTATATAAGGTATTTTTGACATAAAATGTGTTTTGGATTGTTTTCTTGTTGAAAGATATTTTCTTCTGATTGTGCACCAACCAGATGATATAACATGTCTTTGCAAAATCGAATATTTTCTGTTTTCGTTATTCCCTTGGAATGAATGAAATCTCCAACTCATGTTAAGTTGCTTCACTAAATGTTGGAGTCGCTCTATGCATATATCTATATAAAAAAAAAATGTCTCCTTTCCTGTGAATTTTTTAGAAATGCATTTGACACTCTGCTTCTCTTAATTTTCACTTTCACTTTCACTTTCAGTTTTACCTGAATGTTTTATAAATATATAGCCGTTATAAAAAAAGACACGGCTCAGGGTAAACTATTATTGATTCAACTACAATATTAGTATTATTTACAGAATTAATTTTTGTCAAATATATATGATGACATGGCCCTAATTATAAAATAAATGTAAATCACATAGCATTTTAATATTTAGCATTCTTTATTTGCCAATTCAGTTTGGCCGTTATAAATGATGCCATGTTTAATTGACTAGAAACTGGTTCCAGTAAACTAGGGAACGCCGTAATTAAGCAAAAACAAATTCATAACGAGGCAAAAACCTTTATCTTTGACAATAAATGTAGCAACAGTACTCGAGGGAAAAATGAACTTTGGAAAGTTTAGAGATCGTATAAAACACTTATTCGGAAATTTAAAAAAGAAATGTATTAAAAAAAATTCGATAGACACGCCTTGTCGATATTGTTCAACAAAACTTGTTTAAATAAAACATTGTGCACATTATTCCACTTTTCCAAAGATTCGCTATCGGGATTAATGCGCATGTCACAAATGCGCACGAGCGGGAAAATTACGCCACAAAAAACATAGCGTATAAATTCACTCTTGCAAAAATGGCGTCATCAGTGTTCAACGATCCGGAAATGACATGAAAGCAATGATGGCACCTACCCTGAGGCCATCATAAAAAAAATTTAGATGAGGAATTGGTAAATATTAAACACTTCAGATACCTCGGCGTATACGTCAGTTCTATCAGATTTCGTGTAGCAGATAAGGAAATTGAACACAGAATAGACTGAGCTGGGGTTAGTTTCTCCCAACACCACAAACTGCTGCAAAACCAAAACATTAACATAAATCGGTTTTGAATTATAACGATAATGTAAATATAACAAAAATTATTTACATTATTCCGACTATTGTCCTCATCTTTGTTGCCATATTACAACGTTTCGACCATTGTACGCTCCGGCTTTCTTCAGGTGGTTGGAATGTCGAACTGGACCCTTTATTTCGCTCGCTGGGGTAGACTGTTCTAGTTCTACGTGCCGTGTCTAATGGATGTCATTCATCAGTTATCTCCTGTTAATTCCCCCTCTCCAAGTTCTCTACCGCCTTAACCAGGTATTGAACTCACACTCTTTGGGTCCTGTCACTGAATCTAACTTACGTCTTTATCCATTGTGAGATGTTTCCTTGAGGAAACAACAATTCTTTAACAAAATATTAACACGTTCACTGCCAACTCAAAACCAATAGGTGGGGATGGTCATGTAAAGTCAATATTTTTTTTTTAGATTATTGAAAATAAAATTTGTATCAATGAAAGTTTTTTTAGCGCTAATATTTTTGAAGAAAATGGCCGCTAGATTTTTTTTTTGCCTAACCCCAGAACCAACAAGTGGTGACGGCTATTTGCTTAATTGCATAATATTCTTTTTCGGATTTTCTAAAGGTTATATTATATACATTATTTTCTAACAATTAGATGCTTCATGTCAAATAAAGAAGCATTATTTAAATGCTATAAATATGGTTTACGTTTACATTATAATTAGGGTCATGTCATCATATATTGATGAGAAAAATTAATTCTACAAATATTATTGATATTGTAGTTGAATCAATAATTGTTTACCTTGAGCCTTGTTTTTTTTTAATAACTGCTATATAATTATAAAACATTCAGGGACAAGTGAAAGTGAAAGTGAAACTGAAACTGAAACTGAAAGTTAAGAGAAGCAGAGTGCCAAATGCATTTCCAAAAATTTCGCAGGAAAGCAGACATTTTTTATATAGATATATGTATAGAGCGACTCCAATATTTAGTGAAACAACTTAACATGAGTTGGAGATTTCATTAATTCCAAGGGAATAACGAAAACAGAAAATATCATTCGATTTTGCAAAGACATGCTATATCATCTGGTTGATACAGAATCGGAAAGAAATCATCTTTCAACAAGAAAACGATCCAAAACAAACTTCTAAATTATGTTTCATCAGGTCTACATAGAGTTTTGAATTCAGAGTTTTCCTTCACCTAGACCAGTTGCCACCCAAGGCTATAGAACCCAGTCTGCTCTACTATTTAACCGATATCTGAGAGGAAAAGTGCTGGATCCATAACTTTAAACACTATTTATTTATTCATTAGATTCTTATTTACAAGAATATTTTTATATTTTCAACATTCTAAAAACTCATACAATTAAAACTAATGCAATTTATCATTTACCAATTTATAAATAAATTTGGGTAAAAGATCCGGACAGAGTTATAAATTAATCGATCTGATTAAACCCAAATTGGTTGAAATGCATTATCAGATATTCTTTCGAAACATTATACTTTCATGAACTTTTTATTCCATTTTTTTCGTTAATCCCAAATTTATAACATAATGTCGACATAAAGAAAGCATGGATAAAAAACAAAATCTTTCATTTATTTTCTACTCCTTCTGAAGGATTTCTTTCTTTAAATTCGGACGCTTAAAGCAAAGAATATAAAAAGTTAAACAATTTTTTTTCCAAAGTCATTCATTTTCTTTCTCATTTTTAGTGAAGAGCAACGCCATCTTGGGAAAAATATAAGATTTCATTATTTTAAACCTGCACAAATACATACACACACAATTCACTTTATCGTCTTCTATCTGATAAAGCCCAAAATGGGCGAAATAAATTATCGGATATTTTTTTAAATGTTATACTTTCGTTGACGGTTTTTCCAATTGTTTTTTTTCTAATTGTCATTAATATATAGCTCTGTCGGGATTATTTATCCATATATATATATATATATATATATATATATATATATATATATATATATATATATATATATATTACATTACAATGAATCATTAATACAAAAAGTATTCTAATTAACCTACTAATCACTCCATGAATGTTATGATCCTTTTTTTTAAAATTAAATCATACAACAACAAAAATTTTAAAATTGCCATATTAGTATAAAAAAACGCACTCACTTAAATTTTAAAAAAAATAAACCTTAGCGTTGTGACTGCACGCTCCAAAAGTTTGTATCCGTTAACAATAACACATTTCTAAAAAAAAATCTATTTCGATTCGCATTATATTTTTTGTCTCGTATGCTACCTGGATTTTACCAAAAATAAAATAATTTCCATGCCTGAAGATGACTGAATGTACAGTCGAAAGTACTTGCGTATTTAAGAAAGATTTATAAGAAAGGATTTATATAGCTTATAATTTAAAAAAAAAAACAAGGATCATAACATACGTCGAGTGATTTGTAGGTTAATGCACCTTTAGACTTTTGTTAGCGAAGGGATTTCGCCATTTTATATCATTAACTTTAGTAATCTACTTATTGTATGAATGATTCATTGTAATATAAATTGAACTGCACCACATATTTGACTTATATATATAAATGTGTGTGCGTGTGTGTGTGTGTGTGTGTGTGTGTGTGTGTGTGCGGGTGTGTGTGATGCCTGTTTTTGTCGTTATTTTTATGTATATACTTATTTGAGTAAATGATCTGTTCTGTAATTAAACAGTATTAATTACAATTACCAATCTGACTGTTCGATAAATTTATGGGGGGACGTTAAATTTAGGGGTATTCTAGTGTGATATTCTATTAATCTATACCATGACTTGTTTTCATTTTCAAAGTTTCCTAATCAAATTGTTAAATTTTTGGCGTTTCAGTAATTATTTTCTGTTTATTTTTTTCATATATTTCGGCATCGTTGAGTAGCAAATTAATATTTTCACCATATGTGTTCTTATTCTTGATGACAATACCACCTCCCTTGTCCGACGGTGTATCCTTGTAGATTTTCTTTGTTTTTTTATTTATATTTTTTGTTTTGTTAGTTTCCTTAGTGCATTTAAGTCTCCCATTCATTGCTGGTTTCTATCGTGTCACGGATTATTCCTTGATTATTATTGCCATTTTCTCTAAGATTTTTAACTGTCGTGTTCTTTACCAATCCCTGTAGCGAATTTTAGACCGAATCTCAATAATAAACCTGGTATCGTTTGTTGGAGTTTTTGGGTACCTTGTATACTAGTGAGCCAGTCAAAATGAGCTGACTGATTTTATAGTTCAGCAATAGAAGTGTTAACCAATCAGAAGGCTCAAAATATTCAAATAGACGTGTATAAAGGCGGACATGTTTTTTCGGAATATTCACTGCCAGCCTCTGATATCGAAGACTGATGAATTACGGAACAGCTGCTGTTGCTGCTGGTATTGGCGATATAGTCAGACTCAGTAGAGTGTCTGACTCGTGAGTGTTAATATTTAACGTTGTTTCATTTAACAGATTACGTACTGCGCTAGATTCTATATTCATAGACTGTGGTGAACATGGTCAACATCATTAGCAAAACTAACCTGGCCGCGGGTATCGAAAAAGAACTCCAATCTGTGGTTGACTGGGGCAGGAAATGGCTTGTAAACTTCAATGCCTCCAAAACGAAACTGCTCTCATTTACTCACCGCAGAGAACCCTCCCTGCCTCCCATCAGAATGACTTGACTTGAATTGTATAGGTTTTCACCCTGGTCGGGTTGAACCGGCTTCCTCCCGAGCAATTACAGTATCTCGGACCATCGCTGCCCACGCCCGCCGATCCTGAGCCAGGTCACACGAAATGGCGAGCCACTCGCGATTCCATCGTCGAAGACCAACTACTTGCGGACCCGATAGTACTGCTAGGTCGTCCTTGATCGAGCTAGCCCACGTCTTCAGCTGTCCACCGACACGTCTTCGCCAGCCAGGAAGAAAAGGAGGGAGATGTACATCGCGGATGAGCTCTCCCTCCGGGCGTCGAGCTGCGTACCCGAACCATCGGAGACGACGCTGAAGCAGGGTCCGCATTCATGCCTCTCAAGCGGTCACTATGGGGGGGGGTACGAGAGATTTCCGTGGCTACGAAGGGGCGCATCTATCAGGCTATCTTTCCGACTATCATTCTCTATGGCTGCAAAACGTGGCGGTTGACTTACGAAGGCTTGAAGTGTTCGACAACGATTGCCTTCGCTGCATTCTACGATGCCGGCGGATCGATCGTGTGCCCACAACCACTCTGCGTCGTCGCCTGAGTCTCCGTCCTCTTCCACCCGTCCTACCCCTCCCATCAGAATGGCTGATTCCTAACTCCACGACAGCTTCATCTGCCGCAAGGAAAGTTCGTTCTCTGAAAGTTTTTCTCGTCTGAGTCCATCCTTCACATCTATAAATCAAACACCCGTCCTTGCATGGAATATTGCCGTCATATATGGTCTGGTGATCCCGCTGTACGTCTCGCGGTCCTCAACAAAATCCGTAGACGGATATGCAATGAGATAGATCCTGATCTGGTATCCAGTCTACAGTCGCTTTCTCACAGCTGTGGTCGTGGCTTCCGTCTGTCTCTTAAAGTATTTTCACGGCAACTGTCCCGACGAGTTGCTTTCTCTGGTTCTCAGGCTGCATGAATTTAAGCGAGCTACCAGGCTGGCATTTCGGTCCCACCCTTTCACTGTCGAAACGATTAAATATAAGCATCTCTTCTACTCCAACGGCTTCTTCACTCTCACTTGCCGACATTGGAAATCCATTCCTCTTGATCCCCTGATAACTATAATCTTCAAATATTCAAGTGTAATGTCAATCGACATCTTCTGATACCTTGATCTTGTTCCCGTCCTCTTTATCCTCTCCCCAAACACGCCTTATTACTCTTGCTCTCAACTCTCTGTAACACATTGCGCGCTAGTGGCACCCCCGCCTTGCTTGGGATGAAATGCTTACAAAATAGCTGAGGGCTTCTAGTTTGATGTTGGATAGCTTTATATCCGATATATTCTTTATTAGATCTTTTCTTCAATCATATTTCCACTTCCTATTGGTTGGTACATAGGGTGTTCAGATTTTATCTTTGTTTATTTGTTTAACCGTTGCATTGTCTGCTGTAAATAAGGCATTTACGATTTTGTTAAAATTTTCTTTTTTGCAGAGTGTCAGTTCAGGATTTCTAGCCTTTTTTTAACGGATAATCATTCCATTTCTAGCAGTTCCTCAGTAGATTTCTTTATATTTCTAGCAGTTTCTGAGTAGATTTATTTCCATTTCTAGCAGTTCCTCAGTAGATTTCTTTCCATTTCTAGCAGTGCCTCAGTAGATTACATTCCATTTCTAGCAGTTCCTCAGATTTCTTTCCATTTCTAGCAGTTCCTTAGTAGATTTCTTTCCATTTCTAGCAGTTCCTCAGTAGATTTCATCACATTTCTAGTAGTTACTCGGTAAATTTCTTTCCATTTCTAGCACTTTCTCAGTAGATTTCGTTCCATTTTTAGCAGTACCTCAGTAGATTTCTATCTATTTCTAGCAGTGCCTCAGGAGATTTCTTTCCATTTCTAGCAGTTCCTTAGTAGATTTCTTTCCATTTCTAGCAGTACCTCAGTAGATTTCTTTCCATTTCTAGCAGTTCCTTAGTAGATTTCTTTCCATTTCTATCAGTTCCTCAGTGGATTTCTTTCCATTTCTAGGAGTTCCTCAGTAGATTTATTTCCATTTCTAGCAGTTCTTCAATAGATTTATTTCCATTTCTAGCAGTTTCTGAGTAGATTTATTTCCATTTCTAGCAGTTCCTCAGTAGATTTATTTCCTTTTCTAGCAGTTCCTCAGTAGATTTCTTTCCATTTCTAGTAGTTCCTCAGTAGATTTCTTTATATTTCTAGCAGTTTCTGAGTAGATTTATTTCCATTTCTAGCAGTTCCTCAGTAGATTTCTTTCCATTTCTATCAGTTCCTCAGTAGATTTCTTTCCATTTCTATCAGTTCCTCAGTAGATTTCTTTCCATTTCTATCAGTTCCTTAGTAGATTTCTTTCCATTTTTGCAGTTTCTCAGTAGATGATTTCAATAAATCGCATGCGCAAACCCGAAATATGTCGGGGTATGTTCTTAATATTTTTGTACGCATTGCTGGACGACTTTTTCTTCGATGCATGTCAGTCAGATTTCTTTTTCGGTTCCTAAATGAATTGGCTGATATCGAATCTATTTTTTTATCCTTTTATCGTTTCGTATGTTGATTGCATGGGATAACGATATATAAATTTTTGAATTTAGGAAAATTCGGTAACAGAAAATTCGGCAACAGAAGATTCGGTAATTTTGACAAGGTACGAAAATTCGGTAACTATAAAAAAAAAAGTCTATTGAAAATTGATTTTAAAGCCGTTCTGGAGTGGGGATTTAGAGGCTAAGGCCCACTCACCTATATTTTTAACTGTTGTGTCAGCTAGAGCTCGTTTACGAATAGCGTTTGCGAATTTTAAACCGAAACTTGGGCCTTATAGTTTGATGTTGTATAGCTTTGTAACCGATAGATTCTCTATTAAATCTGGTTTTCAAACATGTCTCTTCCAAGATTTCGGAGAACCAGATCTAGTAGAAAAGCGAAAATTCATTGCGTATAAATCTATCCCATACTAATTTTTTTTTTTTTGTCAAAGAAATCCTGCAAATTTTCCATTTATCAACACAGAACATTATAAAACACTGAGTTGTGGTATCCGATGGAGATTTTAATTACCACAACCTATTTATTTAAGAAAATGTCCATATTCTTAAAAATAAAAAAAAGTATTATTAAATATCTGTTCTACCGTGAAACATAGCCTGATATATTTCAAAAGTGACATTTTAATATCTTTAGAGATCTCCGCTTCAAGGTCTGGCAAGTTATCAAATGTTTGGCGTGGTATTTCATCCTGCAAATTTCCACACTTTGAGCAATTATGGCCTTAAGTCGTAAGCTTTAACATCAACATTCAATATGAAAATTTTCAATACCATTTTGTACTGTTTTAAAATATACGCCGACTGAACCTTGTCTTAATTTCCCAGATTAAATTTTCTAAATACATCTTGGCAAACTTGTCAACCATAACAAAATTAAATTCACTTGTTAGCAAATATCTATAAAAACATCAATTAAACAATTATGTTCAGTAGTCAGTGTCCTTTTCAGAGGATTTAATTTTATTCTTTTGCCGTGTTTCTATTATTTTCGACATTTTCACAGAATTATAAAGAAATGTAAGATCACATTTTTCAAGTGATCATTTTTTTTCATAACACCGTGTACCTTTTCGACATTAATAATCTTTCAAAATTGCAACACTTACAATGGAACCAGTGCTGAAAAATTAATTTTTTTCCAAAGAGAAAGAAACTGTTGTATATACAGGGTGTAACAGCAAAATTGTCCTAAACGTGTAACAGCATAATTGTCCATTACACAAAATGTTCGATATCCAAAAAGAACACTAAACTAGTTGAGTTTCTTTCTTCCAGGTTTTCAGATAAGATGTTCAGCCATCTTGACAATATTTCACTGATCAGCTCTTTGAGTTATTCAGCTAGAAATAGAACCGGTTAAAATCGTTTTGTGTCAGCCTGACTATATCTTCCCTACTGAGCAATGGTGAGATGGAAAAAGATCAGTCAGGCTTTCAGTAATAGTACGAACATTCATACTCTGGTCCATTCAAGAACCATCAAGAGAATGTTGAATAAGTTTAAAACAGAGAGAACGGTAGAGAGGAAAACTGGGTCAGGGGGTCAAAAATGAAAGAGGGATCACCTTTTTAAAGCTAACGAGATCGATTAGAAAAGATCCAACTCAATTCATAAGAACTTTGGCATGTGTGACAGGAGTTTCAGCTATGACAGTGAAAAAAGACTTGAAAATGAAATCGTACGTGTAACCTGTGAAGCATCTTGTTACTGCAGGACAGAAAGTTAGAAAGTTAGAGAAGACAAAGATTATCTTGAATAAGTTGGAAAATCATCCTAGAATAATATATATATATATATATATATATATATATATATATATATATATATATATATATATATATATATTAAAATGAATCGTTCATACAATAAGTAGATTAATAAAGTTAATGATATAAAATGTCGAAATCCCTCCGCAAACAAAATTTTAAAGGTGCATTAACCTACAAGTCACTCGATGAATGTTATGATCCTAGTTTTTAAAAATTATAAGCTGTATAAGGTCTTCCTTTAATACGCAAGTACTTTCAACTGTACATTCAGTCATCTTCAGGCATGGAAATTGTTTTGTTTTTGTTAAAATTCAGGTAGCATCCGAGACGAAAAAATTAAATGCGAATTGAAATATGTTTTTTTTATTAAATGTGTTATTGTTAACGGATGCAAACTTATGGACCGTGCAGTCGCAACGGTATGGTTGAATTGTTTTTATTGTTTTTTTTTTTTAATTTAAGAGAGTACGTTTTTTTACTAATATGGCAATTTTTGTTGTAGGAGTTTATCAGCCAATGTGGCATGAACTAAATAGTTCAACATATAGAGTAATGTCACTCTTGTTATCCAGAAAATTTGCACGTCGGATCAGTTCTTTTATTTCAAATATGTTACCGAAGGGATTTCGCCATTTTATATCATTAACTTTACTAATATACTTTTTGTATAAATGATTCATTGTAATATAAATTGAACTACACCACATATTTTATATATATATATATATATATATATATATATATATATATATATATATATATATTTTATATATATATATATATATATATATATATGAACTTTATTTCAATTCTTCATGAGTTTCCGATACTCAGCTATGATTAATTAATGATGATCATGTTATTTTCGTTTATGATCGATTTCATCATAAGCTTAGAGCGTAATTATCCATTCTTGTTGCTCAGAGTCCAGTAGTGTTATAAAAATTTCTGAGAATTCCAGTAAGATATCTTTAATCATTTCTAAGATACAACAGTTCAATGTTAAATCTAACAAATGGATAATTTGGCTTTTACACCCGGCATATCAGCGTGGTAATATTTAGAACTCAAGTTTAAAAATAGTTAAGAAAATTCGAATACTTCTAGTGACAAAAATCAACATACTACATAGACAACTGATTTTACTCCAAGACTACCGGTAAGATATTACATTCATAAAATTTATAATGATTTTAACCAATCTGGAGCCTGCATCTTCATTTATACATTGTTAAAATTGGCTCCAGGTGCAATAGCACATCAGACGTAAAACTGGAAAACCTTGAATGGTCGTAAATTTGTTGGTAATTCTAATAGGAGTAGATAGGTTTGCCTATCCTTCCATGTACACGCCTCCCCTGTCTTTTAAACAAGAATAGAGGTTTATCCCTTGTTTCCTGTTTAGGATTGGGTTTCCAGTTCTTTCTACTTCAACTCTCTGCTTCAAACGTCTCCATCTGACGTTGAGAGTTTCGCTTATCGTCCGGTTCGCACTTCTCCCCGATCTTTTCAAGAAGAGTAGAGGTTTATTCCTTGTTTCCTGTTTAGGATTGGGTTTCCAGTTCTTTCTACTTCAACTTTATGCTTCTAACATATCCATCTAAACTCTGAAAGTAGATAGGTTCGCCTATCGTCCGGTTCGCACTTCTCCACGATCTTTTGACGAAGGGTAGCGGTTTTATCCCTTGTTTCCTGTTTAGGATTGGGTTTCCAGTTCCTTCGACTTCAACTCTACGTTTCTAACGTCTTCATCTGAACTCTGAAAGATAGGTTCACCTATCGTCCCGATCACACTTCTCCTGTTGAGCAATATTGTGACATAAATTTTCAAAACTGATAATTGTGTCTTTATCTAGAAATTGGGCCAAATCGTCTTTTTGTGCCTTTTACATGGAACTATAGTTTGTAGTTCCATGGTTTTCGTTGAGTACTCGGTAATACAGGGTGTTCCAAAAGTCGCATTACCATTGATAACCTTGTAAATTTTATATTTAATTACCAGATTGAATTATGTTTCTGTTTGTGACAAAATATTATTAAGAAATTTTATTGGTTGAATTATGGAAGATGGTGTCATGGAAATTTTCCCTGGTTGCTATTTTACAAGCATACGTTTTCTGCCAATTGTCACATGACTTTTGGAACAGCCTGTGCACTTTAGGGCAAGTGATCAAATGCTGACAGTAGAAGATATACAGGCGTTAGAGGTAAAGGTCTTGATGATCAAAGATTGGCAGCTGACCTCTCTTCCAATCTAGCACTAACCCAGCTGACCTCTCTTCCAATCTAACACTAACCCAGCTGACCTCTCTTCCAATCTAGCACTAACCCAGCTGACCTCTCTTCCAATCTAACACTAACCCAGCTGACCTCTCTTCCAATCTAGCACTAACCCAGCTGACCTCTCTTCCAATCTAACACTAACCCAGCTGACCTCTCTTCCAATCTAACACTAACCCAGCTGACCTCTCTTCCAATCTAGCACTAACCCAGCTGACCTCTCTTCCAATCTAGCACTAACCCAGCTGACCTCTCTTCCAATCTAGCACTAACCCAGCTGACCTCTCTTCCAATCTAACACTAACCCAGCTGACCTCTCTTCCAATCTAACACTAACCCAGCTGACCTCTCTTCCAATCTAACACTAACCCAGCTGACCTCTCTTCCAATCTAGCACTAACCCAGCTGACCTCTCTTCCAATCTAGCACTAACCCAGCTGACCTCTCTTCCAATCTAACACTAACCCAGCTGACCTCTCTTCCAATCTAGCACTAACCCAGCTGACCTCTCTTCCAATCTAGCACTAACCCAGCTGACCTCTCTTCCAATCTAGCACTAACCCAGCTGACCTCTCTTCCAATCTAACACTAACCCAGCTGACCTCTCTTCCAATCTAACACTAACCCAGCTGACCTCTCTTCCAATCTAGCACTAACCCAGCTGACCTCTCTTCCAATCTAGCACTAACCCAGCTGACCTCTCTTCCAATCTAGCACTAACCCAGCTGACCTCTCTTCCAATCTAGCACTAACCCAGCTGACCTCTCTTCCAATCTAACACTAACCCAGCTGACCTCTCTTCCAATCTAACACTAACCCAGCTGACCTCTCTTCCAATCTAACACTAACCCAGCTGACCTCTCTTCCAATCTAACACTAACCCAGCTGACCTCTCTTCCAATCTAGCACTAACCCAGCTGACCTCTCTTCCAATCTAACACTAACCCAGCTGACCTCTCTTCCAATCTAGCACTAACCCAGCTGACCTCTCTTCCAATCTAGCACTAACCCAGCTGACCTCTCTTCCAATCTAGCACTAACCCAGCTGACCTCTCTTCCAATCTAACACTAACCCAGCTGACCTCTCTTCCAATCTAACACTAACTTCCCAGTGGGGAAAAACCTGCTGGTTACATTCAATGCCCCTAACTACCGCCGGTCACGGTGAGCGGATGTCCCCTCGTTGAAGCCCGTGCATTGAGAGAATATTGGGCCTCAATCTCACACTGGACTTCAAGTTGAATTCGTATACACGCTAAAGATGCAGGTAAAATGATCGGCTCCCTGTACCGCTCCAGTAAGTACCTGACTCCTCATGCTATCCTCTATCTTTATAAGAGCCAGATCAGGCCGGAAATGGTGTGCTGTTGCCATTTTTGGGTGGAGGCTGAACAGACCTCATTCTCCAGCCTCGATAGAGTCCAAAGATTTCTCCGAACCCTTGTGGGTGACGAATTATTTTCCACCCTTCAACCTCTCTGCCACAGGGGGGATGTGGCGAGCCTCTCGCTGCTCTGCCGTTACTTCAACGGAAAGTGCTTGGACGAACTCCCTTCACTGGTCTCGCCGAGGCAAACCTTCACGGTAAGAACACACCATGCCACTTACATAATAGCAAACCGCCCACATTCCTCTCCGTATTCCGCTCGAACATCTTCTTTCCGCGCACTACTGCCCTGTGGAATCGACTCCCAACAGGATGTTTCCCTGATCATTGTAATCTTAACCCGTTCAAGGCTAGTGTTAACCTTTATCATCCACTCCTATCCGTACAAATTGCCTCCTAACCCTGTAACTCGAGTGCCCCCCGGGCTTTGTACAGGGTGAAACTTATTGTAAAATATAGAATAACAACAAAAAAAATTATATAGGGTGTCCATCGCCGATCAGACCCCAAACTAACGCCAGTCACGATTAACGAATGTCCCCTCCAGGACGTCCTTGCCTCGAGAGGATTTGGGGCCTCAATCTCACACCCGACCCCAAGTGGAATTCGTATACACGATCCATTACTAAAGATGCAGGTAAAATGATCGGCTCCCTGTACCGCTCCAGTAAGTACCTGACTCCTCATGCTATCCTCTATCTTTATAAGAGCCAGATCAGGCCGAAAATAGTTTTTGCCATATTTGGCCAGGAGCTGCCCACACCTCATTTTCTAGTCCTGATAGAGTTCCAAAGCGTCTCTGAGACCTTGTTGGAGAAGAATTATTTTCGACCCTCCAGTCTCTCTCTCACGGGGTGGGGGGGATATGATGAGTCCCTCACTGCTCTGTCGCTACTACCCTGAAAAATGCTCGGACGAACTGCATCTCCCGTTGTTACCAGGTCAGACCTTCCCAACTAGGACCCGCCATGCCACTTACATAGTAGCAATTCGCTCGGTATTAGATCAGCGAGAAGTAAGAAGTTCCACTCGAACAGCTTCTTCCCGCGAACCACTGCCCTGTGGAATCGACTCCCGAGAGGATGGTTCCCCGGTCAGTACAATCTTAATCTGTTCATGTCTAGGATTAACGATTATCTTCCCCTTCTATCCATGTAAACTTCCCCTTACCGTAATCCTCCACCACAAGTGGCACCAGAAACTTGTACCGGATGAACCTTACTGTAAAAAAGGAAAAAGGACATTTTGAGACGTGTATTGTTTAACCATCATTGTATAATAACCAGATGGAAAATGCTTTTCACAAACAACAGTGTTTATTTTGGTATCAAATTAGAGTCACCGTTGTCACTTATTGTTTTTTTTTTTTACTTCTTTGGTTGGGATGGGAGACGAAATACCCTAACCTTATTTTATTTCTTACAGTCACCAAGGGAACGTGTTACACAACGTTTTTCCGCCATTTTGAGGTTACTGAATAATTTGGGATTCTGAAATTAAAGAACATTGACAAAACCGTTATACCGTAAAAAAAAAATAATAGAGTAATCCCCCATGTATGATACGCATTTTTATTCTTAAAAATAAGCAAAACTGGGTGAGCGTATTATGCACAGCTACAAAAAATCTTTTGAAAATTGCCGTAAAATAAAATAAGAATTATCATAAAACTAAATTAGAATAATATTATTCTATGTTTAAAACCATTTTTTAAATAAGAGTAGGAAACGCTGGCCTTAATGAAATTCAAGAGGTACAATTTATAGGGTTTGATTACATAACAAGGGGTGCGTGTTATGCGGGAGTAGAAGCATTTTCCCACACTTTCAGAAAATTTTAAGGTTGTGTATTATGGATGAAGGCATATTATACATTGTGAATTACGGTAATTCGTTTCTTTTTTAAATCATTTCACCCAAAACAAGGTAATAAAGCCGACAGATCAAATGACGCTTCCCACTGGGGTTACAGGTTCGATTGCTGTCGGAGAGTGCATATTTTTTTACGAAATTTTCGAACATTCAGCTCGGAAATGTAATTAATACTGTTTAATTAAAAAAAAACAGAGCATTTACTTAAATAAATTATATCTATAAAAATAACGTATGAACAGAAAATATATTAAATAATTGTTGGACTGAATCTATTTCATAATATTTTGTCATTGTTTACGTTAAGATATGTTTCGGGAGAAGAAATGATTGATCGAGAAAAGTCGACGCAGGTGTTTATAAACAGTAGTTTGGCCTTTTCTAGCCAGGCGCTTGTCTGTGGCTGAATGATTAACAGCATGTCAGATCAAATGACGCTTCTCATTAGGGTAACAGGTACGTTTACTGCCTGAGAGAGCATATTTTCTACGAAATTACTCGAACATTCGGGCCAATAAATGTAATTAATAGTGTTTAATTAAAAACAGCATTTACTTAAATAAACTTACTTAAATAACGTATATATATATATATATATATATATATATATATATATATATACAAATAATTAATTAGCAGTGTTACTTTCCTTAAAGTGATCTGTTTTTTAATATAAATATATATATATATATATATATAGAGAGAGAGAGAGAGAGAGAGACTAAACAGCTAAATGATAACACACACCCATAATAATATACACGCTTACACACATCATACTCACTCACTCCCTAAGAACCAAATAACACACAGAAACACTTAACAGAGACACATCCCCTTTCCAGGAACCAATAAACCCGTCAAAATGACCAAGGGAATTCAGAGTAGCATCAAGCCTTTATCTTTTTACCTTAATTAACAATTTTTTGCTTAAGTCAGTATCTTTATTATGTCATTCTGTCTGTTGTTACCTAGAAAAGGGTACTGAATGAGGAATAACCAAAACGGAGGTTGGAAATTGATGTACTGGAATAACTAGTCATCCCCATGAATGATTACACTATAGGTAGTACGTACCTATAATGTCAACTGTCCACGAGAGACTTGAGGAAGAGTGAGAGAGAGAAGACGCAAGCACGTCCGACCTTCCAATTAGTGGCACTCACTACTAGATTGACCTGTGTGTATAACTGTACCGTATTTCATATTGTACTGGTTGTGTACAATAAACCTTTCTTCTATTATCCACCTGGTGTTAAGTATTTATTCCCTTAGCACGGAATGTAACAGAAATGAAATGGTAATCTTTATAACATCAACAAAATACAATACTCACCAGCGGCGTGAAGTAGGTAAACCACTGCTAGTGGTGGACTACTTAAACAGTATATTACACCCACTTACAATAGTGTCCAACGTATTTATAAGGATTGGGACATATCCATTAGTGTTCATAGGAACGGTATATAACAATCTCATAAATTGTCAACAGATAATTGCAGATAATGTCGAATCATTACATATAATCATAATATATATATATATATATATATATATATATATATATATATATATATATATATATATATATATATAAAAGTGAACATAGAAGTCAACACTTAGAGGCGACAGTCTGTTTCATGCTAGATGCAATCGTCAGGCCACGAGTGCTGCTATTTTTCTCGGCTATTTATATACACGGGCCAGTGGTGCATTGTGGGTAGTCTATTTGGGCGGTTATTTTATCGGAAGTCGTTTATTTGTTTATTTATTTATTTGGGTTAAATTATTTTGCTTGTTTTTATTTTTATTTCGTAACTTATATATTTATTTATTTTTTTATTTTGATCGATGTTTATATATATATATATATATAAATATATATATATATATATATATATATATATATATATATATATATATATTTATATATATATAATGTGTCAATGTCTGGATTTCCTCAAACAAGTTAAGTTTGAAAGAATAGAAATGTTACATCTAACTCAATCATGTCTCTCTCCCCACTGACTACCTCACTTCGTTAATTTACATATACTTAGTACTGCCCGTCAAAAATGTGTAAATTTCTTTTCATTTTTCGTTTCAATCTTTGGAAATAAAATCTGATGATCCGCGGTCCTTTAAAAGGGCTGTGGTGAAATAATTTATTATATGGAACCATAAAGTGGTCTGTTTTTATTAAAATATATATATATATATATATATATATATATATATATATATATATATATATATATATATATATAATCGGATAAGACGTAATTGTATTGTTTATCAAGAATAAGGTGAAAAAAACAAAAGTAGAAATCACTCTTGTCTCTAAATCATCTGTATATGGAAAAGAAAACTTTGTGTCGCCGGGGACGAATAACGACCACATCATTTTTGTTTCCGCATCCACCATTGTATTTGATTATCCCCGTTCTGTGCATTGTAATCCGAAGAAAAATAATCAAGCAAAAGGATTCTACTCTAAAAAGAAAGGGGAGTGGAGGGTGTAGACCTGGGTGGATGGAGCTAGTGGGGCAGGGGACGGACCGAAGAAATGGGTGGGCGCTGGAAGAATTCTTGTTTAAAGTTTAATGCGTTTTATATCCATGAGCATTTGCTTCATGGCGAACAAAAACAAAAGTCTATTGATCTTGAATCTTGCCGTCCGGTCGAGTTTTTTGGGGTTTTTTCTTGTTTGTTCGTTGTCATGTTGTTTGCTGTTTTCATTGTAAATATGGAAAATATTTCCCTGCCTTTAATTCGAGTTCTTCATTCCAAGAAGAACGGAAAACAATAGAATATATTCAAAAATATTGTTTACCACCGGTTGACAGAAAATACGAAATCCGTGCATACATCAAAAGACGCACTATATATATATATATATATATATATATATATATATATATATATATATATATATATATATATATATATATATATATTTAAAATTTGAGTATTTAGGCAGCAATCCTTCTTTCATGCACAATTCATTGAAAATGACAGACAAGGTGCTTTTATTTAGTTTTTTATACAATTTCTCATGCGATCTAATATTTTTTTTCTTTTCGGATGATAAATTATATAAAAACTGGCCGAATGTTCTTTTTATCCGAGCGCTTTCGGCTATACATTTAGCTATTTTCAAGGATTAGATATTTTAACTGTTAAATAAGAAATAGTTTGTTGTATGTATATTTCATAAAATATTTTCATTTTTCAAAACACGGTCAAGATATTGTGTCCATGTTCAAAGTTAATATTATTAAGTGTTGGTTTGATTGTTTTTATTAATAAGGCTTCCATTATTTTTAGCCTTTTTTTGCATGTAGACGATGCTATTATATTAGTGTTGTCAACAAGTATGTTACGAATAGTGTCCGGTAGGTCTCCATGAATATTTAAATGAGATCTAATTGAGCTATTGTCAGAAAGGTGTAGAGTGAGTCTGCGTGTCAAACATGTTGTAGTGTGGCCTATATAATTATTTACGAATTTTGAGTGATCAGGAATACAATTCCTTAAATGAGCATTTAAATTCGTAAATAATATTTGCCCTATTTAATTTTGTTCTAGGAGGTGAATTATTATTTTTAACTATAAGTTTAGAGGTTTTAAATTGTTTGTAATAAATAATTAATCTAATTTCTTTTGCTATTGTCAATTTTTTTATAATGTTCTTAATTCTACCTTCATCTTGTTTATAATTTTCATCAAACATGTTGTAGTGTGGCCTATATAATTATTTACGACTTTTGATTGATCAGGAATACAATATATATATATATATATATATATATATATATATATATATATATATATATATATATATATATATAATTGTGTATTTAGGGAGCAAATTCTCTTTTAGGCATGTCTGATTAAATAAATTACAAACATTATGTCTGCTTATTTTTAACATAATCAGTTCATACTCACGAATAACCTTCCGTGTATTGCAATTCAACGATGTGAGAAATGTGCTATAACTGTTAAAATCACTTTTATTTTCCAAGTTCTTTCGATCTTCTTCCGAGAGAATCTTCAGGGGTGCGAGTAGTAATACAAAACTGTGTTGCTATTCGTCACTGTATTTTTTTTTATTTTTACGTTCATTACAACCTGAAACGATTATACTCTATGCATTTTTCTTCTATTACTCGCACCCCAGAACAACACATTAAAAATGACTGACAAAGCGCTTAATTCAATGATTTTAATTTAATTTTTCTTGTGGTTATATAATTGCATGTGCGACTGCTTTCGGCTATACTTTTAGCCATTATCAAGAATGATTTTATTTTTCATTTCTAACTGATTGTATAGGGCTTTATGTATGCATCTAGAGTTATAGGAATGTTTATTTCTCAAACACGGTCAGTACATTTTGGCCGTGTTCATAGTTGATGTTCCTGGCTGTTGTATTTTTTCTTTTTTTATTATTAATAAAACAAATAATGTTTTAATATTATTAAGAAATTCCGAGTAGGAACATCTTGCAACAAATAATCATCGTTTTATTGATGATTTATATATATATATATATATATATATATATATATGTGTGTGTGTGTGTGTGTGTGTGTGTGTGTGTGTGTGTGTGTGTGTGTGTGTGTGTGTGTGTGTTTAGGAAGACATTTGGGCCACTAACACACAAAAAAGAGAATGTCTCATATTGAGAATATTTAACATCGAAAAACATAAGAAAAAAATTAATTATTTTTAATATGTGGAAATCTCCACGCTTTGCCTGATGAATGTCGCAAGGCCGGAAACACGTGTAGCAAAATTCTGGAAAATAAATCATTTTTTTTTCAATCCACATTAGAACCAAAATCGTTTGCGGTTTCTCTCTTCTTTTTTAATATACACACTTTTATCTCGTTGGAACTACTATAACCTCTTCCCTTTACATGTTTTAAGCTTTTAACCCCAGGCAAGGCTGGAAGCCACTAGCTTGCAAGGGATTACGAATTACAGAGTTACAAGCTAGGTTAGGATAAATTAGAACAAAAATAAATATGTTAGGATAGTCAAACAGAGCGAGGATTATGGAACAAAAAAGGAAAAAAAATATATACATTGGTAACAATTTTAGAGAGAGAGAGAGGGAGAGAGCTCCCTTTGGAAGGCGTTCGGGTGGTGTTTATTTATACTCATTCATGGACGCAAGTCATTCGAGGTCGCCTAAATTCCCAGGGTTACGAGCGAAACTTTGGTTACCTTTAATGCCAAGCTCCAAGTTTCAATAAACGCAGAGATGGGATGAGTGGCGGGGAGGGCAACGGCTATTCCTTCATTACCCCACCCCTCACCCAACTGTGGGCTTGGGGCACTGCATTGATAGAAATTAGAATCAACAAGGAGAGAGAATCAGCAAGACAATTCCATGTCGAAATAATCTCATCCAGCAAGATGACAAAGGTCCGGCTAGTATGAAAAATGGAGGCGACCATATACTCTTAAAGAATTTTTCTTTTTTTTTTTCAACTAAGCGAAACGAATTACAGAGTTACAAGGTAGGTTCGGATAAATTAGAACAAAAATAAATATGTTACGATAGCCAAACAGAGCTCGGATTAAAGAACGAAATAGAAAAAAAATATATGCAGAGGTAACAATTACAGAGAGGATATCTTGTCATAAACAGAGGGAGAGAGAGCTCCCTTTGGAAGACGTATATATATATATATATATATATATATATATATATATATATATATATATATATATGTGTGTGTAATATGGAGAAAACAACTGAAAAGTTGCAAATTAAAAGAAAAAATATTGTATGTTTTTTTTTGTGAAAATATTTATTTATATTTTATATATATATATATATATATATATATATATATATATATATATATATATATATATATATTTGATATTTCAGATCGCCCCGATCTTTCGCCAGAAATTAATTAAATAACTGTATTTAATTAATTTCTGACGAAAGATCGGAGCGATCTGAAATATCAAATATATATATATATATATATATATATATATATATATATATATATATATATATATATAAAATATAAATAAATATTTTCACAAAAAAAAAATATATATATATATATATATATATATATATATATATATATATATATATATATATAATTGTAATATATCGCACATATAGTGCTGGTGTTAATAAAATAGTGCTCGATGTAATATAACAGAGCTATTAAGTATATATTAATAAATATACATAGTATCCCTCACCAATAGCATGACTCAGAGTTTCATGCACAATGCAATCTTCAGGTGTTGAATATGAACTGACCGTTACACAATTTGAATTATAATATAGCTGGTTATCTCAATGTTAGTGTAGTTATATATTATGGTGGGATTACAGTTTTCTTTTAATTTTAAAATTTTAAAATTACATCTGGCAAATAAAATAAGCGCCCTTTATGTATGCAAACAAAAAAAGAATTTTATTTTAAAATTTAAAAATATATTTTGGAATTGGTAAATATTCATTTTTTTTTAATTAAAAGCAGATTATTTGTTGTTATTAAAACAAAAACATTTTCTTCGCTCGCACTTTTGGCTTTTGGAGGTCGCTTCCGGTTCTATGCAATCCAGCCAACTTTCATCTTAAAAAATTTAAATGCAATGCTAGTCGCTCTGAAATGTTCCTACTGATCCCTCTTTTCACTTCACCTTCTTTAGTAATGTCCTTGTCCCTAATTCTTCCATGATGTATATTATTTATTATAATTTTATCATATAGACAAAACCATTTTACTCACTACAAAGATGCAACTTGGTTTCAGTGCATTTCAACTGCACATCGACGGGTGAGGGTTGAAAATGGTTATGAACAATCCTGCTTGTGGGCAAGCCGGATGTGAATCGTCACTTCCTTTTTTCCATTTGTTTGAGAAGAAAAATATACATACAAAAATATATATAACTATCTGACTGAAACAATAGTGGTTGTTGATAGCAGTTTGGTGATGGATGGACCGGGTGTTTAATGTTGATTGGTCTGTGGAATTTTTTTCGCTGATAAACATCGGTCAAGAGTTTAGGCACATCATCTCACAAGCGTCCAATGATTGAGAGGTAGGGGAGGGAAGATAGAGATAGGGGATAATATTACATTTGAGTAGGTAAAAATTGTAGAGTTAGCTTTAGTAGTAATTGGGAATGTTATTATGCACTGAAACCAAGTTGCATCTTTGTAGTGAGTAAAATGGTTTTGTCTATATGATAAAATTATAATAAATAAATAATTATCGCTCTACTATCTGTATTGAACTCTTTATTGAATTAACGCTGCGAACGTTGGAATTTATATATTACTTTCGTTCTCATTGCATCGGATATATATATATATATATATATATATATATATATATATATATATATATATATATATTCCAGAAATTTCAGCTGCCTCTTCCTGATGTTAAGTATATGCTTCCTCTTTATTTGCATCCTCTCCAATACCTCATCGTTTCTCACAAGCTCGATAGCCTCAGCATCCTTCTGCAGAACCATACCTCCATTGCTTCTTGTCTCACAACTTCCCTAGGCTGGTCATGTTGGAAGGATGAGTGACGACAGAATACCTAAGGGCCTCATGTATAGGACTGTTGGACGGCCGTGGCTCAGGTATAAACACAAACTGACGATTAAACTTTCAGCTGTCAATGTTACCCATACGAACTTCGAGCGAGTTGCCCTGGATAGAAATAACTGGATATATTTATGCCAAAGTTGTATCAGAAATCTTGAAATCAATCGTAATTACCGGCTATGAGACGAAAGACAGTGGTGAAAAGCATCAACAAATATTCCTGTTACTATGCCCCGAGATCCTCACTGTTGCACAATATGTGGGCTTATATGCTGGTCACTAGAGAACCTCATGAGTCGAAATCGACAGGAAAGTCCATCATGAATTCGGTTTGATCAGGAACACAGCTCCTTTAGGAGCATTTGAACTCGTTCGTTGTAATTTTGAGGTTGCTTGTGTGTTATTTTTTAGGATAAGGTTAGCTGTTTTAATTTTTTTGTGGTACATAATCAATTTGAATTGTAGAACATTTGGACAGTTTCTACACACTCTGTGTAATAAAAAACACTTGTTCGAACACAAGAAAAATTAAATAAAAAGCCTAATCGTAGTACCTTTTCTGTCGTTTTTAATAAATCATACTTATATATTATAGACACTTCTCTCGTTCTCGACATATGAAATTTTAACACTATGACGCCCTACATGTGCTGAAGGCTTTGATGACTTTCAGGGTCAGCTTGAGACACACAAAACCTTCTACATAATGGACACGGAACAACACCTCTTGGGGTGCTTCAGGAGTGTTAGAGACATGTACAGTATTCTACCTCGTAATCCATTTAATCCAATACGTGGATTTTCACCCGTTGTAATGTCTTTTGTGGACACAACTTTCCTGTGGACTCGATCAGAAGTAATTTCCACAAAGGGCAGCCAAAGTAGGTCAATAGAATTGATGAGGTTTATTCTTGTACCTCAACATGAGTCGCTCCGCTTCTTAGAACTGCCGTGCGGTTGGTTCGACATGAGGATTTTCGCCGCCCTCACCTCGCCCATGCGCAGAACATGACCAGCCCAGCGATGTTGCGATC
>OZ038479.1:132941938-133069438 GCA_964036315.1 Acanthosepion esculentum
AGTGACCGACAGGACTCAATTCGCTTTTGCCGAAGAGTCTTGCTATATCAGCCGTAATAGTCACTGTTTACAAACCCACACTTCCTCCCAAGAAAGCTCAACCGAAATATTTTTTACGAGCCTATATATATATATATATATATATATATATATATATATATATATATATATATATATACATATACATATATATATATATATATATATATATATATATATATATATATATATATATACATATATATATAAAAGTAAACATTGAATTCAACACTCAGGGGCGATAGGCTGTTTCTTGCTAGGCGCAATCGGCGGCCTGACAATTGCGCCTAGCAGGAAACAGCCTGTCGCCTCTGAGTGTTGACATTCCAATATATTTACAGAAATCTGCTCGTTTTGTAATGATGGCTCTTTCACGTTTTAAATGTTCTGGTTTTCCTGATTTTTACACCATTTTCCGCTTCTCAAGCTCACTGTTGAATCTGTTTGCTCATTTCAACTGTGCATCCATTTTATGCGTACGCGCATAAAAACATACTCATTTGAATGCAAAGAGTAAAACTACTAAATAAATTTCAATGAAATTAGACGAGAAATCAGAAAAATTATCCTGGGAATGTCGGCTACGTATCCAATCAAGTCTACCAACAAACATGATCGGCTGTCTTGCGATCTCTTGAGGTTCCTGGTTGAAACTTAGAGGCAGCTCGAAAAGCAAACAAGCAGATTCAAATAATAACATTATCAATAATAATAATGATATTAGTAAACCCCGTGCCCATCAGTGGCTATGTAGTGCAGGGTTGAAAGCTGAAACCGAAGGTTTTATCCTTTCTGCACAGGGCCAATGCTTGTTAACTAGAAATTATCAAGCACATATACTAAAATATTGTGTTAGCCCAAAATGCAGAAACAATTGATCATCTTGTATCAGGTTGCACGATATTAGCACCCACTGAGTATAAAACACGGCATGACAGAGTGGGCCAATATCTGCACTGGCAAATTTGAAACTTCTACGGAAGGAAACTGAAAGAAACTGTTATGAACACCACCCAGACCCGGTTACGGAGATGGGACCTGTTACAATTCTATGGGACTACACAATATACACTGAGAGAAAAATCAAAGCCAACCACCCAGACATTGTTTTTAAAGACCACAAACAAAAAAAAGTGCCTCCTTACTGACGTGGCAGTCCCTGCACACTGCAATGTATATTTGAAGATATTCAAAAAGCTGTCAAAATACAAGGACCTTAAAATAGAAATCTAAAAATTGTGGCACATGGGAACATCAACAATCCCTGTTGTAGTTGGAGCTCTAGCATTGGTTGGAAAATATTCCAGTAGACTAATTGAAGGGATTCCTGGAAGTCCATGCCTCAAAGAGATACAAAAATTGTTCTGACAAGTACAGCCAACACTTTACGAAGGGCTTTATCTATGTAATTTTTTTTCTCAGTGGAAAGTGTCACGATGCCATTTCTAACCTTAGGTCTCTGGGAGGGACCCGGAAAGAAATGTGTAAACGCCGGAAATCGAAGGAAATAATAATAATAATGATGATAATAATAATAATAATAATAATAATAATAATAATAATAATAATAATAATAATAATAATCTAAAAAATGTGGCTCATGGGAACATCAACAATCCCTGTTGTAGTTGGAGCCTTAGGATTGGTTGGAAAAGATTCCAGTAGGCTGATTGAAGGGATCCCTGGAATTCCATGCCTCAAAGAGATACAAAAAATTATTCTGACAAGTACAGCCCACACTTTACGAAGGGCTTTATCTATGTAATTTTTATTTTTCTATTTTTTTTTTTTTTTTTTGCAGTGGAAAGTGTCATGATACCATTTCTAACCTTAGGTCCCTGGGCGGGACCCGGAAAGAAAAGTGTAAACGCCAGATATCAAAGAAAAAAAAAACAATAATAATAATTGTGTTAACCCAAAATGCAGATTCTGTGATAAATATTCAGAAACAATTGACCATCTTGTATCAGGTTGTACAGCGTTACCGCCCACAGAATATAAAACTCGGCATGATAGAGTGGGCCAATATTTGCACTGGAAAATCTGCATATTTTAAAGGAAAGGAACTGTGAGAAAATAATCTGAATACCACCCAGACCGGTTTACGGAGATGGGACAGGTAACGATTTTATAGGAATTTACAATACAGGCAGACGCACAGACAGCGCGATCGAAGACAGAGATAACAGAATGTGCTTTCTTATTGACGTAGCATTCCCTGTAGATTGTAATGTATCTTTGAAGATCTTCAAAAATCTATCAATGTACAAAGATCTTGAAGTGGAAATCTAAAAACGTGACACATGAGAACAATTTCATGATGTAGTTGTAGCCTTCGGATTGATGGGAAAAGGTTCTGATAGACTCATTGAAGGGAATACTTGTAGCCCATACCTTAAGAAATAGAAAATTGTTCACTTACACCTCACGAAGGGCTTTATCAATGTAAAATGTGTGTGATCTTAGTCTCTTTTATTTTTATTTTTTACGGTAGCTAGCTAGCTAGCTAGCTAGATAGATAGATAGATAGATAATGAAAACTTTCAGATAGATAGATAGATAGATAGATAGATAGATAGATAGATAGATAGATAGATAGATAGATAATGAAAACTTTCAGATAGATAGATAGATAGATAGATAGATAGATAGATAGATAGATAGATAGATAGATACTGAAGGAGAGAAAGAAAGAGAGATAAGACCAGATTGAGAGAGAGATAGATAGATAGATAGATACAGAAAGAGAGAAAGAGAGACAAGAACAAATTGAGATAGATAGATAGATAGATACAGAAAGAGAGAAAGAGAGACAAGAACAGATTGAGATAGATAGATAGATAGATAGATAGATAGATAGATAGATAGATACTGAGAGAGAGATATAAGAATAGATTGAGATAGATAGATGGATAGATAGATACATAGATAGATACTGAGAGAGATATATAAGAATAGATTGAGATAGATAGATAGATAGATAGATAGATAGATAGATAGATAGATAGATACTGAAAGAGAGAAAGAAAGAGAGATAAGACCAGATTGAGATAGATAGATAGATAGATAGATAGAGAAAGAGAGAAAGAGAGACAAGAACATATTGAGATAGATAGATAGATAGATAGATAGATAGATAGATAGATAGATAGATAGATAGATAGATACTGAGAGAGAGAGATAAAAATAGATTGAGATAGATAGATTGATAGATAGATAGATACTGAAAGAGAGAAAGAGATAGATAGATAGGTAGATAGATAGATACTGAGAGAGAGATATAAGAATAGATAGATTGATAGATAGATAGATAGATAGATAGATAGATAGATAGATAGATAGATAGATTCTGAAAGAGAGAACGAGATAGATAGATAGATAGATAGATAGATAGATAGATAGATAGATAGATAGATAGATAGATAGATACTGAAAGAGAGATAGATAGCAAATTTTAAACAAAACATTCATTTCTTCGTGTCTGTGTTTGTGAACATTACGCACTTGTTTCGACCCAAAATGCCCTTCCAAAGAAAACAATTCTGACGCCTGGTCAATCCTTCGGATTTAGCGGAAGTTGGTCGGGTCGTGAATACAGCCCAGCTTTCCCCTCCTCCGAAGTAATTATTCCTCATTTACACCGGACAATGATTAAGTCATCTGTTGCTTTTTATTTCTCCGGGTGTTGAAGATGAGGCCAAAATAAATCCTTCATTTATCTCCTTCCATCACACAAGGCTCAAATGTTCTGGAATTATTTTCGGGGGATTTATAATGACTTTCTTTTAATTCTTTTCTTAGTACGAATATTTTTGTTAGCGACAAGCAATCATGGGTAAGGGTTATTTTACTTACACTATTTACATTGTTCGGGCTGTTGTCATCCTCTTCGTTGTCATATTCAAGACATTTCGGCCATTGTACGGTCCGGCCTTCTTCAGGATCAGTCTATATTTCTGAGATGATCTATTGTAATTATTTACACTATTTACATTATTCGAACTGTTGTCCTCATCTTCGTTGCCATATTCACGAGGTTTCAGCCCTTGTATGCTCCGGTCTTCTTCAGGATCACTCTATATTTCTGAGATGAGGTATTGTAATTATTTACACTATTTACATTGTTCGGACTGTTGTCCTCATTTTTGTTGCTACATTCACGATGCTTCGGGCATTATAAATTCCCGCCTTCTTCAGGATCAGTCTATTTACATTGTTTGAATTGCTGTACTCATCTATGTTGTATTATTCACGACATTTCTGCCGTTGTACGCTCCGGCCTTCTTCAGGACCTGTCTATATTTCTGAGATGAGCTATTTTAGTTATTTACACTATTTACATTATTCGGACTGTTCTCCTCCTCATCGTTGCCATATTCACAACGTTTCGGCTGTTCTACGCTCCAGCCTTCTTCAGTTGATTGAAATTTCAAACTGAACACTTTGTTTCGTCCACTGGTGTAGATTATCGTAGTTCCATGTAACATAACTCTTCCAGATATCTCTAGGCCAATAAATAAAAGTATTTGTTGAAGTAATCCAAAGAGATGTAAGAACAGACTGAGATAGATAGATAGATAGATAGATAGATAGATAGATAGATAGATAGATAGATAGATAGATAGATACTGAGAGAGAGAGAGAGAGAGAAATAAGAACAGACTAAGATAGATAGATAGATAGATAGATAGATAGATAGATAGATAGATACTGAGAGAGTGAGAGTGAGATAAGAACAGAATGAGATAGATAGATAGATAGATAGATAGATAGATAGATAGATAGATAGATAGATAGATAGATACTATTTACATTATTCGGACTATTGTATTATTTATTACAACATTTCGGCCATTGTACGCTCCGGCCTTCTTCAGGTGTTTGGAATGTCGAACTGAACCCTTTATTTCGCTCACTGGGGTAGACTGTTCTAGTTCCACGTGCCATGTCTAATAGATGTCATCAAGTTATCTCCTGTTAACTCCCCTATCCAAGTTCTGCACCGCCTCAACCAGGTGTTGAACTCACAACTCGTTGGGTCCTTGGACTTGGCGAGGGAATTAAACAGGCGACAGCTGATAACTGACATCCATTAGACATGGCACCTGGCTACTGCAGAGGTGAACAAAAACTTGGAGAGTTGAGTTCAAAGGGAGATAACTGTTAGTAAGACATCCGAAAGAGGCATGGCACGTGGAACTAGAACGATCTACCCAGGTGGACGAAATAAGTTCTCAATTCTGAGAATGTAAAAGCGAAAGTGAAGGAATAAGAAGGCTGAATATGAGGAAGATTGAGAAAAAAAACAAAAACAAAGAAACAGGGTTCAAGTAGAGAGAAGATGGCGATTCAGGTTGTTTAATTTCACTGGATCTAACGAACGCCTTTGTCCACTGTGCCATTATATATATAAAGTTGTAGCCTATCTGTCTGTTATCGAACTCTTCTTGAGTGTGTGAACATAGGCCTACATAGACATATATATTCTGAAACTACATTACCCAGGGTAGTTGGTTAAGAATATTTAATTTTGATGCCCCCCACCATATATTTCCCTTTGATATAAATTTAAATTTAATTTGAACAAGAGAATGACACCTAAGGTAATTAGATAAGTATTGAGGGGTCTCCCCTTTTTACACAAATGGACTCACCCAAGGTATACATATACTACTACCAGTGAATACCCGGCAGTACGTTAAGTCAAGTCGTAGTAGTAGTAGCAGGAACGTTGGGTCGGTCGAGTAGTAATAGGGGAGGGTAGCAGAAGAATCATAGTAACAATCACGTAGACTCAGTAAGAAGTCATACAGCGATACGTCGATATCAAAGACTATATATATATATTTGTCTACTAACACCGCATTCCTGGAACTACTAACCTGTATTACCAGTTTGTATTATTACGTTAATACATTTATTTCCTATATTCATTTTTGGCGTTTGTTATTATTTGATACCGGATTTCCTCCCGGAATCCTTAACAATAAGTATATTTCATTTTGATCAAAGGGGGTTAAATATATTCTGAAACTACATTACCCAGGGTAGTTGATTAAGTATATTTCATTTTGACCCCAACACAACTGAAAAAAAAATTCTCTTTGAATTAAATGAAATTTAAATTTGTACATCGGAATGATTCCTATCAAAAAATATAGAAAGAAAAAGCCAGAAGATGGACAGCATCAGTGAAAGTAAATAGAGTTTGTTTTTTTTAGATCCGCTTTCTTATACTCTAGTTGTTCGAGGTCTACCGCGAATGAGCTCTTCTCAAAATAAACAGCATTGCTTTAATAGAAGCCGTTTACACATTTTTTCCCTAACTTCCTTAAAGCTTCTTCGTCACATTTCTACTCTTCATTTGTGAGGAGATTGTTCAACGTTCGTTGCCATATAGGACGACTGCTATTGCATAACATTTCAGTCCTCTTTTCATCGTTTCTAAATCAATTAATTTATGAGTGTATTTCGTATCACCATCACAGAACCCTCCCTCGTCCCACAGCAGAAGTCACGAGACTCTTATTCCCCCCGGGATGCACGGTTGTGGGTAAACCTGTTTAAGGATCCAATATCGAGATGTCTCTCTTTGATTTTGTTATTATCTCACATTCTTTGCTTGAATCCCTTGTTTTTTCTTTTTCAGAAACCATCACGTCGTGGCATATTTTATACTCTTTTAATAGAATCCGTTTAACCATTATTTTTCGTAGCTTCCTTGAAGCTTCTTCGTCACATTTCTTTTGCCTCCATTCAGGGTTCAAGTAGATAGAAGATGGCGATTCAGGTTGTTTAATTTTCTTTTTTGAGATTGTAATACGAAGAGATTGAATGAGGATAATGAAGTTGTTTTTTTTTAATCATTTCCCCGCTTCCAAACAAGGCGGTAATACATCTATAATACAGGGCGTCACAGGAAGTGACACTGAAAGAAAAGATTGATAATAGGGAGGATTGAGGAAAGGTCTAAAAAGAACAGGGTTTAAGAAGACGGAAGCTGGCGATTGACGCTGCATTTAATTTTTTTTTTAAATGCTATTTATCAGAGAAGCAAGAAATCGGAGGGAAGTTCCGCGGGTCGGAAGTGCGTTTATCCCTTGCTTCCTGTTTAGGATTGGGTTTCGGGTTCCGTCTAAAATCTACTTCAAATCTATACTTCTAATGTCTCCGCCTAAAACCTTGAACTTTTATTTACTATTGAATAACTTCTTTTCTTTTCTCAATAGGATTAGATAGGTTCATCTATCGTCCACTTCACATCTCCCGGCCTTTTGAACAGGAGTAGAGGTATATCCCTTATTTCCTGTTTAGGAGTCGGTTTCCAGTTCCTTCTGCTTCAAATCTATACTTCTAACATCATCTGAACTCTGAAAGTAGATAGATTCGCCTATCATCCGGTTCACCCTCCTCTGTGGCCTTTTGAACAGGAGTAGAGGTCTATCCTTTGTTTCCTGTTTAGGATTGGGTTTCCAATTTCTTCTGCTTCAACTCTATACTACTGGCATCATCTAAAATTCTGAACTTTTATTTAATATTGACTTACACTTTCTTTTCTCAATAGGAGTAGATAGGTTCACTTACCGTCAAGCTCACACCCATCTACAGTCTCTTGAACAGGTGAAGAGGTTTATCGCTTGTTTCCGCTTTAGGATTGGGCTTCCCGTTCCTTCAACTCTATACTTCTAACGTCTCTGCCTAAAACTCTAAACTTTTATTTACTATGGAATTAGCTTTTCTTTTCTCAATAGGAGTAGAAGGTTCACCTATCGTCCGGTTCACACCCCTCTCCAGTCTCTTGAACAGGAGTAGAGGTTTTTCCCTTGTTTCCGCTTTAGGATTGGGCTTCCCGTTCCTTCAACCCTATACTTCTAATGTCTCTGCCTAAAATTCTAAACTTTTGTTTACTATTGAATAACCTTTCCTATTCTCCATAGGAGTAGATATGTTCACCTATCGTCCAGCTCGCACCCATCTCCTTCCTTTCGAACAGGAGTAGAAGGTCTATCCCTTGTTTCCTGTTTAGGAATGGGTTTCCACTTCCTTCTACTTCAAATCTATACTTCTAACATCTCCAGCTAAAACTGTGAACTTTTATTTAATACTGACTCTCCCTTTCTTTTCTCAATAGGAGTAGATAGGTGTACCTATCGTCCGGTTCACACTCCTCTCCAGCTTTTTGAACAGGAGTAGAAGTTTATCCCTTTGATTCCTGATTAGGATTGGGTTTCTGGTTCCTTTTAAAGCTTACATCAACTCTACACTCATGAAGTTTGTTCTTTCTGACGCTAACACAACTCCATACAATAGCCCTCTAACTTGAGTGACTCTTAGGCCTTCTATTGAGTGAAAAAAAAACTTTAACATTCGAAAAAAAAGAGAGGGCCGGAATCTTTTGAACTATGTTGAATGATAACCTCTGCTTCACAAATTCTTCAGCACCATTTTTTTCCCGCCCAATTCTGTTTTGAAGAAGGGAATTTGTTAAACGAATCCGACTACAAGACATGGCAAAATTCCTGCTATAAAAACGTAGCCAGTACTGTTGGCATTTAAAAAGAAAAACTTAACATAAACAGTACGGTTTCACGTTTTATAAATTTCATATTATTTTTATCCAATCAAAATGAAAAAAAAAAAAGCGGTTTCTTTCCCTTTCCTATTTTTTTTTTTAATCCGTGCAAATCAAATTTGATTGGAGCGAAAATGAATGAAATAAAATCAGCGCTCGAACGACGAGTTCTCACGTGATTTCATTTCGATCTATTTACTATCCTAAAAAAAGGATGATGAACGGCTGCAAATCAAACCTAATTTTAAGAAACTGAAAAAATTCTAATAAACTTTCTAAATCACACCTTTTGCATGGTCACAAAAAGTCTTAGATTTCAGGTCATGCATAGAGTGTCAAATAAACCTTTTGGCGTAAACACACCTGTTGTGTCTCCAATTTCGATTCAGCTTGTTAAACAAAAAGTTTCCATTTACGTTCTGTTTTTTAACATTAATTATATTTATGACATTGACAAAGCCCGACAATTATTTTAAGCCCTTTTTTATCTATAAAAAGAATGTACAAAGATAAAATGGTCTTAAAATAATTGTCGGACTTTGTCCATTTCATAATATGTGACGTCATTTGTTTACATTTGGATACGCTTTGAGCAGATATGAATGTACGTGAGCGAATCACGGAGAATTGTAGTTTAAAAACAGTAAAATCGACCTTGCTAACCGAACGCTCCTCTGTGACCCAATCAGGTAAGTCACGTGAGGCTATATGACGGTTCCGTATAGGATACAGGTTCGATTCCTGTCGGAGGACGAGTATTTTCTATGAAAATTTCTCGGACATTCAGGCCGGTAAATGTTGTTAATACTGTTTATTATAAACAGAGCATTTACTTAAATATTTGTATCTATAAAAAGAATGTATAAACATAAAAATGTCTTAAAATAATTGTCGGACTTTGTCCATTTCATAATGTGTGGCGTCATTTGTTTACATTTGGATACGCTTTGAGCAGATATGAATATACGTGAGAGCATCATGGAAGATTAAAGTTTAAAAGCAGTAAATTTGACCTTGCTAAGCGAACGATTCACCGTGGCTCAATCGGTTAAGCCACGTCAAGCTAAATGACTGTTTCGTATAGGATACAGGTTCGATTCCTTGTCAGAGGCCGAATATTTTCAATTTGACAATTTCTCGGACATTCAGGCCGGTAAATGGCGTTTAATACTGTTTATTATAAACAGAGCATTTACTTAAATATTTGTATCTATAAAAAGAATGTATAAACATAGAAATGTCTTAAAATAATTATATTCTTATAGATTCGTTTTTTTGTGTTTTTTTTTTTTGTTTGTTTCTTAGGGCTTGTCAACCTTTTGCAGATTATTTAAATCTAGAAAATATTTTTAGATATTAAGTTGGGTTTTTTTTAGATAATAACGATTTACTGATACCAATCCTACTAATTAATTCATAGCTCGGCAGTGCGGTAGGGCGGGTTTATTAATACGTGTCCCAGGGGTATTTATACGCAAAAGAACATAACGATTCTCACTGGAATTGGAATTCTGCTCCCCGCTTTCCAGTTCTGGGCCGTTAAACTTACCGGCACATCCAGGCTTACAACGTTTGGTATTCCGAAGCGGTCACCCATCGGTGTACTGACCATTTTCAGTCATTCTTAACTTCACTAATCGTACGACAACTGATGTTTTAAAGCGACAACCTTTTACATTCGGAATAAAAAATACATCTTGTTTACACTATTTACATACGGACTATTGACGTTAGGCCGTGGGTTCTCCGACATTCACCTGATGAAAGGCAGAGAGGACAACGGCCGAAACGTTGTAAAAATGATTGGCTCGATAAACGGACTCGTTGATAAACGAGGAGATACACTATTACTAATATTACATATTTTCATGACATATATGATATCTAGTGTTGACTTCAATGTTCTTTTATGTATTTGAGTCGGTACTTATCTATTTATCTATCTATCCATCTATGTCAGATTGTTCATATCTATCTATTCCATTCTTTTTCTATCTCCGCCTATCTATCTATCTATCTATCTCATTCTGTTATTCTCTCTCTATCTATCTATCTATCTATATATCTAGTTCTGTTCATATCTATCTCTCTCTCTCTCTCTCTATATATATATATATATATATATATATATATATATATATACACATATATATATATATCTTTCTATCTGAATATTTTCATTATCTATCTATCCACCTATATATCTAGCTAGCTAGCTATCTATCTATCTATCTATATTTCTAGTTTTGTTCATATCTATCTATGTATCTGTATATCTGAATATTTTCATTATCTATCTATCTATCTATCCATCCATCCATCTATTTAGTTCTGTTCATATCTATCTATCTATCTATCTATCTATCTATCTATCTACCTACCTACCTATCTATTTATCTATCTGAATATTTTCATTATCTATCTATCTATCTATCTATCTGAGTCCGTTCTCATCTATCTATCTAGTTTTCTTCATATCTATCTATCTATCTATCTATCTATCTGTATATCTTTCTAGCTGAATATTTTCATTATCTATCTATCTATCTGCGTCAACTCATGTTTATATATCTATTTTAGTCTATTCATATCTATCAATCGATATATCTATCTATCTCTATTCATATTTATATATCTATTTGAGTCTGTTCTTATCTATTTATCTATCCATCTATCTCAGTTTGTCCATATCTATCTATCTATCTATCTATCTCAGTCTGTTCAATATCTATCTATCGATCTATCTATCTATCTCAGTCTGTTCAATATCTATCTATCGATCTATCTATCTATCGATCTATCTATCTATCTATTCCATTCTGTTTCTATCTATCTCCGTCTGTTCATTATCTATCTGTATATCTCATACCCTGTTAGTGCTACAAGAGATGGGAAGTTGTGGAGAGCGATGATCATTCACAGCCTGAACAGGCATAAAATATCCACGTATTTAGCTCGGTAACTTTTTAGCTGTCTACTACTGTCATGCAGTCATTACTGATGTGCCCTGAAGTGATTGCCCAGCCACTAATGCTAACAAGGCTTTGTGGTTAGAAGATTCGTAAATGAAAAACTCACGGGAATTCAAAGCGAAAAATAAATCAACAACCCATACACTAAACATGAAATGTGAAAAACGAAGATAAAATGAGAGACAAATTTAATTTTTAAATTGGGTATGTCCTCAAATGTCTCAGTTTGTCAATAAGAATATGTCTGGGATAGATAGATAGATAGATAGATAGATAGATAGATAGATAGATAGATAGATAGATAGATAGATAGATAGATAGATAATGAAAATATTCAGATAGATAGATAGATAGATAGATAGATAGATAGATAGATAGATAGATAGATAGATAGATAATGAAAATATTCAGATAGATAGATAGATAGATAGATAGATAGATAGATAGATAGATAGATAATGAAAATATTCAGATAAATAGATAGATAATGAAAATATTCAGATAGATAGAGAGATAGATAGATAGATAGATAGATAGATAATAAAGATATTCAGATAGATAGATAGATAGATAGATAGATAGATAGATAGATAGATATATAGATAGATAGATAGATAGATAATGAAAATATTCAGATAGATAGATAGATAGATAGATAGATAGATAGATAGATAGATAGATAGATAGATAGATAGATAGATAATGAAAATATTCAGATAGATAGATAGATAATGAAAATATTCAGATAGATAGATAGATAGATAGATAGATAGATAGATAGATAATGAAAATATTCAGATAGATAGATAGATAGATAGATAGATAGATAGATAGATAGATAATGAAAATATTCAGATAGATAGATAGATAGATAGATAGATAGATAGATAGATAGATAGATAGATAGATAATGAAAATATTCAGATAGATAGATAGATAGATGGATGGATAGATAGATAGATAGATAGATAGATAGATAGATAGATAGATAGATAGATAATGAAAATATTCAGATAGATAGATAGATAGATAGATAGATAGATAGATAATGAAAATATTCAGATAGATAGATAGATAGATGGATGGATAGATAGATAGATAGATAGATAGATAGATAGATAGATAGATAGATAGATAGATAATGAAAAACCTCTTTCTTCATCCACTCGTCATCTTTTCTAATTCTCTTTCTTTCTATCCTTCTATTCTCTATATCAATATCTCATCTTTCTCCTTCGTTCACTTTTTTCTCTCTTTCCATTTTTCCTTCTTCCTCTTCCTTAACATCGGTAGAAAGCAGGAATGAAAGAAAGACGGAACGGATCGAACGAAACAATTGCAAATGCAATAGGCAACATATACGCCTTGGTGCACCTGTTAGTTTAGCGAATTGAGAGCCGACGATGACATTTCATATCCGCAACGCAAATCAAGTCGTCTAATGGGATTATTAATCCGGGACTGGTGATCTTTGAATAATGGAATAGGAAATACGCATCTAATTAAGAACAAGAATTGAATTTTCGCGGCTAAAGCGAGAAATGTGATTAGCGAGAAGCGCGCGAGAAGGCAGATGCAAACGTTGGGCAGCGTGCGAGTCACGTGACCCGGCCGAGCGGCCAATCGCGTCGCGCAAATAGTTTCTAAGCG
The DNA here is from genome assembly GCA_964036315.1 of Acanthosepion esculentum. Taxonomy (NCBI): domain Eukaryota; kingdom Metazoa; phylum Mollusca; class Cephalopoda; order Sepiida; family Sepiidae; genus Acanthosepion; species Acanthosepion esculentum. Next base: position 132,955,172 of record OZ038479.1, read on the forward strand.
AAGGCAGCTGACAATATCTGCGCGTCGAGCTTGCTCGGATGAGTCTCCTTCGATTTCTTTCTTGCTTTTCTTTTTCTTTTTTCTTTTTCTTTTTTTCTTTTTCTTCTTGTCTTTTTCTTCTTCTTCTTTTTTTACTTTATTTCGGATCGATCGCACGTATTGTCTTTTTTCTTTCTTTTTTTTCTTTCTTGCTACACAGATAAAATCCCGGACCATCATGGTAACTTCTCCGATAAACTGCTTTCGCTGGTTCCCAGACTTCATCAATTTAAGCGTTCAACTAGGCTGGCATCTCGCTCACACCCTTTCACTGTCGAAACTGTTAAATGTAGCCGTCTCTTCTACTCCAATAGCTTCATGTCTCGCACCTCTCGCCTGTGGAACTCCCTCCCCTCTTTCCGTTTCCCTGATAGCTATAATCTCCGACTATTCAAATGTAATGTCAATCGACGTCTCCAGATGCCCTGATCTATCCCCTATCCTTCTCTTCATCCTTTCCTCTATCACTCCTATTTGCCTACGCTCCAACTCTATGTAACCCCTTGCATGCTAATGGCTTCCCGCCTTTCTTGGGGCGAAACACACAAAAATTAATAAATTAATTTTATTCTTATTTATAGTTATAATGCATTTGAAGTTGTTTGATATGCTTACAGTTATTTGAAGTCATATCATGTTCATTTTTATTTATATTAACATTTTATATATATATATATATATATATATATATATATATATATATATATATATTTCAGTCGCTGTGTCACAGATATGCCGTTGCCTCCCTCTGTCTTTCTTACAATGTTTCGATGTCTCCAGATGCCTTGATCTATCCCCCATACTTCTCTTCATCCTTTCCTCTATCACTCCTATTTGCTCTCGCTCCAACTCTCTGTAACCCCTTGTGTGATAGTGTCTTCCCGCCTTTCTTAGGGGTGAAACGCTTAAAAAAAAACTCTCTTCTTGATTATTCTTCTATTTTTATCAATCTTTAATAATTTTTCCCTTTTTTCTTATTCTTTCATATTCAGTGTCTTAGCGACTTTACTACCTTGCATGGGGTGAAATGATTAAAAAAAAGTTATGCTGAGAAAAAAAAGTGGGCAGTCACGCACTTCTTCGTGTGTCGTCTCCGTGGACACACCACAACTTCTTCCTTTCCCTTTTAGCATCAAATAATGTTTGTCCGTTCAATATCCACCCCCCTTTTTATGTTGTTTTTCCATAAAAAAAAGCTCATTATATTACTCGCTGCTTCCACTTTGGTACGCCTTGTGGGCGTCAAATTCTCCATGTCCACCTTCCTCACCCGATTTAACAGAATTTACAAATGTCTGTTTCTAATCGTATGCAAAACTGACCTTTCGAGCTCGGAAGAGTCGAGCGTAAGTCAGGAACTACACTCTGATCATAACTAGAAAAGCGTAAATGATTCCGGCTCAGATGAGCAGGGAATCGAGCAGATATTACACTCTGATCCTAACTAGAAAAGCGTAACGCACTTGCACACTAACAAGTAATATTACTATTGATTCTCAGTCGCATAGCGTAAATGATTCCAGCTCAGATGAGCAGGGAATCGAGCAGATACTACACTCTGATCCTAAGTAGAAAAGCTTAACAGTGGTACATAGTTACATGCAAATTACTATAAATAGTTTGATTGATTCGTTTTCTACGGTTTACAAATCTGTTTCAGGTTATTTAAAGCCAGAAAATATCTTTAGATGGTAAGAAGTTTCTTTGAAGATAATAATCGTTTAGCGGAACACGTCTTACTAACTAACCCATAGCTAAGGGGAGAAGACGTGCATTCATACTTAATCAGAATTTGATAAACAAAAACATGTGGATATAAAGTCGGAAACCAGTTGTATAATACAATCAATATATAATCTGATCCCTCACTTTGTGACCACAGTAGCAGTTCTACATTTAGATTCCAGAGAATGTAAACAATTTTAAAAACTAGCCTCTATAGCTAATATGTATTTCATTGATTGATTAAATTCGTTTTCTATGGCTTATCGACCCTTTGCGGGTTATTTAAAGCCAGAAAATATTTTTAGACGATAAGAATTTATTTTTGGAGTTAATAATGATTTAGTGATACAAGTCTTGCTATTTAACCCATAGCTGGGGAGAGAAGAGGTACATCCATACCTTACCCAAGGTTATTTGCGCGTAAGTGAATATAACGAACCTAACCTGAATTGGAACTCAGCTCTCCGACTAACAATTACTAGCCATTATCCCTTACACCACCCGCACATCCAATGTTACAGCATACTGGTATTCCGAAGCGGTCACCCATCTAGGTACTGACCTGGCTCGACGTTGCTTAAATTCGTTGAATTTCAAAGTGAGGTGGCCGTAAAACCTCTATCTCAGAGGAAAAAGGGGACTGAACAGATACAACACTCTGATCCTAGATAGAAAAGCTTGACAGACGTACATTTTAGCATGTAAACTAATGGTATAGAGTTTCGCTCGGAAACCGCAACTGATACAACACACTGATCCTAAGCAGAAAAGCTTAACAGTTAGACAAGCTAACAAGTAATCTGGAAGGTGTGTAATTAACTTTCAGTTAATAAACACAGCAGTTACTGACAACTGATGTGTGCATTCGTTTTCTAGGACACCTGGAGAATGACTCTGCATGTGCATATATAGGAACATGTTATAGGGTGCAGTTGGGAAGACCTGCGTCACGTTGAAGCCATATCAATCTGGCCAGGAATCCAGTTTATTGACAAACATCAAACCCCGCCAAATTTCCAGCCTCGTTGTGAATTCGGTAAAAGGTCTTCATTATCCGATCAGTCTGAGCGCAACACCTGCCCTCGCATCTCCGATGGAAGGGAGGCGAGAAGAAGAAGAAGAAGAAGAAGAAGAAGAAGAAGAAGAAGAAGAAGAAGAAGAAGAAGAAGAAGAAGAAGAAGAAGGAAGAGGAGAAAAGAAGAAGAAGAAGAAGAAGAAGAAGAAGAAGAAGAAGAAGAAGAAGAAGAAGAAGAAGAAGAAGAAGAAGAAGAAGAAGAAGAAGAAGAAGGAGGAGGAGGAGGAGAAGGAGGAGGAGGATAATTATAAGAAGAAGGACGAGAAGAAGAAGAAGAAGAAGAAGAAGAAGAAGAAGAAGAAGAAGATGGTCTCGTTTTCAGTTAGTTCAACGCTAGACGCCTAATTGGTCTGCAGTGGACAATCAACCCTGGGGAAGGCGTTCATCTTGGATATAGGGTTGTGTGGCGTTCGGTGTGGTCATGGGTGGCGAGAACGTTAACTGAATGATAAAGAGAAAGGGGAGGGGAAAGATGGTCGGCAATGGTAAGAGAAATAGAGGTTCGAATTCTAGAATTTGATGTGAGCGGGAAGAAAGATGAAACGTAAATAGTTATGGCGGAAGGAAAAAAATGATGACGGATTTAAAAAAATAAAAGCATTGGCTTGAGAACAGGATGGTTTGAAATAGCTACTGCGAGTAATATACAAGCCGTTTATACATCAGGATGTGGGCGATCACGGCTCTCCACAAGTTCCTGTTTTTTGTAGCTCTCACTATATTTTGTCTCTTTGCTATCCCTCCGAGTTCCTACTGTAACAACCATTTACACAAATTCGTTAAGTAAGTGATCTAATGTTTTCCTCATTCCGTCTTGACCTCTGCGAGTGTTAAATTCTCCATGTCCTCTTTCCTCATTAAGCATCCTAGAAATTTCAACTCTCTCTCTCTCTCTGTCTTATCCATATGTATATCTATCTATATATATACAAACAATATATATATATAAATACAATATACAATATATATATACAATATATATATATATAATCATATATATATATATATATATATATATATATATATATATATATATATATACATACAAACAAAAATCCTAGCCATAAACTAGATAAAAGATACCTTACGCCTACAACAATCGCTAACACAGACCAACTCTCATTAACCACCCTAGAAATTTCAACTCTATCTCTCTTTCACTCTCCATATATATATATATATATATATATATATATATATATATATATATATATATATATATATACAAACATATATATATTTATACTAACAAAATATATATATATACATATGTATATACAATATATATATATATATATATATATATATATACAATATATATATATATATATATATATATATAAAGGAATGTAGTCTTAAAGTGTGCTATATTTATGGGATAAAGTGCTCAATATCAGAGATAGAGCGTGTGTAAACATTAAAGTGAACATAGAAGTCAACACTTAGAGGCGACAGTCTGTTTCATGCTAGGCGCAATTGTCACGATTGCCTGACGATTGCATCTAGCATGAAACAGACTGTCGCCTCTAAGTGTTGACTTCTATGTTCACTTTTCTATTAATATTTATATATATATATATATATATATATATATATATATATATATACAAAAGAAATCCTAGCCATGAACAAATTCCAAACCCAGACCAATTCCCCGCCAATCGCTAACCCAGACACACTGTCATTAACAAAGCGCCTATCATAGAGGGACTGACTTTGAAAATAAGTTTAGGACAGTGCTCCGAGACAAGCACTTAGAGGCTGACGAAAGCCATTGAAGAACGGATTGAAATAAATAATCTATTCCGATGGTAATTTTTGTTTTTTGCTGTAATATATATATATATATATATATATATATATATATATATATATATATATATATACACGATGCTACGTCCAAGGTCTCTATGTTATGCGCTTTTTTCCTCTGCTCCTCTTGCCCTCAAACTATCCTGTGAGTATCAGATTTTCCAAGGCCTCCTTCCTCGTTACGTGCCCCATAAATTTCAACTGTCTCTTCTTGATGTCAAGTATAAATTTCCTTTCTGTTTCTGCTTTCTCCAAAATTTCGTCACTGCTCACATGTTCCTGATATCCTCAGCATCCTTCTGTAGAGCCACATTACCGCTGCCTCTAGTCTCTTTTTGTGGTGGTTGGAGGAAAGGGAAGTGAGTAGTTAGATTTTATGAGAATTCCTAGTTAACAAGCGAGCTAAGAAACCCATTATATTTAGGCGGGAGATCCAAGCCTCGACCAGTGCCCAATAGCCTTATGTCGGACTGCTTTAAGTTTAGTAAATAGCCAACGAGCAATATTTAACGATCTTTGTGAGATAATGAGTAAAGAAGGCTTCGAGAATTTAACACTCAAAGGGTTGATGACACAATGGAGCCAGTAATGCTGAAAGCAACAAATGGCAGGAAAAGGTGGGAAACCATGATACCCTACGTCCTCAGAAGATATTGTACAAACGTTTTTTAGAGGCCATTAATGCTCTTGCGAGTTAGATCCTCACTAGATGCATAACGGTTTTACAAAGAAAATAATTACTGATTTCACACGCTGCACAAAACGTCCTGACTGCTCTCGACGTGTAAACAGGTGGTCGAACCAGATGCTTTCGGGATGTACACACGGGAGAGAAACTGCACGAGTTGTAGTTATATTATCACCCATCCAAGCGGAGAGAGGGGGCAGAGAATTATAACCACGTGAAAAGAACCCACGTTTGGAGAAAGTTCCCCCCCCACACCAAAGCCGGTCCACAAAGCCACACACATACTGGCCGATATTGGCAACGTCTGGAGATGAATAAACAGTATTTTTATGTACAACAGATTTAGGCTTGCGCTTCGACTTCTGTTCAAAGAAAACATGACACAGGTAACGTCCAGAAATCCCCATCTGTTTGTTAGTCAGCCAAACGCTTCCATAATATTTTCTAATTGACATAACAGCATCTTCCTTTCTTTCCTCTCTAATTTAATCAGACCTCGTGTGTATTTCTCCTGTTAACCAATGAAAAACAAACAACGCAAAATTAAAGAAATAATAGAATTTCTTCTCCATTTTTCATTTTCCGATTATATATATATATATATATATATATATATATATATATACATATATATATATATATATTATTATTATTATTATTATTATTAAAAAAATAAGTAACTCCAAAATTCGCTTGACGAGGAAATGGAACTAATGTCTTTAATTTAATAACAAAATTAAATTCAAAGGCTTTAGCTTCCATTTTTGAAACATGGTTATCACTGTGTAGCGAAAAAAAACATATTTTAAATCAATTAATTTATAATATTAATGCTCTGTAAATTTACATTGAGCACTATTGTGTAAAAATAAAAATATCTATAAGAACACCGGATTTTATATCTTACTGTTCTTTCTTTTTATTTATACATATATATATATATATATATATATATATATATATATATATATATATATATATATATATATATATAGTAGAAGTCTTATAACTATAAGAAACTATACTCGTTCGGAAAACGTTTGGTGTCTCGATTTGCAAATAATCAAACCAATACCAAAGGGGAAAAAACGGTGTAAAAAAGAAAGAGTCAAGAACATGTACGTTAGCCGAAAGTAATCGTCCAGCATGCAAGTCAAGGGCCCAAAGAAAAGAAAAAACGATACGAGTACGCAAAATAATTAAATAAAGTGCTCAATACAGTGAGTAGAACAGACCTAGTTAGCCCTAGAGAGCCAGACAAACCTACCACGGTTTCACCTAAACGGATGGTAGGTTTGTCTGGCCCTCTAGGTCTAACTATATATATATATATATATATATATATATATATATATATATATATATATATATATATATTATAGCTGGCCACTCGTATTCGATGATGCCCGTCAGCTGAATCTGAATCCCTAATTCAGACGCCCGCTCAGGCACATTTGTGTTTATTTAACACCCACAGAGCCCACCCGTGGTTTAAACTGCAACTATACTGATCGAACCTTAATTATAGTATCTGGGATGGAGCGCGTTGTCATAGCGTGATCAACAGTCTGAACAAGGCCAGCACTTTCAAACCCTGTTATTGATAAAACAAATATTCAGTATTGAATAATATGAACTATGAACAGAGACACAATATCTTGGCCGTGTTTTGAAAATGAAACATAACATAAAAAGATACATACAACAATATATTTCTTGCTAACAGTTAATATAGTTCAACCTTGAAAATGGCTAAATGTATTGCCGAAAGCGCTCGGATAAAAATGAACAATTGGACAGTTTTTATATAATTCATCATCCGAACAGAAAAATATTATTAGATCACATGATAAATTGTATAAAATCAAACCACCTTGCCATATTCAATGAAATGTGCATATATATATATATATATATATATATATATATATATATATATATATATATATATATGTATATATATATATAACTATTTATTTAAAAATTATAACATAAATATGTTATAAAATCACTACAAAAATAGCCATTTGTAATTGTTGGTTATTGGAATTTATTCCGTATATATATTATTGGATATATATATATATATATATATATATATATATATATATATATATATATATATATATATATATATATATATATATATATATATCATTAAAAACGACTGACAAGGTGCTTTTATTTAGTTTTTTATATAATTTCTCGATTAAAAACGACTGACAAGGTGCTTTTATTTAGTCTTTTATATAAAAATTATATAAAAAACTAAATAAAAGCACCTTGTCAGTCGTTTTTAATGAAATGTGCTTGAAAGAAGGATTGCTGCCTAAATACACAAATATATATATATATATATATATATATATATATATGTGTGTGTGTGTGTGTGTGTGTATATATATATATATAAAACAGGGCTCAATCCAACAGTAGAGCAATAAATATTTATTTATTATGCAGTGTTACATTAGAACATGCACATACCCACTACAAAACTGTACACCTTGTTTCCACGTTAAAAAATCATTTTTAACGTTTCATCAGGTGGAGAATCACTGTGCTACTAGATGCTAATTGGCGAACTCTGTATATAGATAGATAGATAGATAGATAGATAGATAGATAGATAGATAGATAGATAGATAGATATAGGTTAGTAAATAAAACAAGGACAAATGAGTATACTAATATAATCCATACCATAAACATTGTATTAAATATTAATTATTAGCCATATCACAGAAATTAATTATGGAGACAAAGGTTTTAATTTCGGAATTTTCAGACACGCCTGTGTCCTTCATCAACGGGCCGAGGAATAAACAGAGAAATGGGAATTACTCACCGACAGATGTTTTTGTAGACGGTGTGTTTAATGGTGGAAATTGGATTGTTAGTAAAAAACCGATTTCTGTCTGATCCTGGATGTGCGAAACTTTTATAAAAAATAAATTTAAATTTAAAAAGTTGATTGGTATTAATGCGTAATCCAGGTTAATTATTTCTAGTGGGGGAGTGAGATTGTAAACATAGATAAAGAGAAGGTATTATGTACATTATTTGCATTATTCGCACTATTGTCCTCATCTTTGTCGCCATATTTATTACAACGTACGCTCCGGCCTTCATCAGGTGGATGGAATATCGAACTGAACCCTTTATTTCGCTCACTGGGGTAAACTGTTCTAGTTCCACGTGCCATGTTTTAATGGATGTCAGTTATCAGTTATCTTCTTGTTAATTTCCCTCTGAAAGTTAACCACTGCCTTAACCGGGTATTGAACTCACACTCCTTGGGTCCTCTCACTGGATCTAACTAACGCCTTTACCCACTGTGCCATATTTATGCAATGATAACAGCAAAAATTGCAATATGAGAATTGGTAAAAACAAAGGTGCTGAAGACATTAGGTTTATAATACCCAGAAATTTATACAGTGGATAAAGGCGTTAGTTAGATCCAGTGACAGGACCCAAAGAGTGTGAGTTCAATACCTGGTTAAGGCAGTGGAGAACTTTCAGAGGGGAATTAACAAGGAGATAACTGATAACTGACATCCATTAAACATGGCACGTGGAACTAGAACAGTCTACCCCAGTGAGCGAAATAAAGGGTTCAGTTCGACAATATGGTGACAATTGTCCGAATAATGTAAATAATATAGACGAAGAGAGTTATATATATATATATATATTCGTTAAGTAGTTTATCTAATGTTTTCCTCATTCCGTCTTGACCTTTGCGAGTGTTAAATTTTCCACGCCCTCTGTCCTCATTAAGCATCTTAGAAATTTCAACTCTCTCTCTCCCTCTCTGTCTTCTCCATATGTATATCTATATATATATATATAAACATATATATATATATATATATATATATATACAAACAATATATATATATATAAATACAATATACTATATATATATACAATATATATATAATCATATATATATATATATATATATAGAGAGAGAGAGAGAGAGAGAGAGATAATATATTTAGATAAAGAAGAAATATTGAGGTAGCTAAAAATGTGACGCATATAAATAAAGTTGAAGGAATAGTTTGAATTGATATGCCGAGTGACAAATATGGAGACAGATGCATTGGTAGTGGGAGAAAATATTTTTTCTTTTTTTTAAACTAAAGCAGAAAAGATTGAAAAAAAATATTAAAAAAGACTAGACTATATACGTGACAAAATGAGGTTTAGCCTATCATCTGTCTACAGCAGCATGTTCGTCGTTCCTCCGCGTAAAATCTTCGCTCTTCTGTAATGAAGTGAAAAAGAACACCCTTAAATGACAAATTGATGACAGAACTGACCGGGCATTCGTCAGTCGGCTGGCCGAGTCAAATCAGGCGAGAATCAGAAGGCCAAGAGTAATTGATCGATCTGACAGAATGGTGCCATCGTCTCGCTTTTTCTCGTTTTCAGTTACTTCTCGTTCATTTTATTATGGATTTCTTTTTCCTTTCGTGATAGGAATTTTACCCGTCATTCACTGACCCGAGATCTGTAAAGTACAAGGTCGAACAGATGGAAGTTGGACAGATAAAAGATTAAAAAAATACACTGCGTTATTCATTGGATGTTCAAACTATAATCATGTTCATTGCTGTTTTTTTTTATCTGACAATTTGAAATGATTTGTTAATATTAAATTAATCCTTTCGACTGTCCTAATCTCAATGCTTCTCTTTTTTATCCGAGACTTTGCGATGAGATGTTAATATTCAAGGATACTTTATAGCTACCTGCATTCTCATTCTTGCTTTTGCCTGAGATTTGACGAAGCGTTGTCAATATCCAATGAATTCTTTCAACAACGCTCGTCTTTGTTGTTGTCGCCTTAGGCTTTAAGATGAGTTGTTAATATTCAATGAATCTTTCCACTTTTTCATCTTCCATTTTGTTTTTGTCTGAGATTCGAGACGAGTTGTTGCTAATATTCAACGAATCTTCCTAAAGAGATGACACAAAAATAAATGGCTACAATTTGCTAGCAAATACAGAAAACGAATTCTTACAAGTTTTTGAATAAACGGATACAAATTTGAACTGTTAGCTTATAATCAAAGACAGTGACCAATGAGATAAAATGAAGAACGATACAATCCATAATGTGTTATGTCATATATTAAACATGGCGGATGAATGTGTTACAATCTGGGGTTTCTTGCTCTGGAAGATGTTGGAGATATCTGCTTGAACAATAGCATAATAGACAAGAGAAAAACTAACCAATTTCAGATTAAGCATGAATAGCAGATATTTTTCGAATTACTGGCGGTAGCTTTTATTATCATGAAGGATAATACACCAAACGATTGTACTAATATGAATAAATTTTTAATATTTTTTTTTTCATTTTTTGAGCAGTATTTCCCTCTGTGGGTGGTGGGGAGAACAAGTTGGGGGTGAGGAAATAGGGACGGTGAGGAAATAGGATATCATCAGTGTGTCAATATGACAAAAGTCATGAGCGATACGTTTCATATATATATATATTTATATATATATATATATATATATATATATATATATATATATATATATATATATATATATATATGTAAGCAAATATGTGGATGTAGATCCGACGGTATGATGAAAAATATGGAAAAGACAAAACAAAATCCGAATATACAAGTTTAATGTTGTTTTACTGTCGACGTCAGACGTTTCGAAGTCAACATGTAGACCGAAACGATTTCTTTTGTTTTGTCTTTTCCATATTTTTCATCATATATATATATATATATATATATATATATATGATGAAAATGTGGAAAAGACAAAGCAAAATCCGAATATGTGAGTTTACTGTTTTTATTTTGTTTTTGTTTTTGTTATTCTGTCGACGTCAGAAGTTTCGGTCAAATAGACCTTCTTCAGGACATGGTTAATGGAGACATATTTATATTAGATTTAAGTTAGATGAAGAGACGATATATACAGGACTGGTCAGAAACAGAAAAACTGAAATTCTAAAGTCAGAGTATTCTTTCTTGGAGTCGGATACGCTGGCGTCGCGTGGGCGGCACTACGAAAACCTGCGCACAGGGATAAGATTGTGTCCTAAGTGGAAGGTGGGGGGGGCTTATTTAAAACTATAGCTTATCGGTACGTTTGTCAAGCATTAATCTTGCTAGACAGCTTGCTATATGAAAGAAACCTTGTCGGGTATTTAGTGTGTGTGAGGTGGCTATCATGCCAGCCTCGTAAATCTGCCTAAGGTTTTTATTGTGGATATATTTTAAAATCTTCACAGAGTCGAAATCAAAATTGTGATCAGATTTGGCTATGTGTATAACTAAAGCACTGCTTAGATTACCGAGGCGAATATCACGTTTATCTTCGGAAATGCGAGATTTCAATGATCTACCTGTCTCGCCTACATAACTCAAGTTGCAGTCTCTACAAGGCACCTGATAGACACAAGTATCGGATGTAATATGCTGTCTGCTGGTATTATTCAATATATTACGTATGGATTTAGTGGGTAATGTAGTAGTTTTAATTTTTAGCGCGTTTAGATTGTTGGAGATGTGTTCGGTCAGAGGGTTATTCGGTAGAAAGATGCGGCCAATAGGATTATCAGGGGCAGCTGAAAGTGTGCCTCTCTCCACCTTGATCTTTCTACCGAATAACCCTCTGACCGAACACAAGTGGAAAAATCAGGCGTGGCTGACCACATATGGAGGGAGAAGGGAGATCACCGCCCTCTGTGGTATCAGGTTGAGATCCTAGACAAGGAACACAATTGGAAAATTCGTAAATTTAAAGAATCAGCACATATGCTAAGCCACAAAAATCTCCTAAGCCGTCCAAGCATAGAAATGGATACAATATGGGAACTAGTAATAAGGAGTGCCAAAGAAAAGCGATAATAACAACAAAGTTTCAATATGAGCTCTGGTAAAAACATGAGGGTAACAGCAAAAATTGCAATATGAGCACTGGTAAAAAAAGGATTTGCTGATGACATTAGGTTTATAATACCCAGAAATTCATACACGTATGTCCCCAAGGACACATGGCACAGTGGATAAAGGCGTTAGTTAGATCCAGTGACAAGAACCAAAGTGTGTGAGTTCAATACCCGTTTAAGAGGGAAAATTAAGAGGAGATAACTGACTTCCATTAAACACCAGGCCATATGACGGTTTCGTATAGGATACAGGTTCGATTCTTGTCGGAGGACGCATATTTTCTATGAAAGTTTCTCGGACATTCAGGCCGGTAAATGTCGTTAATACTGTTTATTATAAACAGAGCATTTACTTAAATATTTGTATCTATAAAAAGAATGTATGAACATAAAAATGTCTTAAAATAATTGTCGGACTTTGTCCATTTCGTAATATATATATATATATACAGGGACTAATCTGTTGGGGTAATCCAGGCGAGCCCTATTAACACAAGATAGAATTTTAAATATATTAAAACTGACTCTCACAGTTTCTTTCATTAAAGAGACAACATTTTCTTTACAATACAGTAAAGATACCTTTATTTAATTACCATTTTCGAACGGGATACTGGTTAGTTGGGGAAATAGCTTTTCTTTCCCCAACAAGCCAGTATCCCACTACAAACTGATACCAGAAACAAAATAAAATTCGTAGGTGAAATGGTCATTAACTAAAGGTATCTTAATTCCAATTCTAATATATATATATATATATATATATATATATATATATATATATATATATATATATATATATATATATATATATTCCGTATGTAACAGCTAAAAATTAACCAAATCGTGTAACACTATGGTATAACTGTCCATCTCATAAAATGTTTAATATCTTAAAAAACACTAAACAAATTGAGTTTCTTTTTTCCAGGTTTTCAGATAAAACGTTTATCCATCTTGACACCATTTGTCCAAAGTGTCACTGAGAAACCTTTTTCAGTTATTCAGCAAGAAAGAGAACAGGTTAAAATCGTTTTGTGTCAGCCGCCTTTATGTCTTCCAAACTGAGCAATGGTGAGAAGAAAATGATCATTCAGACCTTCAGTAATTGTACAAACAATCATACTCTGGCTTCCATCTTCAAATTCCCCTCAGGTACAATCAAGAGCACGGTGAATAAGTTTAAAAAAGAGGGGGCAACAGGGAGAAAAACTGTATCAGGACGTAACAACAAGAAGAGGGATCATCATTTCATATCGAGATGAATACATTTTTATTGTTCAAAATACTATCCAATAGTGTTATAAAAATCTGGGAGAATTCCAGCGACACATATTTAATCATTTCTAAGATACAACAATTCAAAGCTTAATCTAACAATTGGACGATTTTGAGGTTACATATTGATATATATATAAATATATACATATTGATATATAAATATATATACATATTGATATATATATAAATATATATATATATATATATATATATATATATATATATATATATATATATATTACATGAAACATTCATACAATTTCGCTGGTTCCCAGGCCTCATGAATTTAAGCGACCTACGAGGCTGGCATCCCGTTCCCACCCCTTCACTTTTGAAACTGTTAGGTGTAGACGTCTCTTCTACTCCAATAGCAACATGTCTCGCACCTCTCGCCTGTGGAACTCCCTTCCTTATTCCTGTTTCCCTGACAAATATAATCTCCAACTATTTAAGATTAACGTCAATCGACATCTCCAGTTGCCTTGACCTATCCACTTCCCTTCTCCACATCCTTTCACCTTTCATTCCTATCTACTCTCGCTCCAGCTCTTCTGTAACCCCCTGCCTTGATCGATCCACTATCTTTCTCCACATCCTCTCCTTTACCACTCCGATCTGCTCTTTCTCCAAACCTTCTGTAACACCTTGCGTGCTAGTAGCTTCCAGCCTTGCTTGGGTTGAAAAGCTTTAAAAGAATATATATATATATATATATATATATATATATATATATATATATATATATATATATATGCATATTGATATATATATATATATATATACATATATATATATACATATTGATATATGTATATCTATACATATTGATATATATATATATATACATATTGATATATATATATATATATACATATATATATATACATATTGATATATATATATATATACATATTGATATATAAATATATATACATATTGATATATATATATACATATTGATATATATATATATACATATTGATATATATATATACATATTGATATATAAATATATATACATATTGATATATATATATATATATATATATATATATATATATATATATATATATATATATATATATATATATTACATGAAACATTCATACAATTTCGCTGGTTCACAGGCCTCATGAATTTAAGCGTCCTACGAGTCTGGCATCCCGTTCCCATCCCTTCACTTTTGAAACTGTTAGATGTAGACGCCTCTTCTACTCTAATTGATATATATATATATATATATATATATATATATATATATATATATATATATATATATGTAGTATTATACAATAAAATCCAAATATTAACTCATATGGTGGTAGACCTATTTCAACCGACCAAAACTTCGTCAGTTTTATTCAACCCCAGTATATAGAGTCTATATTCCTTGATTGAATAAGACTGACGGAGTTTTGGTCGGTTGAAATAAATTTATCCCCCATATGAGGTAATCTTGTGTTTGGTGATAGAATACTCTTTATTCACAGCTCTAGAATTATTCCTTCATTATCAGCCTATAAACCTTCCTGTCCACAATCATACTTAGAAAACAAAAACAATGCCGTTATTAATAAGAAGTGTCTAAATTCGTGTATGCAAGAATTCACAGCTCCAGCATCGCCCCTTCATAGTCAACCTATGAACTTTTCAGTCCCCCCTCATACCTGGAAAGAAACGATGCAGTTATTCATAAGAAGAGAAAAATTAATTCATGCAAGATTTCACAGTTCAAGAATTACTTCTTCATAGATTGTAATCCGGACAGAAGTCACATTTTCTTTAATAATTTTTCTCGACTGTGCAGGCTGGTAGACGAAATGAAATTATTTAAAACTCAACTACGGGTATCTGTTAACCAGGGTACCCAAAAACTCCACCACCACCACCACCCCATTTTGGGTACATTATGGAATCTTCGTTCAAAATGTTAGTAAAGTCAATATTCATATGGAACAAATACTTTAGTGTTCATAAAATATATCTTTTTGTTTTGTAATTAATTTTTTTTAAAATTAATATCCACAAAAATTAGTTATTAGGGGTACTGGAGTTTTTGTGTACCCTCGTGTACTAGTGAGCCAGCCAAAATGAGCTGACTCATTTTATAGTTCACCAATAGAAGATTTAACCAATCAGAAGGCTCAAAATATTCATTTCGACGTGTATAAATGCGGCTCACTAGAACACCAGGGTACCCAAAAGCTCCAACAGTATTCCCTAAAAGAAACGTTTCAAGAAATAAGACTATTAAAAGATAAAATCAGATAATTCTTTGGATATTGTGAATGTTCAACTAGTGATAGAACTGACCATGAGTTTTCGGCTGCGTACTGAACAAAAACATTTTACCAAATATCTGGTCTTTTTTTTTGTCTTTTAATTTCTAAAAAATTGCCATTTCAAAAATTTTCAGCAGGCTTAGCCAAACCATTTTGGCAACTCTTCGATCTGTGATCATGTGACGTGGATTTCGCAACCGACTTGATCGATTCACAAGAAGATTAAAAAGGATAGAAAAATAATGATTTTTTTTATATAGTTTAACTGTTTAAATTTAATTTTTTTTATTTTTTAAATTCCAAGACATTTCGCATTCAGAACCATAAAATATGATTAAATGCATGTCTGGTTAATGTCGACTGGAATATAATTTGCTGCACTTTACGCCAAGTCCCAAATTGGCAGATTGCTTGTGGAATTACTTATGACAAGTACTCACTCTCTCCGTCTCGATCTTTCTCTCTCTGTCTCTCTCTTTACACACACACACGTATATATATATATATATATATATATATATATATATATATATATATATACTCGTGGTCTGACGATTGCATCTACCATGAAACACTGTCGCCTCTAAGTGTTGACGTCCATGTTCACGTTTATATATATATATATATATATATATATATATATATATATATATATATATATATGTATATATATATGTATATATATATATATATTTTAATATCAATTATGTGGTGCAGGTTCAATTTATATTACGCGAATCATTCATACGAAAAGCAGATAATGAAGTTAATGATATGGCAAGAATCACTCTCGCAAACAATTTTTAATAATAAAATACATTAACCTCGAATCCGTTGATGAATGGTTGATCCTTGTTTATAAATTCCGGTTTTATCAGGTCTTTTTTCCCTACCTGATGATGATTGTATGAAACAATTGAAAACTAGTAGAAAAAAGACATATATATATATATATATATATATATATATATATATATATATATATATATATATATATATATATATATAAAGCTAAATTAATGGATTTATCTTTCTACATATGAAATACTAAGGGACAAATCTTTTCCTCCTTGGCATTAATTTTACAAACAAACCTATATATATATATATATATATATATATATATATATATATGTGTGTGTGTGTGTGTGTGTGTGTGTGTGTGTGTGTGTGTGTGTGTGTGTGTTTGTGTAGACTACAGAGTATAATAATAATAATAATAGTAATAAAAAAGAAAAACATAAATATTCATTTTGGTGATAACTTATTTTGTGAATACCGAAAAATTCAACTCTTCACACCGAAATCTCTTAATAAATGCATTTACTAAGAGATTTCGGTCTGAAGAGTTGAATTTTTCGGTATTCACGAAATAAATTATAACCGAAATGAATATTTAAAGTTTTCTGTCTTATCTATATATATATATATATATATATATATATATATATATATATATATATATATAAGAAATAATAATGAAAACATGTTGAAATCGCTACACAAAAGCGTTCATGTTTCAATAATTAGATTTTACTTCTTCGGGAAAATATATGACAAAGTGGAAAAAGTTTTACACTTCATCATAGATTTTGACACAATATGGTTCTTGATATATAAAAATATATATCGTTATCTCATATATGTATATATGTGTGTGTGTGTGTTTCTGTGTGTGTCTGTGTGTGTGTCTGTGTTTATGTGTGTTTGTGTCTGTGTGCGAGTGTGGGGGTACCTTTAGTAGGCCGATGAAAGGAATTCGAGAGATAAAAAACAACAAAAATTATAATATTAATAAAAATAATTATATTTATTGTATATTAGTTGGCCATTAGAAGCTTGATGAGAAATGGTGTTAAAAATCGGAATTTTCGGACACATCTGTGACTTTTTTCAACGAGAAATAAAAAATGAAGTAAGACTTAGTTGGGGAAGATTCTTTTCCCTCGTGTGTTATTGTTATACAGGAATAAACTGTCTCTGCCGACATTGTCCAGTACTCACTGCCGTACAGGAGAAGTGATATCACGTAACAGTTCAGTTCACTTTTCTTTGTTTCTGTTGCTTCAAGTCTCTTCTTCATCTGTGATGAGATTGTCCAGCATTCACTGCCATATAGGAGGACTGATATTACATAACAGTTCAGTACTCTTTTTTGTTTCTGTTGCTTCAAGTTGCTTCTTCATCTGTCAGGAGATTGTCCAGCATCCACAGTCATATAGGAGGACTGATATTACATAACAGTTCAGTACTCTTTTCTTTGTTTCTAATGATATTTTTCTGTTTCTTTATACTTTGCTCAGCTTTTGAAAGGCATCTTTCACTACCCCAGTGCGCCTACGGTTTTCTCTGTTGTACTTTTCGTTCTCTGTTCGCACCCTTCCGTCTTGGGCATGACGATAAACTACATCCGGCATCAAGGCCTCTGATCGGGTGGTTTTGAGGAGTGTCCGAACACCTCTACATTGCTGTTGTTCCCAGGTCCACCCCGACCCGGGGTGGTAGTACCTGTTACGGTCCCAGCTATGAGCACATAGTTAAACCCCAAACTGGGGTCAAAACACTGTGAAAACCTAAAATATTTTATGGTAAAATGTCATGAAGACATTTTTATATAAAAAAAAAATTACCAACCAGAAATGCATTTTACAAGCAATACATGTGACAAAAAAAAAATACATCGGCACTGCATTTCTGTAAAAGACATTATTAACCCTTCAAACCCTGCCTTCCTGGACAATTTTAACCCTTCCCCATGAGCTCCTGAGTCAAAATTCACAAATATTTGGTATGTAACGTTTCACGGTAAATGTAAAAATAGTTACAACTGTTTACCCACCGTTCAACCGGTGGCTGGGCATTAAGTCATTTTTCTCGACCACTGTTCAACCGGTGGCTGTCATTTTTCTCTACCTCCGGTAAAGCGGTGGTTAGGGCTCAAATGGTTAGTGCTCCCAGGAAAATTAAATATCAGCTTTAAATGACCCATAACGAGTTGATATGCCGCTAAACAAACATCTCCAATCTGTAATTTGCATGTTCGGCTGACCTATTTTGCTTACAATATTGCATTTGTTTCACCCGTTTTTCCTTACTTCTCGTTATCCTTTAAATAAACTTAATTATACGTTATTTATATATTTACTGATGTCGTGCGTCGTCTAATTTTCTTGCAATCCCGAGATATTCCATTGTAAATGCCACTCACATTATCTTTTCATTTGCATAACCTATTTCGCCAGTTTTACTTCTTTATTTTTTCGGGTTTTTTTTTTTTTGGTATTTTTTTTCCTTTTGTCCAAGATTATCCATTTCATTTTCGCGTCGTAAGGTCTGAGACAAGGCACGTTGGGGTTACATTGCGTATCAATCAAAATCATTACGTTCTTTGGAGCCTTTTTCTAACCATGTAGCTGTTTCCAGCGAGAAAGAACGGTTCCTCTGAGAAATATAGAATGAGTCATAATTTAAGAAGCGGCCGTCCATACATTAGCCGACAACATAGTGATGTAGGACTGATGGGAATTGATATTTAAAAGTTAAGTAATCTTTTCATATATATATATATATATATATATATATAACGTAAATCATTCATACGAAAAACAAATAATGAAGTTAATTATATGGCAAGAATCACTCTCGCAAACAATATTTAATAATAAAATACAATCAACCTCGAATCCGTTAATGAATGGTATGATCCTTATTTATAAATTCCGGTTTTATCAGGTCTTATTTTTGCTACTAACTCGGCTTTCAATCGTTTCATACGACCATCATCAGGTAGGAAATTAGGTAAGTTTTTAAATCCAGGTAATAACGAGACATCGAAAGATAGTGCAAACCGAAAGAAGTGTTTTTTAGAACTGTGATGTTATTAACTGCAAGAATAATTTTGGAGCGTGCAGTCACGACGCTAAGGTTGAATTTTTTTTTTTTAATTTTAAAATTGTGCGTTCTTGTACTGTATAAGTAGGATTTTTGTAGTAAAGGTGGCATGAAGTAAATTGTTCAATAATTAGAGTAATGTCAGAGTTATTATCAGGAATTCGCACGTAGGATCAGTTATTTTAATATCAATTGTGTTACGAGTTCAATTTATATAACGTAATGAATGATTTACGTTATATAAATTGAACACGCACCACATAATTGATATATAAATATATATATATATATATATATATATATATATATATATATATATATATATATATATATATATATATATATTCAAAACCTCTAACCTTATAGTTAAAAATAACAATTCACCTCCTAGAACAAGGTTAAATAGAGCAAATATTATTTACGAATTCAAATGTCCATTAAGGAATTGTATTCCTCAACAATCAACTTTCCTAAATAATTATATAGGCCACACCCAACATGTTTAACACGCAGACTAACTCTACACCTTTCTGACAATAGCTCAATTAGATCTCATTTAAATATTCATGGAGACCTACCGGACACTATTCGGAACATACTTGTCGACAACACTAATATAACAGCATCATCCACATGCAAAAAAAAGACTAAAATTAATGGAAGCCTTATTAATAAAAACAAAGAAACCAACACTTAATAATATTAACTTTAAACATGGACATAATATTTTCACCGTGTTTTGAAACAAAAAAATGAAACATTTTATAAAACATACATATAACTAACTATTTCTAATTCTAACAGGTAAAATATAATCCTTGAAAATGGCTAAATGTATAGCCGAAAGCGCTCGGATAAAAAGAACATTCGGACAGTTTTTATATAATTTATCATCCGAAAAGAAAAACATTATTAGATCGCATGAGAAATTGTTTAAAAAACTAAATAAAAGCACCTTGTCAGTCGTTTTAATGAAATGTGCATGTAAGTCGGATTGCTGACTAAATACACAAATATATATATATATATATATATATATATATATATATAAATGAACGTAATGACAAAATGGACATGAATGTTTGTGTAATATAATGTGATGATTACGTTGTTGTAACTGCACATGCGCACGAAGGGAGAGACGCGAAAAAATTTTATGCTATTCTCTGAGCTGTGAGCAAGGATATTTTGAACTGAATATGTAGATTTTTATATACGTGTATCTATAGATATGGGAATGTTATTTTTTCAATTTTCCAAACACGGTGAACACATTACAAAAGTTAGACATTCTTTGTCTACTGTATTTAGCCATCGCCTTTTCCAAACTGCAAATATTCTTCTTCAGACCTGACTAATGCAGATGCAAAAATTATTTGTAATCAAGGCTGTATCCGAGCTTTCGACTCGCGTGACTTTTCTTCAGGGGTATCTTTTCAAAGCTAAAGAAGAAATCAATTGAAGGAATTTCTGAGTTAAAGGTTAAACGGTTGTTATTCTATTTTCTTTTCAACATGAAGCTTTTATTCCGTCAGTAAAGGCGCGTTATATTTCTCTTCCTCCGAACAAAAGGCGTCACTTATAAATTTTGCCATTTTGTTAACACTTTCCATAACACTTGTTTGAAAGAACAACTGCTTCCCAATTCTATTGAATTTAGATAGATAGATAGATATGAATCGACTGAGATAGATAGATCTTTGTCGCCATATTTATCACAACGTTTCGGCCTTTCAGTATCTGTCTATATTTCTGAGATGAGGTATTATGTACACTATTTACATTATTCGGACTATTGTCCTCATCTTTGTCACCATATTTATTACAACATTTCGGCCCTTCAGTATCTGTCTATATTTCTGAGATGAGGTATTATGTACACTATTTACATTATTCGGACTATTGTCCTCATCTTTCTCACCATATTTATTACAACGTTTCAGCCCTTCAGTATCTGTCTATATTTCTGAGATGAGGTATTATGTACACTATTTACATTGTTCGGACTATTGTCCTCATCTTTGTCGCCATATTTATTACAACGTTTCGACCATTCAGTATTTGTCTATATTTCTGAGATTAGGTATTATGTACACTATTTACATTATTCGGACTATTGTCCTCATCTTTGTCACCATATTTATTACAACATTTCGGCCCTTCAGTATCTGTCTATATTTCTGAGATGAGGTATTATGTACACTATTTACATTATTCGGACTATTGTCCTCATCTTTGTCGCCATATTTATCAAAACGTTTCGTCCCCTTTAGTATCTGTCTATGTATCTGAGATGAGGTATTATGTACACTATTTACATTATTCGGACTATTGTCCTGATCTTTGTCGCCATATTTAACACAACGTTTCGTCCCCTTTAGTATCTGTCTATATATCTGAGATGAGGTATTATGTACACTATTTACATTATTCGGACTATTGTCCTCATCTTTGTTGTCATATGTATCACAACGTTTCGCCCGTTGTACGCTTCTGCAGGTGGTTGGAATGTCGAACTGAACCCTTTATTTCGCTCGCTGGGGTAGACTGTTCTAGTTCCACGTGCCATGTCTAATGCATGTCAATTATCAATTATCTCCTGTTAATTCACCTCTCCAATTTCTCCACTGCCTTAACCAGGTATTGAACTCACACCGTTTGGGTCCTATCACTGGATCTAACCAACGCCTTTATCCACTGTGCCATGTATCCTTAAAGATACATGGCACAGTGGATTTAGCATGTTTTATTTTAAAACTAGCTTAGAAACAGCCTTTCAGACGGACATTAGGCTCCTTCTGCGGAGATCTTTTGGGCCTTCGTCCTTTGACCTTTGGAGTTCTCTGTGCGTAAAAGTTTTTAAAAAATTAGAAATAATAAAATTATTTTATCTTTATTCGACACCGATCTCAATAGTTTGCTTACATTTTGCGCGCAAGTTTTTTAAGACACCATTATTCATGATCCCTTCATATAAATCGACTCGATACATGACTGACGAGGCAGATTTTTCCCGCAGTAGATTGCTGTTTCTTTCTGCGGTAGACCAGTTGCCATCCAAGGCTATAGAACCCCGTCTGTCCTGCTATTTACCCATAGGTGGGGGAAGAAGGGGATCCATACCTTTTCCAAGGGTCAGTTAGTCAGTTATGTGCCATGCGTGATACACGCTTAAGCGATCACGTATCTTTCGATACATGACTGACGACACAGATATTTTCCAGCAGTAGGTTGCCATTTCTTTCTGCTGTAGACCAGTTGCCATCCAAGGCTATAGAATCCCGTTTGTCCTGCTATTTACCCATATCTGGGGGACGAAGAAGACGATTCATGCATTTCCCAATGTTCAGTCAGTTTAAGTGCCATGCGTGATACACGCTTAATCGAACATGTAACTTTCGATACATGACTGACGAGGCAGTTTTTTTTCCCCGCAGTAGATTTCCGTTTCTTTCTGCGATAGGCCAGCCAAGAAACTCGGTCTAATTACCCATAGAAGGGAGAAGAATAGCATTCATACCTTTCCCAAGGGTATTATTCACGTAAGTGAATGTAATGGATTCAACTGGAATTCGAACTCGGCTCTCCGATTTCTCAATCCGAGGCGCTATCCATTAGGTATGGGGAAGTTACATTACCTGGTCCTAGGGAAAATGACTGGAGCCTCGATGCCAAGTCAGGACTTGCACATACATACTGTATATCTATCAGTACGCGAGAGAGATGGTAGCAATAAAAGATAACAAGATAACAAAGAGAGAAGTAGAAAATCTCTTGGCTTTCCATGCCATTACGCTACTTTCAGGTAAAAAGTCAAACATCGTAACTCGTCAGGTTTTTTATTCCTGGGTACGACGATATACTACATCAGGCAGCAAGACCCCTGATCGCGATATTGGCGGTTTTCAGGAGCGTAGAACTACCTCTTAATTTCTGTTGTTCCCAGGTCCACTCTGAGGTGGGGTGGTAGCACTTGTTAGGGTCCCAACTATGAGCAAATAGTGAACCCACAAAAAAAGAAACACCAGTAAAGTAAATTTTTATAATAAAAATACCAGCAATACATTTTTATACAAAAAATTACCAACATTACCTATTTATAGATACATTTACAGCTGAATTACCGACTGTACAATTTATAGCAAAATGACTAACACTTCTTGGAGTTGAAGGCATAGAATTCCGTGTAAAATAAATTTAGTTGCAGCCATAAAATTGCGCTCAAAATATTTAGATATCAGCTTTAAATAACCCATAGATGTCTTGATGTGCTACTAAAGAAAATCAGCCAACCAACCAACATCATCAAAGTTGTAGGTGTGCCATATTTATTACAACCAGGGTACCCAAACATATTTATTTGGTTTGATTAGTGGAATAAGCTTGGCCTCAAGTTAACACTTGACTTCATCATAAATAGAGAACTTGCAGGTGCACACTATCTATCTATCTGTACCAGTTCCTTCAAATCCTGGAAAAGAAAAAAAAATGAGTTATGGAATTTTACCAGAATGACGTCACGTTCACACGGAAAGCAATCAAAAGAGAATGAAAGTAGGTAGATGGTAACAAGAAAGAAAGAAAGAAAGAAAGAAAGAAAGAAAGAAAGAAAGAAAGGAAAAGTCCTTCTCACGAGATAGTAATAAAATTCTCTCTCTCCCGACCAACAGCCACCACCCCCACTGGTTCTGTCCGCTGAAAAAATGGTTGTTTGTGATCCATTACGTTGTCGTCGTTTTGCTTGGCAAAAGAAGTGGTGCGCATGCGTTGGCACTTCCGGAATGTCGTACGGAGGACAATTCCTCGACGTCTCTGCACAAACCTCGTATTTACTTGTCCCCGACACATCTCCCGCATTGATCGGTGGCCGATTCTAATACGACCAGAATGCGGCGAAGAGTCCAACGGGTAGCGCATTAGACAAGCAGCGGCGAGTCCACTACTCGACTCTTTGGCAGAATTAGGCGCAAAATTTAAGCATAAGTACTTACTTTCGAACGTAAGGTTTAGTGGCTCGCTAATTCCTCTTACGACCCCTTTCACGCAAATATCTTTGAGAAAAGGATGTTTCCACCTGTTTTCATCCGCCAACCAATGGGCTAAATAGAATGGTCGACACTGCTTTCAAGTGCAACCAGCTTAAGAGAAAAATTTAATTTAAAATCAAACAGGAGGGAGAAGGGCATAGTCAATCTTTCCGTAGACACACTCACTGCGGTTACAGCTGCATTACATATTGTACCCCAACGACCCTGCGACACTTTCTTTTGTCTGGTACGAAGTCATAGAAAGGTCTGCGAGACCCGACTCCTCATAGCCACACTATGCCCCGTAAGATATTTACTAAATCAATAAAATCTGTACACTTCTTCGTCCCTCCAGAGCGTGGGCGATCATGGCCCTCCACAACGCCCTGTCCGTTGTAGCAGTGTTCGTCTATTTGCTATCGCTCCTAAACTGCCAATTATTTACTCAAGTAGGTTATTCTTTGCTTTCCTCTGTCACACTTTCATTCAACATGGTGATTTTCTAAGCATAGCTTAGATGTGGCACAAGGCTGAAAGTATGGGGTACCCAGTGAGGATCGAACTCACTAATCAGTCTTAAATATTCTAGCGGGACAAACTTGCTAACCATTATACCCCGTCGAAGTGACCCCTCTTGCCTTCAGTATGTCCTGTAAATGCCAAATTTGTTCTTCATGATGACGGTAGTCTTTGAGTATAGAATCCAGAGGTTGGCAGTGAATATGTCGGAGACAGTAGGGAAGCGTAGTTCAGGTCAGCAGTGGATATCTCGATAAAGTAGCAGAGCGTAGTTCTTCCTTCTGTTCTTTGGTTTCTGGTCATCTTTGGAGAGAGTAATCAAAATGGCCGCCTTTATACACGACGGATTGAATATTTCACGTCTCCTGATTGGTTAACCTTCATTTGGGGAACTATAAAGTGAGTCAAGTCATTTGGGTTTGATCACTAGTACACTAGAACACAAAATAATCCAACAAAATTTTCCAAGGCCTCTTTCCTCATTGCCCCAGAAATTTCAATGGTCTCTTTCTGATGTTAAGTATAAGTCTTTTTACAGTTTGAATTTTCTCTTAATATTTTGCCAATGCTCACATGTTCAGTCCATGGCATTCTCAGCATCCTTCGTGTTGTAGCATACCTACGGACGATAATAAGTATGTCCCCATTGACATAAATACAGTAGTAAATACTGTATGTTGGTCTGCAGTTGAAGATTCGGCTCCAGCTGTTCTGGTCAGTCTCTCTGCCTCCTAAATATAACAATTCGGAAAATTTTTATTAGCTGACCCCGTGGATTACACTGCAAGTTACCCACAATTTCTGTATCACAAAAAATAGGGGGAAAAAAGAAGAATGTTCCTTAACAAAGATTTTGCGAAAATCGTCTTCTAAACCTATGAGCTCTTCGCCTAAATGTTTCCCTCATGGCCCGTAAAACCATAAGATTTACAGAAACTGGGCCATAAAATAGATGAGAGCTGACCAGAAGTGCACTCATATTACTACGTGTTACTGCCATACCATTAAGCTTTGTGCCTCCCCAACACTGATTTCCACGTGCTTTTCCTCACACGGTGTTTTTTAATTAACCATTTTGTACATTGTCAGGATTGTAGAGTCTTCTTTGGCGTGCTTCTTTGTCAGTTATAAGAAAACAATCTCTCAGGATATTTAGTTGATCATTTACGGAACAGAAGATTTTTTAAATATTCATAAGTACATGTAAATGGAAAAACCTAAAGTAATATCCAGACATGAAAAGCACTAAAAAAAACAGACCTGCGATATCAAGAAAAGCAGAAATAATATTTTTTACAAAAAAATAAATGTTCTTAAATTACTATAAAATAAACCTACTATATATATATATATATATATATATATATATATATATATATATATATATATATATAGTTTTAAGTTGTGCTACATTTATGTGATAAAGTGCTCAATATCAGAGAGAGAGAGCGTATATAAGTATAAATATAAAAGTGAACATGGAAGTCAACATTCAGAGGCGACAGGCTGTTTCATGCTAATGCAATCGTCAGGCCGCGGAGGTTGGATTTTTTCTCGGCTATTTATATATATGGGCCAGTGGTGCATTGTGGGTAATCTATTCTGGCGGTTATTTTTGCGGGAGTGGTTTGTTTATTTATTTATTTGGGTTAATTTATTTTACTTGTTTTACATTTTTGTATTATTTACTCTTTTCGGTTTTTGATGTTTTATTAACGTTGTAAAACATTTTGCTGTGGGCGGGATTTGCTTATGTCGCTTATTTAATAGTTTGTTTTGGTCTGGGAAGATAATTAAAGCTATTTATTCATCCAATGTTTAGATTGCTTGCAGTCGTATATTCTGTTATTTTGGCGGGTGGACAGATTTTAATTAATTTATTTGTTTATTTATTTGGATTAATTATTTTTATTTATTTTTGCTTATTTATGCTTATTTTTATTAGTTCTAACGGTTATTTTAGCGGGGGCGATTTGCTACTTTGTTCATTTATTTATTTGGATTAACTTATTTACTCTCTTTGGTTTTCGATTTTTGAGTTACTTAGTAATGTTTTTTTAACGTTATATAGCAGTTATAGCTATTTTTACGTCCAATTTTTTAATTGGTTGTTGTAGTCTATTTTAACGATTATTTTGGCGGGATTAGTTTGTTAATATGTTTATTATTATTTACTTTATTTATTTGGGTTGATTATTTTTACTTGTTTTCATGTATTTTTTTATTTTTATTTATTCTATTCCGTCTGTTCTAACTGGGATGGTTTGTTAATTTGTATATTTTTTGTATGGGTTAATTTATTTTATTGTTTTTTATTTTATTTTGTTTATTTGTATTTATTCATTTCCCCTTTCGATTTTTAAGTAACGTAGTAAAAATTTGTTATCATGTCTGCTTTCTGAGATGAGCTCAGATCGTTTATTTAGTAATTTATTTTGTTCTAGGAAGGTAATAATAGCTATTTTTTCCTCCAAGCAAATTTAGCAGGTTTCTTATTGATTGTTGTAGGCTGATGATCTTTTCCTTATTTTCCAAGATATTTCGGCGTGAATTGTGTTTCGTTTTTAATTAGCCATATATACTTAGAAAGCATTGTTCTGTTCGCGTAATTACTATTTGTGAAAGATGATTTGTGCGCATAGTTTGTTTCCAGGGTCCTTCAGTTACTCCTATGTATACTTTTTCTTCATTATCTGCTGATTTTACCGTGGCTTGGTATTTTACGTTGTTTTGTAAGCAATTACCGTTTAAGTGACATTCATTCTTTAT
The DNA here is from genome assembly GCA_964036315.1 of Acanthosepion esculentum. Classification (NCBI taxonomy): domain Eukaryota; kingdom Metazoa; phylum Mollusca; class Cephalopoda; order Sepiida; family Sepiidae; genus Acanthosepion; species Acanthosepion esculentum. The sequence continues at coordinate 132,983,220 of OZ038479.1, forward strand.
TCTACAGCTACACGTAGGTTTAATTTGTTAGGATGGTTTGTTCATAGTTTTCCTGTTGTGCATTTTTATTATTCGTGCCGTGTTCTCGGTGAAACTGTAGCCGATTTTACAGTGATTTTACTGAATATTTTGTGTAGAGTGTTTGATTCCGGGAAGTGTTTGTTTAAGAGTTTAAAGAATATTTTACCTACGTTTGTTTTTACGTTTTTGCTGTACGGTAGGTTGAACCACAGGATATTTCTCTTCCTGATGGCCTTTCTCGTGCTCTGTGGTGAGTATGTAAGTGTTGCTGGGAATCCACTATCTTTTAGGGCTGTTTCGTAGTCTTTCTTAGCTTCGTTAAATATGGTTTTATTGCAAGAATTGTCGGAAAGCCTGCGGTTAATCGATTTTGGTATCTGTTTGATTATAGAAGGCAGTTGGTTGGAAGATGTGTGTATATAGAGTGGTTTATCATTGGGTTTTCTGTACGGTTTATATGTGCCTCTTGATTGAAGGTAACATCTAAGAAATCTACTTCGTTTAGGTTAGTTTTTATATCTATGTCAAATCCGTTATTTTTAAACATCCTTATTATATTGCTTTTCTAGTTTTGTCAGTGTTTTGTTTGTTGTAGTTTCTTAAGATTATGTGACCGTCGTTCCTATAGAGTCCTGTATCATTTTCATCTGTTATTTCGCTTAGTTCATGTAGTAAATATATACCTATGATTTCACAGGTCTCCGTCAAAACTTCCCATTGTAGTGTCAAAAATCCCTTCTTTCTTTATCCATGCTTCTTCAATGTGCAATAGTAGTGATTTACAGGAGATTTTAATGATATCGATTTCGTTTGTGTATATATATATATATATATATTGTGTATTTAGGCAGCAATCCTTCTTTTATGCAACTTTCATTAAATATGACAGACAAGGTGCTTTGATTGATTTTTTTATATAATTTTTCATGTGATCTTATTGATAATACAAATATAATAGCATCGTCTACATGAAAAAAGGCTAAAAAGAATGCATGCATAATTAATAAAAACAAAAACACTAACACTGAATAATATCAACGATGAACATGGACACAATATGTTGACCGTGTTTTGAAAATAAAACATTATATAAATACATACATACAACAATCTATTTCTAGTTAACAGTTAATATATTTCATCCTTGAAAATGTTTAAATATATAGCCGAAAGCGCTCGGAAAAATATAACATTTGGACAGTTTTTATATAATTTATGCATTGAAAAAAAATAGGATCACACGAGAAATTATATAAAAAAATTAATCAAAGCACCTTGTCTGTCATATTTAGTGAAACTTGCATATATATATATATATATATATATATATATATATATATATATATATATATATATATATATATATATATATATATATATATTAATCGAATTTACCCCAAGCAAGACGGTAAAGCCACTAAGACACATAGGTTTACAGGGTGTGTATGAAACATTACTAAGCGGCGAGAACAATAGAATACTAATCAGGAAGACAGTAGATAACGATTGTCGCTGCATTTAAATTTTTGAAGATCAAAGTTGGCTGGAAAGAATGAAGCATATCAGACACACACAGAATGAAAGAATCAATGAAGAAAAAATGATATAAAAAATAAATTCAAAATAGTAAAAAGAATACAAAAAATAAGAATTGATCTTAATATAACGTAGGCTTGGAAGCTTTTATCTGAGTCTAATAGATTTTTAAAAAAATCAAATTCACCCCATCCAAGGCAGTAGAGCCCCTAAACACAAAGGTTTACAGGATGTGGAAGAATTAGAAAGCAGAAACATTACTAAGGACAAAAGAACTGAAGAAAAATTTTATTTGTATCATTTCACCCCATAAAATGTAGTAAAGCCACTAAGACACAAAGGTTTACAGGACGTGGAAGAATTAGAAAGCAGAAACATTACTAAGGAGAAAAGAACTAAAGAAAATTTTTATTTGTATCATTTCACCCCATCCAAGGCAGTAAAGCCACTAAGACACAAAGGTTTACAGGACGTGGAAGAATTAGAAATTAGAAACATTACTAAGGACAAAAGAACTAAAGAAAATTTTTATTTGTATCATTTCACCCCATCCAAGGCAGTAAAGCCACTGAGACACAAAGGTTTACAGGACGTGGAAGAATTAGAAATTAGAAATATTACTAAGGACAAAAGAACTAAAGAAAATTTTTATTTGTATCATTTCACCCCATCCAAGTCAGGAAAGCCACTAAGACACAAAGGTTTACAGGATGTGGAAGAATTAGAAAGCAGAAACATTACTAAGGACAAAAGAACTAAAGAAAATTTTTATTTGTATCATTTCACCCCATCCAAGGCAGTAAAGCCACTGAGACACAAAGGTTTACAGGACGTTGAAGAATTAGAAATTAGAAACATTACTAAGGACAAAAGAACTGAAGAAAATTATCTAGAGACAACCTACCTTTAATTGGCGTAACTAATTGTAATAGAAACATCTTTCCTGATTAATCACAGAATTTTTTATTTTATCATTTCACCACATGCATGGCAGTAAAGCCACTAAGACACAAGCGGTTGCTGGGTGTAAAAGCATTAGAAAACAGAAACATCCCTCAGGAGCGATGATAATAGAAGAGTAATCAGGAAGACAGTAGATAACGACTGACATCGAATTTAAATATTTGAAGTTCAAAGTTGGCTTGAAGGCTTGGAGCCGGAAGAGAGTTCCACCAGCGAGAAGTGCGAAAAAAGTAATTATTAGCATATAACTTACGTTTGCATCTAGCCAATTAGACTGTAAGTTGATAAGATCTGCTATTTAACTCGGGAGACTAAATGATTGATTTTTATTATTATTATTATTATTATTATTATTATTATTATTATTATTATTATTATTATTATTTGTCAACGCTTTTTGTGCTAGTTAAAGCCGAGTCATATTTTTGGATGTTAAGAGAAATTCTGCTTTTGCGAATAAACATTAATAATCTTTTGGCGATTACAATGATATTTTTTCCACTATTTTTCCAACTATTTAACTTGTAGTGGACGCCTACGCACACCACGCCCACAAATTACTCAACAGCAATTGGACAATAAATAAACAGTACTTTTCGTAAAGACAATTTACGCATCGCACGAGCCGCATAAAAATTTCTCGTGGTTTGTTTCACCAAACTTGCTATAGTAAAAAATCAACAATTGGTCGATTTTTGGCCAATCACATAAATTGACACTTTCTTCAATATTCTTGGAGCCTACCTTACTTGTATATAAAGCAGAAATTTAAAGAAGAAACTTTAGTAGATTATAAATTTTCACAACCATAATCACGTACGTGTATTTCTCCATCTTCTACTCAAACACACACACAGTCATTAACTACATTCACACAACACAATGAACTGTCTGTTATCAAAGCCAAGTGAACTGTTCGGAACTTTAACATTCTTCTGCACAAACATCTGACTTTCAAATTCAAACATCAAACATTCTTAAACACTAAACAAATATCAACAAAGAAAGTCCTTATAATATATACTTGTATTTCCCCACGGTACTAGGAAATCACTTTTTACGACTTAATCTTTATTGTCATTGTATATGTATTTGTTTCAATATACATTTTACTTGTTGATCTTTCAATCATCTCTTATTGTTCTTTTCTGTGTTTTCTTTGCAAATTGAATGTGGAGCGTTAAATCTCAAAACGCAACCTTCAACAAAAATCTTCTGATAATTTCTTACCAACACTAGCGCCCCACAAACTGATAGGTGGGGGGGAGAAGAGACAGATTCATATATTTCCCAAGCTTATTTGATTTTGCGAAAATATACGTAGCGAATTCAGCCTGAAATCGAACTCAGATTGCTGAATTATTCTTTCTAAGCCGCTTATCGTCACACCACCCTTATTTATTTTGGTGGGCGGGGGAGAAAGACAGAAAGCGTTTGAGAAATAGAGAATTTGTTTTAGCTAAGTTCACGAATGAATCATAGAAAGTAATTTCAACTCACACGTTTCCTTTTATATTCCACCATTTATTACGTTAATGCGTACATTCCGCCTTTCGTTTCTCTTCCATTTGTGTCTTTTTTACATTCAATGTTAGGTGTCCATAAGACAAAATAAAATTATGCTCCTCTGTTCACTCGCGAAAGCGAGGTTAATTTCTCAAAACGAGGCTGGGTTAGAAAGAAATCAAAGTCGGCAACAAAGGATATCAAAGAATTATTTTAGATAATATAACGCTGACATTTCGTTTATTTTTATTTATTAATTTTTTTTTTTTTTAAGTTCCAGGAAAAACGAAAAACAAATTGACGGTTTACGGGGGAAATGAAGGAAATATGAAAGAAGATACGACAAAAGGAACTGTAGATAACTGGATTTATTTACATGGGAGAAAATAAAAACGAAAAGAACGAAAACAAATTATTCTCAAAATCACAATCGAAGTAGGAAAATAAATCTTTAAAAACAAAAAGAAATTTCATAAACAAATTTAAAAAAAAAAAAAAAAAGTGCTGAATATTTCTCTGCCACACTCATTTTTCAAAGTCTGCCGAAACATCAAATCTTATTTTTGGGTGAGCTCCATGTTCAGGCTGATAATTTTTTTTTATCAGAATTGTCATGTTAGCGTTTGTAAAAAACGCTAATCAAGATATATAAAAGATACGCAAAAGCTGGCTGGCTATAGCGTGATGGTTAACGGTTTTCCTTTGCAAAAATATTCACAATATATTCGGCTCGATTCTGACTAGGATTCCTTATTCCTATTTAATTCCTTATCTAATGACTTACGGTCAAATTTTTATATTAGCAACAAGGCTTTTAACCCTAAAACAAGGAATGTTTCTAAAGTTTTTGCTGATTCTTAATACTCAGTTTTTGGATTCCGTCTTTGGACATCGCAAATTGTCCTCGGAAAATAGACGAAACCTTTTTTTTTTCTAAAGTAATTCTCACCCTATAAAAGGCCTCAGGATACTCGAGGTATTTTATATGGATCGAAGGGGAACATAACGGTTGAGTCTAAACTTCGGAAGCTGATGGTCCTTTCCTCTTCACCGATTGAGTAATTCTTGGGGAAAGTAATACATTTTTGATATTAAATTTTCTTTTGGTAAAGCGAGGAAACTACTTCTCACTATAGTCTCTCAAAGTTAATTTTGTCTGACATGCCCTGATATCTACTGGAGAGGTACAAGGAAACGACCATTTTTCTAGCATGTTTAGCGATGCGAGTGCCACTTGAGGCCTGTAATGAGCTTGTTGCAGACTGGTGAATATATTTTTAGTTGTCAGAAGGATTTATGATGTCGGTGTTCTTAAACATTCGTCCACAACAAATTAAGAGATGAAAGGAATATTGAAAACAAATCATGCAAGAAAATTCAGAGTGAAGACAAACATAATTAAAAGTGTAACAATAACATTAATTTATATACAATTGACATATACAATTGGGTTGAATATTTTTGGATAAATGAGGATGGTTGAATTAGATTGTGTAGAGTATTTTTGTGAAGTTTCAGCGTGTGTGAAGCTGTTATTAAGATTTGTTCGTAAAATTAAACTAAGTATTTGGTTATCTACCAAAATGTCCTTTGTGCAAGTTCAATCTATAGTGTGTGTGCGTAAGTTTGTTTAAGTTATTGTTCAAAATTGGTAGGAGTTGTGTACCTTTAGTTGTTTAGATGTTCGATTGATTGTTTACAAATTCTTATTTAGTAGTGAGTAAATATCACTTTTTAAGTATTGTAAGTAATTGCTAGAAATTGTTCCTGAGAGAGCGTTCTTGTTGTTTGCTGAGTCAGAGAAGTTTGCGCGGTAAAAGTGTCGTTGGTCAAGGTTTTGACTTGCGTGGATTAGTTTGGCATCTCTCCAGGGGTGAAAGTCTGACAGCTTGAGTGGATTCAGATTCTTCTATTTATAGAAAATAGGCTCCAGAGCGCTGGGCGCGAAAAGACATTTTCGCGTGAACTTCTTACAGTTATAAGGGTCTGAGCCAATGAGAAGTCTCGCTTGCTGAAATTAGAGTGTTGATAGGTGATTTTTGGTGAAAAGTGGATTATACCGGAGGGGTGAGAGGTTAGTATGGATTATTCCATCAAGCTTAAGTCTCAATAGTCGATCAAAGTACGGGATATCGCTGAACTCCTCTTCACCGAGATCATAGATCGATAGATAGATACATACATACATACATACATATAAACAGACTGAGATAGATAGATAGATAGATAGATAGATAGATAGATAGATAGATAGAAAGATAGATAGATAGATAGATAGATAGATAGATAGATAGATAGATAGATAGATAGATAGATATGAACAGACTGAGATAGATAAATAGATACATATGAAGAGATAGATCTGAATAGACTTATATCGATTGATCCGATTAAACTGTGATCGAGGGATTGATTGATTGATATCAACAGATTGAGATAGATAGATAGATAGATAGATAGATCCATCCAGCCCTCTATATATATACACATACATACATACATAATTATTTTAGTTTATCTCTATATAATGCTTATAATCCAAGTAGATAAAATGAAGCAAATGGCAGATATCATATATTTTTCATCGCTTACAGTACTCACGGAATTCGTATGACAGCGGAAACATTACTCTGACTGATAGGCCGATATTCAAATTTTTTCATGTATAAATATATCGATAGATCTATATCTAGATGTTTGTAGGGATATGTCGTCATCGTTCTGAAATGGCACCTGCGCATGCGCGTGACTCGGCTCCAAAAAAAGGCTGTCATTCGCCGATGCCGTCGGCGATCTCGAAAGTTGTTCACTCAAATTCCAGACACAGGTATCACCATAAATAACCGGGTATATAAATATCATCGCTTTTTTTTTTCTTTTGTCTTCATTTTGGTGTTGTCGGCGACAGCTTTCAAAGACCGAGCAATAATTCACCATCTATTTCTATCGTCGATCATTTATAGAAAGTAACTGGCGTAAATGGCTTCAAATGTATATGTGTCTGGCAAATCCTTTAAAAACGTTCTGTCTTTTTTGTTTTTTTGGTTTTTGTTTTTTAAACTAGAAATCATTGAAAGTGTTTTAGTGTCGCTCTCTTTAAAATTTGTTACTTGGAATCGAGGATTTGAATCGAAATTAAAATATCCCCCGCCAAGTAGCCGTTAGGCTTTTATGATTTTTCCGTCAATGGTTTCTATACGAAAACAGTTCATGGTAAATGTGTTAGCAAAGAAATTTTTCATGTTAACCCCTGATTTACGACAAATAATTTACATTCGCAATAAATTCTGTTGTAAATGATTTGCACAAAACCTTTGCATTCATTTAAAATGCCTTTTTATAGCAAATCGTTTGCAATGTATTTTTTGTAGTAAGTCAGGTGCAAGGGAATTTTATTGTCAATAAATTGCAAGGAATTTTCGTAAATCATTTTTAATGCATTTTTATAGAAAACCATACATCATTAATATTTATAAAAGTAATTTGAAATTCCTTTTTCATAATAATTCATTTGCAATCCAATTTTTAATGTATCGTTCGCAAATAATTTTTTAATTAAAATATTTATAATTTTATTGTAAAATATATACATTGTATTTTTGTAGTAAATGCTTTACAATATATTTTATAATAAATTATTTCATAGTATATTTTTTATGAAAATACACGATGAAATAATTTATATTTTAGCAAAATATTTTTATACTAAATCATTTACAATGCATTTTTATAGTAAATCATTTACAATGCATTTTTATAGTAAATCATTTACAATGCATTTTCATAGTAAATCATTTACAATGCATTTTCATAGTAAATCATTTACAATGCATTTTTATAGTAAATCATTTACAATGCATTTTTATAGTAAATCATTTGCAATGCATTTTTATAATCAATCATTCGCAATTCATTTTTATAGTAAATCATTTACAATGCATTTGTATTTACAATGAATTTTTATAGTAAATCATTTAAATTGCATTTTTATCGCAATTTCATTAAATTGCATTTTTATAAATCATTTACAATGCAATTTTATAATAAATCATTTACAATGCATTTTTATAATAAATCATTTACAATGCATTTTTATAGTAAATCATTTACAATGTATTTTTATAGTAAATCATTTACAAAGTATTTTTATAGTAAATCATTTGCAATGCATATCTATAGTAAATCATTGGCAATGCATTTTTATAATTTATTTACATTGAATACGTCTCTTACTTTCCCCTCTCCCTATATTTTTCTCTATTTCTTTATTCCCTTTCTCTCTCTCCCTCTCTCTCTCTTTCTCTCTATTTATCTATATTTATGTCGATTTTCTCTTTTTTTCTTTCATTCTTTCATTCTTTCTCTCTTTCTTTCTATATGTTTATGCCTTACTTTTACGACACACATCTTACATTTTCTCTCTTTCTCTTCCTACTCTCTTTGTTTTTCTTCTCTCTTCATCTGCATTTTCCTTTCTTTTTCTTCCTTTCTTTCTATTTCTTTCTTTCTTTCTTTCTTCACCTATATTTCTTCTTTTCTTTTTCTTTCTTTCTTCGCCTATATTTTATACATTTCTTTATGTTTCTCTCTGTCCGTCTTTCTTTCTTTCTTCACCTATATATTCTTTCTTTCTATTTCATTCTTTCTTCACCTATATTTTCTTCCTTTCTTTATCTTTCTTTCTTTCCTTCTTTTTTCATTTGTATTTTTTCCTTTCTTTTTATTTATTTATTTATTATTTATTCACCAATATTTACTTCCTTTTTCTTTCTTTCTTTCTTTCTTCACCAATATTTTCTACAATTTTCTTTCTTTCTTCACCAAGATTTTCTTCCTTTTTCTTTCTTTCTTCACCCAGATTTTCTACCTTTTTCTTTCTTTCTTTCTTTCTTCGCCAAGATTTTCTTCCTTTTTCTTTCTTTCTTTCTTTCATCACCAATATTTTCTTCCATTTTCTTTCTTTCTTTCTTCACCAATATTTTCTTCCTTTTTCTTTCTTTCTTTCTTTCTTCGCTAATATTTTCTTCCATTTTCTTTCTTTCTTTTTTCACCAATATTTTCTTCCTTTTTCTTACTTTCTTTCTTTCTTCGCCAATATTTTCTTCCTTTTTCTTTCTTTCTTTCTTCACCAAGATTTTCTTCCTTTTTCTTTCTTTCTTTCTTTCTTCACCAATATTTTCTACCATTTTCTTTCTTTCTTTCTTCACCAAGATTTTCTTCCTTTTTCTTTCTTTCTTTCTTCACCCAGATTTTCTACCTTTTTCTTTCTTTCTTTCTTTCTTCGCCAAGATTTTCTTCCTTTTTCTTTCTTTCTTTCTTTCATCACCAATATTTTCTTCCATTTTCTTTCTTTCTTTCTTCACCAATATTTTCTTCCTTTTTCTTTCTTTCTTTCTTTCTTTCTTCGCCAATATTTTTTTTCCATTTTCTTTCTTTCTTCGCCAACATTTTCTTCCTTTTTCTTTCTTTCTTTCTTTCTTCGCCAATATTTTCTTCCATTTTCTTTCTTTCTTTCTTTCATCACCAATATTTTCTTCCATTTTCTTTCTTTCTTTCTTCACCAATATTTTCTTCCTTTTTCTTTCTTTCTTTCTTTCTTTCTTCGCCAATATTTTCTTCCATTTTCTTTCTTTCTTCGCCAATATTTTCTTCCTTTTTCTTTCTTTCTTTCTTTCTTCGTCAATATTTTCTTCCATTTTCTTTCTTTCTTTCTTTCTTCGTCAAGATTTTCTTCCTTTTTCTTTCTTTCTTTCTTTCTTTCATCACCAATATTTTCTTCCATATTCTTTCTTTCTTTCTTCACCAATATTTTCTTCCTTTTTCTTTCTTTCTTTCTTTCTTCGCTAATATTTTCTTCCATTTTCTTTCTTTCTTTTTTCACCAATATTTTCTTCCTTTTTCTTACTTTCTTTCTTTCTTCGCCAATATTTTCTTCCTTTTTCTTTCTTTCTTTCTTTCTTCGCCAATATTTTCTTCCATTTTCTTTCTCTCTTTTTCTCTCTTCACCAATATTTTCTTCCTTTTTCTTTCTTTCTTTCTTTCTTCGCCAATATTTTCTTCCTTTTTCTTTCTTTCTTTCTTTCTTCACCAAGATTTTCTTCCTTTTTCTTTCTTTCTTTCTTCGCCAATATTTTCTTCCTTTTTCTTTCTTCCTCTTTCTTTCTTTCTTTCTTTCTCTACCTATATTTTTTCTTTTCGTTTTTTCTTTTCTTCCTTTCGTTTTATTTTTCATCCTTTCTTTTTTATATACATTTTCTTTCTTCATTTTTTATTCATGTAATATTTTTTAAATATTTTTCTCTTTTTTATTCTTGCTTTGCAGTCCTCTTCTCTCTTTTTCCTTTTAATCATTCTCTTTATCTCTTCATTTCTCCCTTCTCTCTTCTCTTCATTTTTGTCCTTCTATCATTGTAACTTCTGTGTGTTAGTCGGCCTGTACGTCTCTCTTTCTTTCTCTCTCTCTCTTTTTCTCTCTATTCCCAACCTTCTCTATTTTGTCTCACTCACTCTGTCTGTCTGTCTGTCTGTCTGTCTGTCTGTCTGTCTGTCTCTCTCTCTCTCTCTCTCTCTCTCTCTCTCTCTCTCTCTCTCTCTCTCTCTCGTTTCCATGGCCATCTCTTTGAACCTAAACGAAATTGGAATGTAAAGTTCTTCAAGCCAAAAACCTTTGACAAGATCACGTAGAAAAGAAAATCTGGCGCAGGCGGGTCATCTCTATTTTCCCGCCAATTTCACACCCATCCATAATGGCATGAACGCTATTCTTTCGCGACATTTCGATTCAGGCGACATGTGCTGTACCTCGACCCTCCCCGTCCAAACACTTAGGTGGCCCGGCACAGAAAAGTTGGTTAGCATCAAGACACGTATAAAGGCGATATTTATCTACGCGTGCGACTGATGTCTGTGCTACAACAACAAAACCCCGGACATCAGGGAATGCCATGAATAAATCTTTATTTCCTCAGATTCTCGATTGGACTAAAGTTGTGACTCTTTGGTCTTTTCTTCGTCTTCTTCTTCTTCGTCGTCTTCTTCTTCGTCTTCTTTTTTACCTTTTTCTTCTCCATCTTCGTTCTGCACTATCTTCTGTCTATGCTTTCTCTCAATCTCTTTTTTCTTCTTCATCTTCTTCTTCTGCTTTATTCTTTTATTTGTTTGTGTCATTTTTTTCTTACGTATTTTTTCTTCTTATCTCTATTTTTATTGCCATTCCTATTCGTCATCATTATTCATCGTCTTTCTTTTTCACCCTTGTACCTTTTCGGTACCTTCTTCTTTTCTTCTTCCTTTTTTCAACCTTGTACATTTTCGGTACCTTTTTCTTTTCTTCTTCCTTTTTTCACCCTTGTACCTTTTCGGTACCTTCTTCTTTTCTTCTTCCCTTTTTCACCCTTGTACATTTTCGGTACCTTTTTCTTTTCTTCTTCCTTTTTTCACCCTTGTACCTTTTCGGTACCTTTTTCTTTTCTTCTTCCTTTTTTCACACTTGTACCTTTTCGGTACCTTCTTCTTTTCTTCTTCCTTTTTTCACCCTTGTACCTTTTCGGTACCTTCTTCTTTTCTTCTTCCTTTTTTCACCCTTGTACATTTTCGGTACCTTTTTCTTTTCTTCTTCCTTTTTTCACCCTTGTACCTTTTCGGTACCTTCTTCTTTTCTTCTTCCCTTTTTCACCCTTGTACATTTTCGGTACCTTTTTCTTTTCTTCTTCCTTTTTTCACCCTTGTACCTTTTCGGTACCTTTTTCTTTTCTTTTTCCTTTTTTCACCCTTGTACCTTTTCGGTACCTTCTTCTTTTCTTCTTCCTTTTTTCACCCTTGTACCTTTTCGGTACCTTCTTCTTTTCTTCTTCCTTTTTTCACCCTTGTACATTTTCGGTACCTTTTTCTTTTCTTCTTCCTTTTTTCACCCTTGTACCTTTTCGGTACCTTCTTCTTTTCTTCTTCCCTTTTTCACCCTTGTACATTTTCGGTACCTTTTTCTTTTCTTCTTCCTTTTTTCACCCTTGTACCTTTTCGGTACCTTTTTCTTTTCTTCTTCCTTTTTTCACACTTGTACCTTTTCGGTACCTTCTTCTTTTCTTCTTCCTTTTTTCACCCTTGTACCTTTTCGGTACCTTTTTCTTTTCTTATTCCTTTTTTCACCCTTGTACATTTTGGGTACCTTTTTTTTCTTCTTCCTTTTTTCACCCTTGTACCTTTTCGGTACCTTTTTCTTTTCTTCTTCCTTTTTTCACCCTTGTACCTATTCGGTACCTTTTTCTTTTCTTCTTCCTTTTTTCACCCTTGTACCTTTTCGGTACCTTCTTTTCTTCTTCCTTTTTTCACCCTTGAACCTTTTCGGTACCTTCTTCTTTTCTTCTTCCTTTTTTCACCCTTGTACCTTTTCGGTACCTTCTTCTTTTCTTCTTCCTTTTTTCACCCTTGTACCTTTTCGGTACCTTCTTCTTTTCTTCTTCCCTTTTTCACCCTTGTACCTTTTCGGTACCTTCTTCTTTTCTTCTTCCTTTTTTCACCCTTGTACCTTTTCGGTACCTTTTTCTTTTCTTCTTCCTTTTTTCACCCTTGTACATTTTCGGTACCTTTTTCTTTTCTTCTTCCTTTTTTCACCCTTGTACCTTTTCGGTACCTTTTTCTTTTCTTCTTCTTTTTTTCACCCTTGTACCTTTTCGGTACCTTTTTCTTTTCTTCTTCCTTTTTTCACCCTTGTACCTTTTCGGTACCTTTTTCTTTTCTTCTTCTTTTTTTCACCCTTGTACCTTTTCGGTACCTTCTTCTTTTCTTCTTCCTTTTTTCACCCTTGTACCTTTTCGGTACCTTTTTCTTTTCTTTTTCCTTTTTCCACCCTTGTACCTTTTCGGTACCTTCTTCTTTTCTTCTTCCTTTTTTCACCCTTGTACCTTTTCGGTACCTTTTTCTTTTCTTCTTCCTTTTTTCACCCTTGTACCTTTTCGGTACCTTCTTCTTTTCTTCTTCCTTTTTTCACCCTTGTACCTTTTCGGTACCTTCTTCTTTTCTTCTTCCTTTTTTCATCCTTGTAACTTTTCGGTACCTTCTTCTTTTCTTCTTTCTTTTTTCACCCTTGTACCTTTTCGGTACCTTCTTCTTTTCTGCTTCTTTTTTTCACCCTTGTACCTTTTCGGTACCCATTTCTTTTATTCTTCCTTTTGTCATACTTTTTTTAATTTTCGGTAATTTTTTTCTTTTCTTCCTTTTTTTCATATTTTTTTCCTTTTCGGTACTTTTTTCTTTTCTTCTTCCTTTTTTCACATTTTTTCCTTTTCAGTACTGTTTTCTTTCCCTTGAACATTCGTTCTGCCTTCTAAAATATCACACTTTTTATTTTTCGTTTCCTTCGCATGTTCCTTCTTTTCTTCTTCCCCATTTCAACTTCTCTAATTTTTCTTTCTCTTCCCCCTTTTTTCATCTTTCTTTTCCTTTTCCTTCGTCTCTGTTTTCTTGTTCCTCTTTTGTTATTTTTCTTACCCTATGATTTATTCTATCTTTTCAATTTCATTCAATTGATATTTTTCTTTCTTTTTCTCCCGTCTTTTCTTTATATTTTCTTTTCTTTTCGTCTCCATCTTCCAATTTCTGCCTGTTCTTAACTCCATTATTCTTTTCTATTCCTTTTTCTTTTACTTTCTTCTTTTTCTTCAGCTTCTCTTTCTTTCTTTTTTTTTATTCAGTTTCAGTTTCTTTGCCTGCTGTATTCATCACTTTTTCCTTCATTTTCTTTTTCTGTATCTTTTTTATTTCTTTTCTTCTTCAGTTTCAACTTCGTTTTCCTTCCTCCATTCTATAGTTCTCATATTTTTCCTTCTTTTCGCATTCAGTTTCAATTACTTCAACTTCCTTTTTTTTTCATCCATTTTCTTTTTTTTATCTTCTTCTTACCTTTCTCTTTCAGTATTAATTTCTTTGAATTCTTTTCTTTTTCTTCGCTTTTTCTTCCACTTTCTTTATCTTTTTCCTCCTTTTCTTATTCAGCATCATTTCGTTTCTCTTCTTCTTTTTCTTCCTCCTCCTCCTTTTCTTTTGTTTTTCCTACGCAATCCTTCTCTAATTTTTCCTTCTTTTCTTCTTCACATTCCATTCCTTCGACTTCTTTTCTTTTTCTCTTTCTCTTCTTTCTTTCTTTCTTTCTTTCTTTCTTCTTCTCTTCTCCGTAATTTTTAATTTCTTCCCCTTCTTTTCGTTGTCCGCTCTTTTTCCTCCTTGTACTTTTTCTTATCTTTTTTTTTTCCTTTTTATTTTTCTTCAGCTCTCAATTTCTTCAACTTCTCCTTCACGCATTTTTTTTCTTTGGCTTTTCCTTTTTCCTTCTTTTATTTCTTCGTTTCCTATCATTCCCTCTTCTTTAGTTTTCTCTTTCTCTCGTCTTCCTTTTTTGTTCAGATATTTCCGATGGCAAATCCTATCCTGGAATTTAGAAACTTTCACCTGTCGATACACATAATACGGCCAATTTCGAATGGCATTGAAAAACAGAATATTTTCCTTCCACTCGTAGTGTTACCATAAAATCGCTCGATATGTCAGTCATCTTGCAGACTGTCCTTCAAAATCTTATGTCACAAGTCACGCAAATTTGCATTTCTATAATAAATCATTTGGAATGCATGTCTATAGTAATAGCTGCATATTTTAAACTATTAATCTAATAAACTTTACGTAATGTATATATCTACTGCAGTGAATTCTGTAGATATATTGTTTGTTTTTTTTTTCAGATGATACATTCAAAAACTGTTTCCAAGGCATTTTGAATCGGTTACAATGGTAATCTGCAATAACAATTCCACAAATATGCATTATGGGTGATTACGCATAAAATATTTTGTATGTGATTTTCTATAAAAATGCATTGCAAATGATTTACTATAAAAATGCATTGCGAATGATTTTCTACAAAAATACACTGCAGGTAATTTACTATAAAAATGCATTGGAATTAAGTTACTAAAAAAATGCATTGCGAATGATTTACTATAAAAATGCATTGAAAATGATTTACTATAAAAATGCATTGAAAATGAATTAGTACGAAATGCATTGCAAATGTTTTATCATAAAAATGCATTGTAAATGATTTACTATGAAAATAAATTGTAAATGATTTACTATAAAATACGTTCCAAATTTATTACTAAACAAAAGCAGTGTACATAATTTACTATAAAATGCAATCTAAATGATTTAATAACAAAATTAATTCTAAATGATTTACTATAAAAATAAACTGGAAATAATTTACTATAAAAATGCACTCTAAACTATTAACTATGAAAATCATTTACAAAGTCTTTCGTAGAATAAAACATTTGCTATAAATTCCTATAGTAAAGAAATGGTTATGTATTTTCAGTGTAAATCAGTTCTTATATATTCTATTCGTAAATCATCACAAGTGAATTTCCAAACGGAGCAAATACCATCTTGAGAATGAAAACCGACAATAAAGATTTTCATACACTTTTTGCACGCTTCCAATTCTCGCCAATCCAGAGAAAAAAACGATATAAGAATGAAGAAATAAAAGAATATGAAGCACTCAGCTAAATGCATACTGACAAAACAAGACTGATATTACACAAACAAGAACAATGGACGATATTGAGTAAGTAGTTCATGCGCATGATCGGAAATCAACCAACTGACATGTTTCAGGAATGTTAACTTTACTTATCGCATGAGAAAAATTTGGAACGCTACAAATGGATGTCATCGAAAAAATAACCAACAAATGATTTACCATAAAAATACATTGTAAATAATTTACCATAAAAATACATTATAAATGATTTACTATAAAAATGCATTGTAAATGATTTACTATAAAAATGCATTGTAAATGATTTACTATAAAAATGTATTAAAAATGATTTACTATAAAAATCAATTGCGAATTATTTTCTTTAGAAATGCAGTGTATCCATCTAAACATTTTCTCTAAAAATAGTGATGGCGTAGTCATAAGCTTAGAACATTTCGTCTTTGAGTAAGAGACTGTAGAGGCTGCAATATCTCTTCCTTTGCAAGACCGTTCACATGATTTTGAACTTTGTCCTGGTTTTAAAGTCTAAACTAGATATGGCAACATTTTTCGTTCAATCAGTAGACCACATGATCTATGTCTCCATACAAAGTGGGCACTATTACTAAAAAGATTCAAGGTAATTTTTCGTAGAAGGTATCCCAGCTACTTTTACTACGGAAGACCATATGCGTTAGAAATGGTACGAAAGAGTTTTTTATATATAATATTTTTTTTATAATTAAAAAATTAAAGTCATGATATAATATTATCACTTATTTCAGTAGGATCAACACGTGTCGTTGAGTGAGATGTATTTCTAATTTATTCATTTGAAAATGAAAGCATTTCTTCTTTAGATAAAAAAGAAATTTATAAACGTTTCCTGTTTCAAAAGCAAACGATGTATACACGTATGATCTTCCTTAGTGAAAATCGCCAACAGTTTAAAATGCTGACAACGTTAGTTTCCTTGAAAGATTACAAACTTCAAAAAACGTTGTACTTAATCATTGTTTATATATGTGGTTATGTATGAGAGAGTGTGTGAGAGAACAAGTGAGAAGGAAAGATAAAAAAAAGAAACTTCATTTTGCTTATGAAATTAAGCGGACCATTCTGAAAGACCAAACGAGCCACATGTGGCTCGCAAGCCGCAGTTTCGCCATGACTGGTGTAGACAGAACAATGCTAATTCCGATATTGCACCACTATTCCATTCTTCGGCCCATCTAGCATTTGCCAGATATGTACAATGCTGCTCGATAAAATTGACTCACCTTATATTTTTTACTTAAAGATTTTTTCGCCTATTGTTCTTGGGGTCATTTTTTTTATCTTACTATATATATCTATCTTACTAATATAAAGACCCCTTCCCGACCACCTAGTAAAAAAATTTACTCACCCTAAAGTATTCTATTGATAATTATAATTTTAGATATAAATGAAATTTAGGGAAAAACTCTGTGCAAAAAAAGTGACTCACTTATTTCCTGCATCTAGTAATCAATAGAAACATAACCGAACAGCTTTAAATAAAGAATAATAGAGGTATAATTTATTTATAATAGCTAATATAGTTCGAAATATTTAATAATCTATGGGTCCTCCTTTATTTTGAATAACCTTTTCAATCTTTTTTGGCATCGACTTGATTAGGTTCTGGCAAATCTCATCTCCGAGCATTGAATTCCTTTCGGATATGGAATTCACAATCAAATCCTCTTTGGTGCTCAAATGGTCTCTCGAGAGCCTGTACTTTATAATGCTCCATAAGTTTTCTATGGGGTTGAGGTCAGGAGATTGGGGTGGCCATGTCATAACACTCACCTGCTTCACATCAAAGTATTCCTTCATCAATTTTTGATTTGTGACTAGGAGCATTATCCTGCATAAAAATGAGCTTGATGGGGTCGATTTGCACCCTTTCAGGAGAAGGGAGCAGACAAGACTCTAAAATTCCCTTGTACTGCTCGCTCCAGAGGGTCTTTTCAATAGGTTTTAAGAAACCAGTTCCACGAAAAGAAAAGCATCCCCAGAACATTATACTGAACGGATGCTTGACAGTACTCACTGCTAAATTCAAAGAGCTTTCAAAGCTTCTTCTTCGGATTTTAGATCGCTTATCCTTTGAATTTAGCTCAACTTTCGTTTCATCGGAGAAGAGAACATTTAGTAAAAAAAATCAGGTGAGTAACTTTTATCGAACAGCACTGTATATATATATATATATATATATATATCCAATTCATCTGACCTACAAATTCAAAAAGCTTTTCGAATTTGTAGGTCTGATGAACTGGATAGTGATTACGATTCCAATATATTATATATATATATATATATATATATATATATATATATATATATATATATATATATGCGTGTGTGTGTGTGTGTGTGTTTGTGTGTGTGTGTGTGTGTGTGTAATATATTATATATATTATTATTTATATATTATATACGAGACACTTATTAGAAAGCGCTCAATATCAGAGAGAGCTAACATATTTAGTTGGATTGATGTGAGTTAGTGACCCTGGGTTTCACGCTTTTGCGATTGTTAGGAGTTTGTCTGACGATCGCAAATGCATGAACCCCAGGGTCACAAACTCACATCAATCCAACCAAATATATATATATATATATATATATATATATATATATATATATATATATATATAAATGTGGACATGGAAGTCAGCACTTAGAGGCGACAGTCTGTTTCATGCTAGGGCAATCGCCTGACGATTGCCCTAGCATGAAACAGACTGTCGCCTCTAAGTGCTGACTTCCATGTCTACTTTTATATTTACACACGCTCTATCTCTGATATTGAGCACTTTACCCCATAAATATAGCAAACTTTAAGACTATATTTCTGCATATATATATATATATATATATATATATATATATATATATATATATATATATATATATATATATATAGGTGACTATACTCGTGTCGAAAAACCTTCGAATTCTTGATTTAACAATAGCCAAATCAATCTCGAAGGGAAAAAAAGTTTTTAAAAAAGAAAGAGTTAGGAACATGAAAGGCTGTCAAAATAATCGCACAGATACAGGTTCAAGGCCCAAAGAAAAAACCCCGATACGAGTAAACAACTAACTAACTAAAGAGCACGATACAAACTTAGAGCAGACCTAGTCAAAACCTAATGAGCCAGACAAACCTACCAAGGTTTCACTTAGGCAGATCGTCAGATATATTTGAGCATTCGATCTCATAATTTTCCAACAAATAAATTCTGAACGAGGTGAGTCACTTTTATCGAACGGCACTGTACGTCGCATAATGTAGCAGGAGCTACAGGAATCGGTAAATTTTCATTTTAACACCCGAGCGCTAAATTCACTGCTGAATGGGCCCATTTAGTTCCTTTCTCTGCAGAAATTAGTACGCGCTTCCGTTAAACGATTTTTTATTTTATTTTATTTTTTTTTAATAAGCTAACATATTTGGTTGGATTGGTGTGAGTTTGTGACAATGGGTTTCACGCTTTCGCGATTGTTATGAGTTTGTCTGACGATCGCAAAAGCGTGAAACCCTTAATTTAAGAAAAAAGTTAACTTTCATTCAAATATATGTAAACATCGACAAATAAAAGAATAACAAAGTAATTTTTTTTTTTATGAAGAATGAAAAGAAAAATTAATCGTTCTCTCTAACCCCAAAAAGATTAGGGCAATTGAAGCAATTTAATTTAATGTTTTTTATTTTTTTAATTTGTTCCCTTCTTCTTTAGGGTTAGGTGTTAAGGTTAGGGGAGGGGGTTTCCTTCTGTGTAGAAGAAGGGGACAAATGAAAAAAACTAACGAAAAAATAGAATCAACCCATCTACTTTAACAAGTTTGTGCATTAATTTTTAGCGCGTACTAATTTCTGTAAGGAAAGTAAATAGGCCCATTCAGCAGTGAATTTTGCGCTCGGGTGTTAAAATGAAAATTTACCCAGGAATCAACATTCTGCCAAATCGCAGAACTGTTGTATTTAATTATCTCTTTTCTTTTACCATAAACTAGAGTGATTCCGAACCTTAATAGACGCACCGCCGCCGTGTCTTTGCATCAGAACAGTCTAAGCTCATTAGTTATTTATAAATGATGCAATATTATTGACGATGTAAAATTTACGAGTAAATTCACTAAAATCTTGGGTAATCAAATTAATTTTTAAAATAAGTCTATGCATTGTGTGCTTAATAACTAAATTTAACATCTTCAAGCGAAAACTAAATTCGAAAGCTCTCAAACAATGGACTGGCTATTAAGAAGCAAGGAGAAACGGAATCCTTGCTACTTGGAATTCATTTTGGCTCAAGGCACTTTTCGCAATGATTACGAAACATTCGCGCCAATATCTTCTCAACGCAATTATCGCTTTTTATATTGACGGGATTTTAATCGGAAAACATTTTGGGTGTGTTTTTTTTGTTTTTGTTTTATTGTTTGTTTTTTAGATTTGAATTATTCGTTTTTCGTTTGTTTTATCTTTTATTTTTTGTTTTTAATTCGTTTTATTTTATTTTCGTCTTATTTTATTTTGTCTATTATGATTATTGGCACATCTTCATTATTTTCTGTCGTCATTCCTCCAAACATTTGATGCTATCTGATGCCGATTACAGCCTCTCTCCCTCTGTCACTCTCTCGATATATATATATATATATATATATATATATATATATATATATATATATATATACATATATATATATATATATATATATATATATATAAAAGTGAACATAGAAGTCAACACTTAGAGGCGAAAGTCTGTTTCATGCTAGATGCAATCGTCAAGCCCTCTAAGTGTTGCCTTCTATGTTCACTTTTATATTTACACACGCTCTATCTCTGATATTGAGCACTTTATCCCATAAATATAGCACACTTTAAGACTATATTTCTTCACATATATATATATATATATATATATATATATATATATATATATATATATATATATATATATATATATATATATATATATATATATAATATAAATATAAGTAATTATAAGTAATTACTCTCGTCTGGAAAAACCTTAGGTGTTTTGGCTTGTAAATGAAGAAACCAATACCCAAGGCAAAATAAGGGATAAAAAAGAAAGAACTAAGAACATGTAATTGAGGCGAAAACAATCGTCCAGAATCCAAGCTCAGAGTTCAAAGAAACAAACCTCCAAAACGAGTAAAGCAAAAGTAACTATGTAAAGTGCCCAACACACTAAGTAGAGCAAATCTAACTATGAACCTAAAGAGCCAGGCAAACCTACCTAGGTTTCACCTACGCGGCAACGATCCGAGTAGGTGAAACCTAGGTAGGTTTGCCTGGCTCTTTAGGTTCATAGTTATATATATATATATATATATATATATATTAATGTAAAATTCTATGAATATTTTAATATTTATATTAATGTAAATTCTATGAATATTTTTCTAATCGACTATTTTATATTAAATCCCCAAAATTTCTGTAATAAAGTTTTAAAAAAAACTTTAACTGACATATAATTAAATTCCTTAGACTGTTTAAATATTCAAACTTATATAAAAAATTATAATATTTATGAACTGTCAAAGTAAAGCAAAAAACAGCGTCCATTCCAAAGAAATTTAATGACACTTTATCACAATTTCTTTCTCTCTCTTTCTCTTTATGCCTTTTTGTCCTACCCCCCCTCCCATATCAATATATAACTTCCGTTAACGGATTTAATGTGTCAATGTCTGGATTTCCTCTAAAATTTAAATTTGAAAGAATAGAAATGTTACATGTAACTCAATCGTGTCTCTCTACCCCCTTCACTCCCTCACTTCGTTAATTTACTTATTACTGCCCGTCATAAATGTGTACATTTCTTTTCATTTTTCGTTTCAACCTTTGGAAATAAAATCTGATGATCCGCTGTCCTTTAAAGGGGCTGTGGTGAAATAATTTATTATATGGAACCTTAAAGTGGTCTGTTTTTATTTAAATTATTAGCTCTGATTTACATTGAGCTCTCTGGATTTTATCCTCCTTGGGTCTGCCCATACAGATTACCTAGTTTTTCGTAAACTATATATATATATATATATATATATATATATATAGTTTACGAAAAACTAGGTAATCTGGTGTATCAAAAATGGTTTTAAAAAACTTTGGGGTAGGTTTATTACACCTAAACAAGTTAAAATATCCATACAAACATGTGTCTAAAACAGCATCTTTGTACCTTCACCAAACAACTCATAACAAATGTTTTAAATTTCCTCGGTTTGATTCTACACATGCATTCATCCGTCGGATCATTGACTGGCGGAGCCTTTCAAATACTCCCACACAGTATCGAATAGTTTTACAGGTCCCCGTGACACGTTGGAGTGACTCTGCATTATTAATATCTGCTGCGTAAAACAACTGTTTTAGGTGGCCTCATAGATAGAAATCCAAAAGATTGAGATCGGGAGGAACGTGCAGGCCACGGAACCGGTCCTTCCCTATCTATCCAACTTTCATGGTTTGATATCAGCCAGTGCATCGCGAACAATATGCTGGAGCCCCATCATGAATGAACCACATGCGTCTTCGTATTAGCAAGTCTAGCAAGTCTGGAAGTATGTTCGAAATAAAGTCCCTGTAGACAGCTCCTGCAAGACGTGCTGGGAGAACATATGGACCTGCTAGAGTCTAGCAGGTCCATATGTGGGTGGGCAAACTACGGCCCGCGGGTCACATGCGGCCCGCCAAACGATTTCGTGCGGCCCGCTTTAAAATGTTATTTATTAAAACTATATTTTTCCTTTAAAAGCCCTTTATTTTGCCAATTTTAAATAGCAATTATTTTGGTTTATATATACTATGCGGCCCAGTAAAACTATAAATTTTTAGAATGCGGACCTTGTACTAAAAAGTTTGCCCACCCCTGTGCTAGACTTTCACCTACAATTCCAGCCCACACATTAACCGTAAACTGATGGTGATGTCTAACTTGTATTATAAAATTGCGATTCCGATCCGTCCTCAAATGTTGGTTATGTAAATTTGTTATTCCGTCTTTTCCAAATGTTGCCTCGTCCGTAAACAAGACTGAAGAGACAAACAACGGATTGGCAATTTGTGCAATAAGCCATCGGCAAAAGTTCTCCCGTGGTGAGGGATCAGAGAGCGAAAGACCCTGCACACGTTGCAAATGATATAGATACAGGAGCTGCTTTTGAAGTACCCTCCATAGGGTACTATGAGATGTACAACATGCTAGAACAGCCTGTAGAATATGTTGTTCTTGGTCAGGCGTAAGAACGGACCTTGATCTTTTTCGATCCATAATTTGTGGTGCCACGAATCCTGTCTCAGCAACGTGAAAATAAACAGCAACAAAGGTTGGATGACTCAGCTGGAAACGCAATCTGATGCAGCCGCGCAGCCTCGGGTCCATTACTATTCGCGAAGTCATGTGTAAAATCATATCTGCCTGTTCCCGATATGACTGTCCTGCCATTGCTAAACGGAACACTTCTCAGTTAACTCACTACTACACACATTAAATGTTGAAGACAGACTAACCACAGAAATACACGAATGACAAATGTAACCTAGTCTACATGGCAACACAGCGCCACTTTCTTTAAACAATAACTAAAAATCGAAAGATTTGTAGACATATATTTATATGGTCTTTTGTCCTTGTTTTGGCGTGAGGAACTCACCCCCAAATTTTATAAAATTATTTTTCATACACCATATATATAATAAAATAAGAGGCTCAAACACTAATATTCCATGGTTAAAATTTATTACATTGCAATCGTAATAACGATCCAATTCATCAGACCTACAAATTCAAAAAGCCTTTACTTTATCAATTTTTTTTGCTCGCTCTGATAATCACAAAGTTCTCCCGTGGTGAGGGATCAGAGAACGAAAAACCCTGCACACGTTGCAAATGATATAGATACATGAGCTGTTCCCGAAGTACCCTCCATGTGGTACTATGTTATGTACAAAATGCTAGGTCCACTTGACGTGTGCTGATACCTCGATCGTCTTCGACAGCCTGTAGAATGTGTTCTTCATGGTCAGGCGTAACAATGGCAGCATATTCATATCGTCAGCAGGCAGATATGATTTTTACATACGGCCACGCGCATGGTAATGGACGCGAGGCCGCACGACTGTATCAGATTGCTATGTTTATCATAGTGTTGCTGAGACAGGATCCGTGGCACAACAAACTATGATATTGTATCTATTTACACTATTTACATCTTTCGAACTGTTGTCATCACCTTTATTGACACATTCACGACGTTTCGGTCGTTGTACACTCCGGCCTTCTTCAGGATCCGTCTATATTTTTGAGATGAGGTATTTTATCTATTTACACTATTTACATCTTTCGAACTGGTGTTATCATCTTTAACGACACATTCACGACGTTTCGGCCGTTGTACACTCCGGCCTTCTTCAGGATCCGTCTATATTTTTGAGATGAGGTATTTTATCTATTTACACTATTTACATCTTTCGAACTGTTGTTATGATCTTTATTGACACATTCACGACGTTTCGGCCGTTGTACACTCCGGCCTTCTTCAGGATCTGTCTATATTTTTGAGATGAGGTTTTTTTTTATCTATTTACACTATTTACATAGTTCGAACTGTTATCCTGAGCTTTATTGCCACATCCACGACGTTTCGGCTTGCTGTACGCTCCAGTCTTCTTCCGGTGATATAGATTGGAATTTCGAACCGAAACCTTTAGATAGTTCTAGTTCCACATGCCACGCCTTTTACGAATATCTCAGTTTCAGTTAATTTCTTTTAGCAACTCAACTCTCCGAGATTTTGTTCACCTCTGCTGTGGGTCAAATCACTTTTTGGGATTACTTCAACCAACGCTTTTATCCAATGGGCAATGTGTCCTTGGGGACTGAAACTGAGATATCAAAAAAAGGCATGAAACAGAAAGTAAAGACTTTAGAAGGAACCGGAAACCGGAGTTTAGGCGGAGACGTTAGAAGTAGATAGGATCCTCTATCGTCTGTTTCACACTCCTCCCCGGTCTTTGTAACAGGAGTGAGGGTTTTTCCTTTGTTTGGATTGGGCTTCTTCTCCCTTCTAAAGTCTTCTCATTCTCTTTCACCCCTAATAGCCTCTTGCGTCTTAGTGGCATTATCGCCTTGCTTGGGGGTGAATTGATTTTTTTTTAAACTATAGAGTTGCAATAGACTTGAGGACGAACCGGAAACCCAATCCTAAACAGGAAACAAGAGATAAACTTCTAATCAGTATATGTCTATATTTCTGAGATGAGGTATTATG
Organism: Acanthosepion esculentum; assembly: GCA_964036315.1. Lineage (NCBI taxonomy): Eukaryota > Metazoa > Mollusca > Cephalopoda > Sepiida > Sepiidae > Acanthosepion > Acanthosepion esculentum. The sequence goes on from OZ038479.1 coordinate 133,008,127, forward strand.
TACACTATTTACATTATTCGGACTATTGTCGTCATCTTTGTCGCCATATTTATTACAACGTTTCAACCGTTGTACGCTCCGGCCTTCTTCAGGTGATTGGAATATCGAACTGAGCCCTTTATTTCGATCACTGGGGTAGACCGTTCTAGTTCCACGTGCCATGTTTAATGGATGTCAGTTATCTCCTGTTAATTCACCTCTCCAAGTTCTCCACTGCCTTAGCTGGGTATTGAACTCACACTCTTTGGGTCCTGTCACTGGATCTAACTAACGCCTTTATCCACAGTTCGACATTCCAACCACCTGAAGAAGGCCGGAGCGTACAACGGCCGAAACGTTGTAATAAATATGGCGACAAAGATGAGGATAATAGTCCGAATAATGTAAATAATGAAACGTCTACTCCTGTTCAAAAGACCAGGGAGGAGTAAGAACCGGCCGACAGGTTAACCTATCTCCTCCTACTGTGGAAAATAAAAATAAAATTAAATGAATAGTAAGTAAAATTTCAGAGTTTAGTCGGAGAAGTTAGATTTATACAGGGTGTATCAAAAATAGTTTTACAAACTTTGCAGGCGAGTTCCTCACATCAAAAACAATGACAAAAATCAAGATAAACATATGTCTGCAAATACTTCCTTTTCGAGTTTTTAAGTTTAAAGTTTACGGCAAATGGTAAATATACAATCAGTCTTCCCTGATCCATAGTTTGTGGGGTCACGGATTCTGCAACGCGACGGCAGAAAACGGTTGAATGATTCGGCCGCCTTCAGTCTGGAAACGCAATCTGATACAGTCGTGCAGCCTCGCGTCCATTACCATTCGCGAGGCCGTTTGTAAAAACTCTTATCTGCCTGCACACGATATGAATATCCTGCCATGGTTAAACGGAACACTTCTCCGTTAACTCACTACTACAGACGTTAAACGTGGAAGACAGGCTAGCTACAAATGCACACGCAAAAATGAAAATAACACTAGCATCTCATTTCAATAGATATACTTGTTACAATTTTGTGTACCATTATGTATGTATACTCGTGAGCAAACTCAAATGACTGGACTCACTTTATAGTCCCCCCAAATGAAGGTTAACCAATCAGAAGGCGTAAAATATTCAATCCGTCTTATATAAGGGCGGCCATTTTGGTTACTCTCTCCGAATGTCCAATGCGAACCTGTCAGAACCAAAGATGACCAGAACAGAAGAAAGAACTACGCTCTGCTACTGAATTGAGATATCCACTGCTAACCTGAACTACGCTTCCCTACTGTCTTCGAAATATTCCCTGCCAACCTCTGGATTCTATACTCAAAGACTACCGTCATCATGAACAACAATACTTAACAAAAATATCTTAAAATACAAATAAAAAAGGGTAAATTTATTCAATAAAGCCACTTCAAACACGATCTCCAGACGACTTCGAAATCTCCTGATGCCATTTTATATTTTTCATTTGGGGATGCGCAGTGTTTGTTTGTTTTTTTTTTTTTCGTTTTTTTTTTTTGTATAGTAGGGACATTTGGGCACCGTCTGTGAGAAAATGAGCATGACGCAATTCACTCCGCCAGAAATTTGGAAATGGCATACGAACATTTCAGAGTGTTTGGGTGCCAATCTGAGAATAGCGCAGAGGATTCAGAAAGAGTTGGATGAGTCTAATGGTGATTACGAATGTCCATTATCATTCACGAGGCCGTTTGTAAAAAAAAAAAAATCATATCTACCTGCACACGGTATGAATATCCTGCCATGGTTAAACGGAACACTTCCCCGTTAACTCACTACTACAGACGTTAAAGGTTGGAGACCAGCTAGCTACAAAAATACACGAATGACAAATCTAACCTAATCCACATGGCAACACAACGCCATCTACCGTATACTTTCTTTAAACTTAGTAACTGTAAAATGAAGAATTTGTGGACATATGTTTATATGGATTTTTGTCCTTGTTTTGTTGTAAGGAACCCGGCCCCAATGTTTGTAAAAGTATTTTTGATAAATCCCGGAGAGTTGAAGTAGAATTTAGAAGGAACCGGAAACTCAATCCTAAACAGGAAACGTGGCTTGGAAAACAATATTAATTTAATAAAATAAAAATAAATAATATAAAATTTAAATAAATTAATCGATTGGTTTATCAAATAAACTCCTTCGTTTTTACACTTTATTTTAATCTTATTTGTTCATCAACAATTTAAACAACTCAGTCAATAACATGAAACGCCAAACAAGACTTGAAGAGGAAGAATATAGCTACAAAAAACAATAAAACTCTACGGTAAAAATTTTTACGAGTTAATTTGAATCATATTGAAAAAAAAAACAGAAATTCTTTTAACAAACCAACAGTTATTTAAAGTTATATTTCATGAAGCCAGTATGCTCGGCTATTTAAAAAAATGTTTTGTGTCTTGTCTATTATTAGTTTACTTACTGCTAAATAAAAAAAAATCTAAGTGAATATCTTTTAACTGGGCATAATTATTGTCAGGTGTGTGCTCAGCCCAAGGACTGAACACCTACGCAATTAAATTCACGAAACGAACCTCTTGGCTAACTGTCTTCTTTTCATTCTTTTAAAAAATTCAGACGTTTTTTTTTTCTCTTTAGAATGTCAGAACATTTCAGGATAATAGAGAAAAAAAAAGTTTTAGAACCGCTGGAATAGAAAATAAACCAGTCTCCGTCTTGAATAGCCTTGTACAAATGACACAGGAAGTGGGGTTCAAAGAAGATGATTCCAGCGATATTCAGGATTTATTGCAAGCTGATAACGAGTCGCACACCTACGAAGACTTCTGGGAATTGAAAGAACCAAAAGCGTTTAGTTTAGCTAACAATGACGAGACTCTTTCATGACCGGTTTTAACAACAGAGATCTTATCTAAAAGCCCCAGGGAAACAATTCTTATTTTACGGCGACTTTCACAAAAAGATTCAAATACGAACTGAAGAATGAAAGTTTAAAACATCTCGTAGGGTATCGTTGAATTGCTATAGAGAATATTTAGCATTCGTAAAGGGAATGTAACATTTGATGTCATTTTATAAATATATATAAGCTGCAATGGATAAATCTTTGGTCTAAATTACGCTAAAATGACAACTCATTTCAATAGATATTCTTAACAAAAATATCTTAAAATACTAAAGTGTAATTTATTCAATAAAATCACTTCAACCACGATCTCCAGACTACTTCGAAATCTCGTGTCGCCATTTTATATTTTTAATTTCGGGCATGCGCAGTATTTGCTTGTTTTTTTTAATTTTGTCTGTGAGAAAAAGAGCATGACGCAATCCACTCCGCCAGAAATTTGGAAATGGCATACGAACATTTCAGAGTGTTTGGGTGCCAATCTGAGAACAGCGCAGAGGATTCGGAAAGAGTTGGATGAGTCTAATGGTGATCACTAGTGATGACGACGTTATGACTTCATTCATCTTCACACAGGGACTCAGATTCAACAGGGAAGCCTACGTCAAGTGCCTTGAGGATGTAGTGCTGCCCTGGGTAAAGAAGATATCGGCTTGAAGACCCTGTGTCTGGTAACAGGATACTGCACCATGCTACACAAGCAGGGGAACCCCTGTCATGGCTGTCAGACAATTTCTACGACCACATCACTGTTCACATCTGGACACCTAACTCCCCTGACTGCAACCCCTACCTTAATTATTACGTGTGGGTCGCAGTTGAGCGAAAGACCAACAAAACTCCTAGTAACACCAAAGATGAACTGAAGGCAAAGATTGTGGTAACATTCAAAAACCTAAACAAGGAGACCGTCCAGAGGAGAAGCAGGAGATTCCGAAGTCGTCTGGAGGCTGTGGTTGAAGCCAACGGCGATTTTATTGAATAAATTTACTTTTTAGTTTTTCAGGATATTTTTGTGTAACTTTGGTAAATATATCTGTTAAAATGACTGTTATTTTCATTTTTGCGAAATTTAGACGACAATTCAGCCATCGCACCCTGTTATATATATATTAATTAATTCATCGAGTCTAGAAGAAACCCCAACAGAATGCCGAAAGCATTGGACGGCCGTTTCGTCCTATATTTGGGACTCATCAGCAGTGCGCATCCACTACCGAGAATTGAAACCCGGACAGTTACGATAGGAGGTAAACGCCATACCAACTATACCAACGGACCTCGGTGACGAAGAGGTAACGAATTAGACTCGATATAGCGCCGCTCGCTCACATATTCCGTGGTGGAACTCATCTGAGTTTCTCTTTACCCATAGGACTGTGCCTCCCCGAGCTACGACTACTATCCCCAAGCCACTCAGTCCATAGCATTAGAAGCCTTTCTATCACTTGTATATCCTTGCTTGAACCGGCTTCTAATGCTCTCGTTTGCCTCCTATCGTAACTGTCCGGATTTCAATTCTCGGTAGTGGGTGCGCACTGCTGATGAGTCCCAAATATAGGACGAAACGGCCGTCCAGTGCTTTCTTCATTCTGTTGAATTTTCTTTCAGACTCAATGAATTACTTAATTATAATTATCAAATCCTCCTTACAATTTCTATCATGTTTATATTATTGCTTGTTCCGGCTTCTAATGCTTCAGTTTGAGCGGCTTGGTGATAGTAGTCGTGGCTCCGGGGGGCACAGTCCTATGGTTACAAAGAAATTCAGTTGAGTTCCACCACGGAATATGTGAGCGAGCGGCGCTATATTGAGTCTGATTTGCTACCTCTTCGTCGTCGAGGCCCGTTGGTGCAGTTGGTATGACATTTGCCTGATAACGTAACTGTCCGGGTTTGAATTCTCGGTGGTGGATAAGCACTGCTGATGAGTCCCAAATATAGGACGAAACGGCCGTCGAGAGCTTTCTGCATTCTGTTGAGGTTTCTTCTAGACTCGATGGATTACTTAATTAAGATTATTTCAAATCCTCCTAATTATTTATATTTATATATATATATATATATATATATATATATATATATATATATATATATATATATATATATATATGTAATAGAAATAATATATATATATAAGGGGAAATTTTATGACAAAGTGAAAATGTTTACTTGTGAAGCGTTTCGTCCTTCATCGGACTAATTCATTTTGTTAGGTTGGTAGGAGTACACATGCGCACAACAGAAGGATGCTGGGAATTTTAGAATTTTTTTTTTTGTCAGCCGATTTCATTTAGAGTATTTTTCTTATTCTTTCCATCGCTTTTGCAAGTACGTATTCCACACTGTCATAATAGATCTGCCAGGAATAGTGAAATGTTGTAAGAGCCAGGGCGGCAATTTACTGTAGACGACCTTGTGATTAATTCACTCTCTAGACATTTATGTCGTAGTGAATTATTTTCTCCTTTGATCATGATAGCATTTTTTTATGTCAAAGTTATTGTCAGTCTCGTTACGGTGGACAACCAATACCTTCGATGTATTATTTTGTAAAATGTCCCTTTTATGTTCATATAATCTTTTATTTAGATTCCATGGGTTTCTCCTATGTATTTTTGTGACAATTATTACAAGCGATGTAGTAAACTCCTCTTTCAGGTTTTAGATTATTTTTTTGTTTAGTATTGACTATTTTTTTGTTTTTGTTTTGAATGTAGTAGTAACGACTTTTATGTTAAGTTTAGATAGATTCTTTTCGGTTGAAGATATGACAAAATTAGTAGGCAGGATAATATAGTCGTTAAAGTTATGATAAACTTTATATACATACATATATATATATATATATATATATATATATATATATATATATATATATATATGTCTGTATATGTCTGTATATATATGTACATATTCGCATATATACATGTGTATATATCTGTATATATATATATGTGTGTGTGCATATCCATATATGTGTGTGTGTGTGTGCGTGTGTGTGTGCATATATAAATATATATGTGTGTATGAGTGTGTGTGTGTGTGTGTGTGTCCGTCTGTCGGTCGTAATATTGATGTGTTTTGTGTTAATAAATTTCTTTTAGGACGATCATTATTATTCTAAAATCTTTGTGACTATTTTTTCTTAAATTTTGGGATTTATAATAAAGTTTCTTTTTGTACATCTTTTCCGGACATCTGTCCATCTTTTCTTCTTCTTCTTCTTCTTCTTCTTCTTATTATTATTATTATTATTATTATTATTATTATTATTATTTTTATTTATCCTTTTCTCCAAAAAAATTTAAATATCAAATGCGCTTCTGTCTATAACAAGAATACAGATTAACGCTTCTTTCGTGGTTCTTATTTCCCCGCTTCTCAAATTGCACCCGCACACATAAACATACGCATAAACACACAGTGCATTCTAACATATGTTGACACATTAGTCACTTTCATTTGTAATTACACACTTTTGTGATTACATCGGAGCTTATACTCGCACTCACTTCCTCCGGTATATTCACACACACACACACACACTCACACACACACACACACACACACACACACACACACACACACACACACACACAGATGTTTGTCTGAAAGAGCGCACATATACAAGTATATGCGCAAACGCAACACACCGACACACACACTAAATTTTTTAATCTCATTCATCTTTTTCTGTTATTAATGTCCTTTCGGCAAAATTCTGATAATTTTCAGAATAATTAAAATATTGGAAATAAAATTATATAGAATTAAAAAAAACATTAAATATATGTATAAAAATATAGTAAAATAAAAAAGAAGAGAATGGATTTAAATTGCCAGCCCTTAATCGATCTGCATATGTTTTCATTCTGCCCGAACTTTCGCCTGATCAATATCAATCATTTTCTTTAAATTTGATCTGATTTTATTGTGGAACAGCGGGAAAAGAGTCTTTATTTTCAGAGACTGGAATTATTACATATTAATTACAGTGATGGGCCTAGGTCTGTGGAAGATAAATTCGACATAAGGTTAATAATACTGAGCGTGTGAGGCAAAACAAACGTCGCCATCTTTGAAGTAGCGAACGCGGCAAGAAAAATAAATAAATAGAATCTCTTATCATTTTCATTGTCGAAATAACCAAATAATAATGGAAGCAATTAACACAGAAATGCGGCCCGCCTCGAAGCAGTGTTGCGTATTCCCGATAATCTTAGAAGCCGGTGTTCGACTTTAAGGCAACTTTTTCCTATGCGACGAGTCCCTCCAGAACCTGGACAATTATAGCCCTCCACAATTCCTGTCCTTCGCAACTGTTAGTAATATCTGCCAACCGCTTGAACAAGTACTTGCCTGTCTCGATGGAGGTCAAAAACATCTGCGCGGACTTGTGGTTGATGAATTATCTTCCACATTTTACCACAGACGAAACATTGCGAGTCTCTTGATACTTTATCGATATTTCCATGGTATAAGTTCTGACGATCTATAGTCCTTAGTCCCACCAGCCCTACAACTGGAGCTCTCCATGCTACGTGCACAATTCGTTTTGTATTCCATTAGTAAGGAGGAAGTTCCATTTGGTCGGCTTTTTTACCCAAGTATTGCTCCTTTGCTGGACAGACCCCTGACAGTATGTTTTTTTTTCATTCACTACAATCTTCACCTCTTAAAGTCTTAGGTTAACCGTTTTCTTTCATGCATGTTAGAAAAAAATATTAGATAGGTTACTCATTGTTTTTCCTTCTCACGCTTAACCTCAATATTTCCTGTGAGTGCCAAATTCTCCAAGCCCTCTTTCCTCATTATGTATCCTAGAAATTTCTACCGTCTCTTTCTAATACGAAGTATAAAAGTCCTGTTAGTTTTCATTTTCCTTAAAGCGATTTTTGTTATTATTAAGAGGAAAGAGCAAAGTATATTTTATTATTTTTTTTAATCCTTTCTACGAAATTTGGTTAATAAGGGTGATAACTATAGTAAATTTAATGCCAACATTCCTAAAATTAGATTACGGAGAATATTTTCCAACATTTTTAAAACTACTGAGTACTTAAAAATTATATAAAACGGCGCTCACGTCATATTCTTAAATGATGTTTTCCAGATAAAGTCTCCGTGGAACAACAACCAATCTGTCATCGCCTCGTCTATTAAGTAAAACATGGCGATGGCGATGTCGGTTAAGAACACAGCTACTGTTTGTTTTAATATCTGTGCTATTTTAAACTTAAAATAATATTTATTTCAAATCAGATTAACTATACTTTAAATAAGGTAATATTCCTCAAATAAAGTTTTACAAAAAATATATTTTTTATTTTTGAAGATTTTTTTTTTTAATACAGGGAATTACATTGCGATGAAAGACGGCTAAAAATGGGCGCTAGTCAGCTATTTTAGAAAAGAAAATCGACCCGGGTCATGATGGACCTGGGAACGAAAGCAATTAAGAGATGGTCCCATGCTCCTGAAAAAATCCAATCTCCTGATCAGAGGCCTTGCTGCTGGATGTAGTTTATCGTCATACCCAGGACTGTATATTGAAAGGAAAGGGGACAACGGGAAACAGTGAGTAACCGTGCTGATAAGTGTGTATAAGTTTTTACACTCTTTAAAGGAGAGTAAATAAAAAACAAACATTGCTAAGTTCTACAAAGAGCCTAGAATTGTGAAGGGATACAATAGAAAAAAGAAACGAAATCTGAGAAGAATCAGTATCACGCACTTTCTGAAGGGGCACAGTACATGAAGCCAGCGTTTAAAGACCTTCCTTTTATCCGGTTACGTCACATATGTCTATTTCTGTTCGGTTAATTTCATTGTTCATGTTGCAACTCTCGACACGCACATTTGGCTCTATACGGAACTTGGTGGCTTTGAGGTCACCTTCTTTGTCAACACACGTTTCTTTTGACATTCTGAGGAGACACCGCGTACGAAAAGTGCTAGTTCCGATATAGATGATGAATGACTATTTCGTATTTAAATACAAAATCGTGGCAGAAGGCCAAAGGGGAAGTGGGGAAAAGGATGGTACTCAATAATTATCCTAGCCCTAGTAAATCACAATAGGAGTAATGGATATCGGCTCGGATTGAGGAATCGGAGAGCCGAGTTCGAATTCCAGTCGAATCCATTACATTCACTTACATGCTAATACCCTTGGGAAAGGTGTGAATCCTCTTCTTCTCCCTCCAGCTATGGGTAAATAGCAGGACAGACTGGATTCTATAGACTTGGATGGCAACTGGTCTAGGATAAGGACAATTCTGAATTCAAACCAGGAGTGGATCCCCAAAGGCGGATGAACGGCACATTGTGCTACCTTCCAGCAACTCCTGCAGCCGCATTGGTACCAAACTGTATTGGTTTATCCTCTCCTTTGGACTCTGCTAGCAAGGCCGAGAGGGGGAACTAGACGTCCGGGCAGCCCTAGTTCTCCATAAATCCAACCCAGGCTCGTAGCACACCGCACTACTCCATCGTCTCTCGAGACGGACGGATGCCGACGACGACGACGACGATGAGTAAATCACAATCACAACCTCTTCATTCAATACAATATTCTTATTTACCACAAGAACTTGTCTATCACCTCCAAATTCTACATGTACCCCAATACCACATATTCACAAGGAACCTGCAAAACACCCCACGATGTAAAAAACTTTACAGTTCATAATGTTTCTTTTTTTTTTACAATTTTCTTTCTTTTCCTATAAAGACTTTCACGATGCATGCAATGATGGGGAGGGGGATGAATCCAAAATGGACTAAAGAATGGAACAAAATATTTAAACTAAAATAAAACAGATGTTAGTAGGACCCGTAATCTAGATTAGAAACGACTGCAAAATATTCCCCCCCTCCCCAATTTATAGATAGAAGCACACAAAAGCATTCTGGGATTTCTTCCTAACCAATAAATCAGGCCAGTTCTCGGTTTTATATGACTCAGTCCCGGTCTGTCTTGTATTGAAGAGAGAACGCTATGTTCGCTTGTCCGAATTTGCTGTTGTGTGTCAACTTCAATTCTTAGTTTGTGAACTTTTTGCCATCTTACTATTGTTTTGCCTTAATTACTGTTAATTTGTCTTGCATATATTGTTTACTTGCTTTATTTCTTGCTGTTATATTCCGTGCTAATAAGAATATATACTTGACAAACACGGTGAATAAAATAATTAAAGGTTTATTGTAACAATCAGTACAATAAGAAATAAGGTAAAAGGTTATGTGCACAATTGTCACAAGTCAATCCAGTAGTTAGTGCTACTATTGGAAGGCCGGTAGTTCTCGCGTAAGTCTGAGTCATACTCAACAGATCCCAGCTCGTCTCTGTAGTTCATTAACTTGCGAATACTTATAGGTAGTTACTACCTTTAGTGTAGTCACTCATATGGGTAGTAATAAAAATAAAACAGACCAATTCTCGCTTTCATATGACTCAGTCTTGTTCTGTCTTGTATTGAAGTCAGAACACTACGTTCGCTTATCGGAATTTGTTCATGTGAGTCAACCGCAATTCTTAGTTTGTGAACTTTTTGCCATCTTACTGTTCCTTTGCCTTATTACTGTTAATTTGCCTTATTACTGTTAATTTGCCTTACATATATTGTTTGCTTGCTTATTATTTCTTGTCCTGTTTTTCTTTTCTTGTTATTGTCAGCTTTGTTAAATCTGTTTGTTGGGCAGTTCTGCCATCTATTTATGTTTAACCATGGCCACTCACTCTATAAATGGAATGAGAACAATCTATGCAGATGGAGTGAATAAAGGGTTTAGTTTGAAATTCCAAAAAGGTTAGTGAATATGAAGGCTGACACTTGAAGAAAGAAAGTACAATGGCCAAAATTAATTAGCCTTGCGTATATTGTTTGCTTGCTTTATATTATTTCTTGCTCTGTTCTTTTTCTTGTTATTGCTTATTGCAAACTTTATCAATTCTGTTTGTTGGACAGTGATGTCATTTATTTTACATTTAAACATGGCCACTCACTCTATTGAATCCTTTCTGATTAAAACTGACCAATGTATGTAAGTAAAGAAAGGCATTCTGCATTTACACAGTTAATGTCTCTTTTAACCACTTACATTTAGATATAGAGTTTTTATTTTAGCCACATTTTATTTTACTCAAAGCTGTTGGTTCGAATCCCCATGGGGAATGACTGCAACATACTCCCTCCCCAATATATTGGCAGAAGCACACAAATGCATGCTGGGATTTCTTCCTAGCAAATAAGATATACCACTTGTCGGTGACATCTGACTCTGTTCCGGTCTGTCTTGCCTTGAAGTCAGAATGCTATATTTGCTTATCTGAACTTGCTCTTGTGTGTCAACCCCAATTCTTAGTTTGTGAACTTTTTGCCTTATTACTGTTTCTTTGCCTTATTACTGTTAATTTGCCTTACATATATTGTTTGCTTGCCTTATATTATTTCTTGCCCTGTTCTTTTCTTTTCTTGTTATTGTCATTGTTTATTGTCAGCTTTGTTAAATCTGTCTGTTGGGCAGTTTCGCCATTAGTTTATTTACTCTTAACCATGGCCACTCACTCTTCAAAACGTAACTTTGGTAACTTTTTGAGCAGTGGTTCCCAACCTTTTTTTGACGATGGCCCACCTAAGCATCTCTAAAATCTTGATGCCCTCCCTGTGACATATAATTCTTTTATTCAAAAAGTGAACCCCTATTCACATGGAGGAAGCCTAAAAGGCCATTAAATTAACTTTTCTTAAGACCTTGAGACTGCATATAAGCCATAGTATTATCAATTAATTTTAAAATTTTACAATATTTATAAAAATTGTTTTACTAATATATATATATGTGTGTGTGTGTGTGTGCGTGTGTGTGTATATCACACATTATAAAATGGACAAATTCCGACAATTATTTTAAGACATTTTTATGTTTAACATTCTTTTTATAGATACAAATATTTAAGTAAATGCTCTGTTTTATAATAAACAGTATTAAACAACATTTACCGGCCCGAATGTCCGAGAAATTTTCATAGAAAATATTCGTCCTCCGACAGGAATCGAACTTGTATCATATACGGAACCGTCATATAGCCTGACTTGCTTTTACTATGAAAATTTCTCGGACATTCAGGCCGGTAAATGTCGTTTAATACTGTTTATTATAAACAGAGCATTTACTTAAATATTTGTATCTATAAAAAGAATGTATAAACATAAAAATGTCTTAAAATATATGTATATATATATTACATTCAGTACATACGTAATTACACATGAACATACATACACAAAAATATTTCTGAGAGCGAGAGTGGGAGCAACGCCTAATCTACCTGTGTATACGCCGTATAGATTAACTCACACACACACACATATTTATACTCACGGACTCACTAAAAGAAATGATTTATACTCGAATTTCCTCCCTTAAAACTGAAATTGCACCCTCTGTGGAACGTGTGACCCACGTTGGGAGCCACGGCACAAGACAAGGAAAAGCTTTTGATAACGTGTGGCATATGGCTTTGTCAAACCAACCCTCCAGCTATGAAATCCCTGGAAGAGTGTTCTTAATTATCTCGTCCTTCCTTACAGGCAGGTTCATCTGAAATCTTTGAGATCAATCTCGATGTTCCCGAAGGTACTCATCTCGGCCCTATCCTCTTTCGGTTTTATATTAACGATCAGCCTAAAAACATACTCAGATTTTCAGTGAATATCTATGCAGATGATACCCCAGCTTATATGTGCGCCACAAAAAACCTGGATGACAAGTGGCCAGGCACCTGATCTCCCTTCTGACATAGCCCTGCCAGCTCAATGGAGAAAGGACTGTTTTGTAACGTTCAATACCTCCAGTGTCAAATTAGTAACATTTCACAATCGCGAATGAAAAACCTGAACATTCATGATGAGCGCTTGTTCGTTCAATAAGCTCCATGCATTGATTGAACCCGCACTAGGCAATATGAAGATGATTTCCTAATATATATCAAAGGCCTCTGATAACATAGGGCTTTGTTAAACAAACGCTCCAATTATGGAATCCCTGGAAGAGACTTCGCAATTATCTAGTCTTTTCTAACAGGTAAATTCAGGTAGATAGATCTTAATGGACATTTGAAATCCTTGAGATCAATCCCGGCGTTGCCGAAAGTACTCATCTCGGCCCTATCCTATTTCGGCTTTATATTAACGATCAGCCAAAAAAACTAACTCAGATCTTCAGCGAATATCTATGCAGATGATACCCCAGTGGATATGACCGTTGTGAACCACAGTTTTAGAATGAACCCGATACATATGTCAGTTGTCCTGGGTAAGAAGTTAAACTACATCCGCGTCCTGGGTATGACGATAAACTACATCCAGCAGCAAGGCCTCTGATCAAGTGGTTTTGAGGAGCATGGAACCACCTCTTAATTGATGGTGTTCCCAGGTCCACCCTGACCGGGGGTGGTAGCACCTGTTAGGGTCCCAATTATGGGCAAATAGTTAACTATTACCAGCAATACGTTTTTGAAAAAAATATTTCCAGCAATACAATTTTGAAGGAAAAATACTGCCAGAAACCGATTTTTGACAAAACATAATATTACCAGCAATAAAAATGTTGTCGGCATTAAATAACCCATTGAGGTTGATATGCCGTTAAACAAAATAAACCAAACCAATCTAAACCAAAGAATACATATTCTATTCATACGAATCTATCCTAAAAATGTTGTCGGCATTAAATAACCCATTGAGGTCCATATGCCGTAAAACAAAATAAACCTAACAAATCTAAACCAAAGAATACATATTCTATTCATACGAATCTAACCTAAAAATGTTGTCGGCATTAAATAACACACTGAGGTTGATATGCCGTAAAACAAAATAAACCAAACAATGCATATTCTATTAATACGAATCTTTCCTAAAAATGTTGTCGGTATTAAATAACCTATTGAGGTTGATATGCCGTAAAACAAAATAAACTAAACCAATCTAAACCAAAGAAAACATATTCTATTCATACGAATCTATCCTAAAAATGTTGTCGGCATTAAATAACCCATTAAGGTTGATATGCCGTAAAACATAATAAACCATAAATCATATGTCAGTTACCACTCTTTTCAGAAGAAAGTTCCTGAAGGACATTAGATATATACGATATTTAGTATATCCCGGTGTCAGTTTCATCGCAATCTGAAATGTGTTTTTAATTTTATTTTTACTTATATTTTGGTCAACGTGCAACTGAAAAGGTTAATACTTCCTCGGACGACCGACCTGGAGCTGGTCTTCCGTTAATTTGCGTTTACAAGTTTCCATGAAAGCAAGTAAAGGTCAGAAAAGCAACGGGGCATTTTAAATACTGTCTTTCTAAATCTATTGAACTGCCCGTGGTTCAAACAAATCTTCCGCTCGGAATTTGTTATCTTCTTCTATGTGCCGTGTTTCTTGAGGATGTTGGCGATCATGGCTCTCCACAATTTCCTGTCTCTTGTACCACTTCATAAATTTTGTCTTTTTGCTATCCCTTTCCATATCCTGCTCCGCCATCCATCCACCCACGCTCGTCATTCTTTCCTTGAATCTGCCCTGTGGGTATCAAATTCTCCAAGCTGTCCTTCTTCATTATGTACCCTAGAGATTTCAACTATCTCTTCTTGATGTGAAGCATATGTATCCTTTTTTATTGCCATTGTCTCTAGAATTTCGTCGTGGATCATACGTTCGGTCAGTTGTATTCTCAGCATCCTTCTGTAGAATCACATTTCTGTTGCTTCAAGTCTATTCACCATCTGCTTAGGAAATTGTCCAGCATTCGCTGACCTATAGGAGGACTGATACTAACAGTTTAGTACCCATATTTACGTATACATTCCGTTTATTTATTAATCAGTATATTTATTTATTTTCGTCTACCGGCCTAAATATCCGGCCGGAGAAAGCATATTTTTCTTTAATAAGATTTCTCGAATATCCAGGCCGGTATTTAGGTGGTGGGGAATTGACTGAAGCTGAGATGCCAGCTCAAGGCCTATAATGTTGTAGATTATTTTTTGAATTTTGTCAAGAATCTGTAGACACAATAAAAATAGAATGTACACTATTTACATTATTCAGACTACTGTCCTCATCTTTGTTGCCATATTTATCACAACGTTTCGGCCGCTGTACACTCCGGCCTTCTTCAGGTGGTTGGAATGTCGAACTGAACCCTTTATTTCGCTCGCTGGAATAGACCTTTTTATTTCTACGTGCCATGTCTAATGGATGTTATCAGTTATCTCCTGCTAATTCCCCTCTCCAAGTTCTCCACCGCCTTCTCCAGGTATTGAACTCACACTCTTTGGGTCCTGTCACTGGATCTATCTAACGCCATTATCCACTATGCCATGAGTCCTTTTTTGAATGCCGTATTCTTTATGAGAAATCAGTTTGTAGATCAGGGTTTGGGTTTATTTTGTTTTACGGCTTATCAACCTCAATGGGTTATTTAATGCCGACAAGATTTTCAGGATAGGTTCGTATGAATAGAATATGTATTCTTTGTAAGAAATCAGTTTGTAGATCAGGGTTTGGGTTTATTTTGTTTTACGGCTTATCAACCTCAATGGGTTATTTAATGCTGACAAGATTGTTTAGGCTAGGTTCGTTTGTATTCTTTGTAAGAAATCAGATTGTAGATCTGTTTTCATTGATATACTTTTATAAAGAGGGTTGTTGTCGAGAGTCTGCTTTCATTAATGTGTATTCTTTTCAGATACACGGTTTGTAGACAAATTGGTTCTGACATTTTCATTCTGTTTATAATTTTTCGAAGAGTCCTGACTTAATCTTGACAACGCTGGGTATCAATATTAGTTTTATGTGAATACAGGACATGTTTACTTTAGGAATTAATACAGTAAATTCTTTTTTAATATCTCGGAGATATTTATTTCCTCGTTTTCCTAATGAAAGTAAATTATTTTTACATAAAGAAAACATATAATTTTAAAGATGAATAGAATGGTTCTTCACTGTGTAGAGAAAAAAAAAGATGGCGGGATTATTTTTTTATGTTTCACCATTGGTGTTTTTAGTTAAACTGTTGAAACATCTGTTGTTTATGAGAGAAAATGTCTGAAAAACAACGAGATTACATTTTCTCCGTCCATTTTTTTTTAAACAGATGCGAAAAAAAAAACAAAAAAAAACTACCCCTCACTAAAGAACCATCAAGAACACCGTTTATAACACAAGATGGGTGGTGTTTTCAAATAAGAGTTTTAAGTTTTACGATGAAATGCACTGACAGCACCGGTTAAGCAAACGTGAACACGATCCATTATTTACCTGAGACCACTTCCAAACATCGGATACTATAACATGACTCGGCATTTAGGAATCTTGTCAGGGACTAATTAATACGAAATACAAAGGTGAAACAGGTCGCCCTCTTAACGTAAGACTACAAGAACATCGTAAAGCGATAACACAAGGGGAAATAGAAAAATCAGACGTAGCTGACCACATATAGGGATGAGGTTGAAAGAGCATCACTGGAAAATACGGAAACTTAAGGACTCAGCACATATGGTAGGCCACAAAAATCTCCTGAGCCGACCAAGCATAGAAATGAATTCAATATAGGAGTGCTAGAGAAAAGCAATGAATTGTAATATAAGCTCTGGTAAAAATGCGATAATAATAAAGGGAAAATTGCAAAATGAGCACTGGTAAAAAATGGTTGCTGTGGTTTATAAGTTCCAAAAATTCGTACAAAGATGTCCCCAAGAACCGTGGTAAAGACGTTGGTTTAGATCCAATGACTGGGCCCAAAGAGATGTGAGTTCAATACCAGGCCACATCAGTGGTGAAACAAACTTGGAGAGTTGGGTTAAAGGGAAATAACTAATGACATCCGAACGAAGCGTGGAGCCACCTCTTAATTGCTGGTGTTCCCAGGTCCACCCTGACCCGGGATGGTAGCACCTGTTAGGGTCCCAGTTATGGGCAAATAGTTAACTATTACCAGCAATACTTTTTGAAAAAAATATTTCCAGCAATACAATTTTGAAGGGAAAATACTGCCAGAAACCGATTTTTGACAAAACATAATATTACCAGCAGAAAAATGTTGTCGGCATTAAATAACCAATTGAGGTTGATATGCCGTAAAACAAAATAAACCTAACCAATCTAAACCAAAGAATACATATTCTATTCATACGAATCTATCCTAAAAATGTTGTCGGCATTAAATAACCCATTGAGGTCGATATGCCGTAAAACAAAATAAACCTAACCAATCTAAACCAAAGAATACATATTCTATTCATACGAATCTATCCTAAAAATGTTGTTGGCATTAAATAACCCATTGAGGTTGATATGCCGTAAAACAAAATATACCAAACCAATCTAAACCAAAGAATACATATTCTATTCATACGAATCTATCCTAAAAATGTTGTTGGCATTAAATAACCCATTGAGGTGTAACTAGAACGATCTTCCTCGTTGGACGAAATAAAGAGTTCGGTTCAAAATTCCAACCACCTGAAGGAGGCTGGAGCATAAAACCGCCTAAAGGTTGTGAATATGTCAATAAAGATGAGGATAACAGGCCGAATAATGTATATAATGCAAACTCTTCCGGGATTCTCGAAAGTTCATATCAGCCCAATTACGTATCCGAACGTAAACAAAGCAATTTCTAAAGAACTAATGGATTCTTCATGGATTAATCCGACAGATTTCATCACTTTAAACACTTTTTTTAGCTTGTTACCCATATTTGACCAGCATGATAATACCGGTTTAGCGAAGGTCAACATGATCCGTACTTTCCTATGTGACCGCTTGTAAATAACAAACACTATATTCTGACTCAACATTTAGGGATCTTGTCATAGTGTAATCTTTTTACAAATACTTTCACGGTAATTGCTCCGATGAGCTGCTTTCGCTGGCTCCTAGGCCTCATGAATTTAAACGTCCTACGAGGCTGGCATCCCGTTCCTACCCACTCACCGTTGAAACTGTTAGATGTAGACGTCTCTTCTACTCCAATAGCTTCATGTCTCGCACATCTCGCCTGTGGAACTCCCTTCCTTATTCCTGTTTCCCAGACAAATACAATCTCCAACTATTTAAGTGTAACGTCAATCGACATCTCCAGTTGCCTTGATCTATCCACTTCACTTCTCCACATCCTTTCACCTTTCATTCCTATCTGCTCTCGCTCCAAATCTTCTGTAACCCCCTTGCTTTGATCGATCCACTATCTTTCTCCACGTCCTCTCCTTTACCACTCCTATCTGCTCTTCCTCCAAACCTTCTGTAACCCCTTGCGTGCTAGTGGCTTCCAGCCTTGCTTGGGTGATAAGCTTAAAAAAATAAATTAATGTTATTCAGTCAGACATGGTTTAGACCGACTCGGCAAAGGAGGGCGTCGCTGATCAAGCAAAGCCGTAAAGTGTCTTATAAACGTAAATCCTTCCTAGATTCTCGAAATTTCCTGTCAGCTCAGTTTCGTATCCGAACGTAAACAAAGCAATTTCTAAAGACGGATTTTATCATTTGTAACGTCATTCTTATTGGACACCCATATTAGAGTAGACGCTCTGTTTATTTATTAAACAGTATGTTTATTTATTTTCGTCCGCCGGCCGGCCTGAAAATCCAACCAGGAAGCACCCATTTTCTTTTATAATGTTTCTCAAATATTCACGCCGGTATTTCAACGGTAGGAAAATAACTGAAGCCGAGATGCCAGCTCAGGACCTATAACGTTGTAGATTCTTCTTAGGATTTTGTCATGAATCTGTAGACGGACAAAATAGAATGGTAGATTTAGAAATATGTAAAATAGATTCTGTCAAGAATGAATTGTCTGGCACTGCATAGTGAACAGAATTTCCTGGTAGTAGACTTCGAAATTGATTCTATATAATCTTTTCACTTCGTGTTCGTGGAAAACGCGAGACCAAAAGGATGCAATGAGTTACTCTCCAGGGGTGGTAGCCTCAGCCATACTAGTGAAAAGCATAATGCCCTTTAATATGTTTAATAGGGAGCAGTTTCGTCTTAGAAGCGTTAAAATTAACAAGCTCCTTCTTGCTTCAGTCAAGAAAAGATTATAGGTCATTTTCGAGATGAATAATGCTCATATTCAATTATGGGCTCCGTCAAATTAATGTCGGCCGGAACAAGGTTAAAACGGTTTCGGCTATTCGTTCGAACATTCGCTGATCATCTTGCAAGGGATTATCTCTCTCTTCTCTCGCTCTCTCTTCTTTCTCACTTACTTCTATCCCCTCTCTCCTGTTTCTCTCTTCTATCCTCTCTCTCTCTCTCCCTCTATCTCTCTCCCTCTATCTCTCTCCCTCTATCTCTCTCCTCCTCCTCCTCCTCCTCATTGTTTATGTTGCTACAGCCCCGGACACACTCCGGGTTCTTATCCTGCTCTTTGGGGTTTTAAATTTTTTTGGATATCCCTCGAAGCGCCTCGTTGTTTTAAATTTCTGAGGTGACACCAAATACGAAATCTTACATTGACCTCTTTAAGGGCGAACCGAATACATATTGGTGTCGCCATTCTTTTGGGCCGAAGGTTCCTGATGGACATTAAATTCGATTCAGATATTTTGTATACCCCGGCGTCAATCACACGCAACACAGGTGATACTTTAGTAAGTCTCATCAATACTCTGGACTAAACTAATCAGACGTTGCGTCAGGTTAAGTTTAGTTGAATATTACTAAGCCTTTCCCTGGGTAATTTCTAGCAAACTTATCCAGTAGGTGATTACTGACCTGTCGTAATTTCAGTCTGGGAGCAGTATGGCCTGTGCAATCAGGAAGCAGAGAGAGAGAGAGATTGAATCTTGTAGAGACATTCTCACTGGTACGGGCAGAACAAAACTGTGGCAACGTGTCGTTGGGATAATGATTACCAAATTGGTTTAAAAATCAGTTAATCACTTCAATGACGTGAGTTGAGTCCTATGAGACCCATATATACGACCAGGGATGGAACAAATATCAGCTTCGTAAATCACAGGGTTATTAAATAGGAGACAATAGATAGATATGCAGAGATCGTATGTATGTACGTATGCATACACGTGTAGGTGGACAGAGGCGAACAGCGTGATATACAGGGTGTCCATAAAGTTCGTGTGCATTTAAAAAAATGTATAACTTTATTCGTATTAGCGATAGAAACAATTTGTAAAAAGGATTAGAAAGAAGTAAATCTATATTCTTTAAGGTTTTATTGAAATTTTGTTTAAGTTTCCACATGTCCTCCATCATTAGCAATACAAAGGGTAATACGATTTTGCAGTTCACGGAAAACATTTGCCAACTGATTTACAGTAATGCCTGAAATCACATTAGCTATTTTAGCTATACTTAAAACAAGGTACATTAAACTTTATAACATTTTTTACAGATTATTTCTATCGCAAATACAAATAAAGTTATAAATTTTTTAAAGTGAACACGAACTTTAAGGACACCCTGCATCTTTATAGACTGACATATATATACATATATATATATATATATATATATATATATATATATATATATATATATATAATTATTGTCATCCACAGACAGACTGTTTCTCTGTATCACAGCTCTTCGGTGTGGCTAGACGTCCGGTTGCCTCTAGCTAGGATCGAAACCCAACTGAATTGGCGTCAGTCGGAAATTCTACCATTAAGCCGTCGGCGCACGGCAGGGATGAAGGTGAATTTTAGCGTGTTTATTTTTAGATTTAGATAAACACACAGTGACCGACAGGATTCAATTGTGCCGAATAGTCATGCTATATTAGCTTAAATAGTCACTGTTTACAAACCCACTGACATCCATTAAACATGGCACGTGGAACTAGAAAAGTCTACACCAGTGAGCGAAATAAAGGGTTCAATTCGACATTCCAACCACCTGAAGAACGGACGGAGAGTAGCACGGCCGAAACGTTGTAATAAATATGGCGACAAAGATGAGGACAATAGTCCGAATAATGTAAATAGTGTACATAATACCTCATCTCAGAAATATAGACAGATACTGAATGGCCGAAACGTTGTAATAAATATGGCGACAAAGATGAGGACAATAGTCCGAATAATGTAAATAGTGTACATAATACCTCATCTCAGAAATATAGACAGAGACTGAATGGCCGAAACGTTGTAATAAATATGGCGACAAAGATGAGGGCAATAGTCCGAATAATGTACATAATACCTCATCTCAGAAATATAGACAGATACTGAAAGGCTGAAACGTTGTGATAAATATGGCCACAAAGATGAGCACAATAGTCCGAATAATGTAAATAGTGTACATAATACCTCATCTCAGTAATATAGACAGATACTGAAGAGCCGAAACGTTGTGATAAATTATGGCGACAAAGATGAGGACAATAGTCCGAATAATGTAAATAGTGTACATAATACCTCATCTCAGAAATATAGACAGATACTGAAAGGCTGAAACGTTGTGATAAATATGGCCACAAAGATGAGGACAATAATCCGAATAATGTAAATAGTGTACATAATACCTCATCTCAGAAATATAGACAGATACTGAAAGGCTGAAACGTTGTGATAAATATGGCCACAAAGATGAGGACAATAGTCGAATAATGTAAATAGTGTACATAATACCTCATCTCAGTAATATAGACAGATACTGAAGAGCCGAAACGTTGTGATAAATTATGGCGAAAAAGATGAGGACAATAGTCCGAATAATGTAAATAATGTACATAATACCTCATCTCAGAAATATGGACAGATACTGGAGGGCCGAAACGTTGTAATAAATATGGCCACAAAGATGAGGACAATAGTCCGAATAATGTAAATAGTGTACATAATACCTCATCACAGAAATATAGACAGATACTAATACTTTCTTTGTCAAATCTTTCGGCAATGCTAAATAAAATTCATACTGTCCTTTTATAATATTTCATCAGGGAGTTTTCATTCACACAAAAATATTCTAAACTCAAACGTAGAAAATAAGCATAAGTAACCAATATCCTATACCTATAATATAAATGTAAACAGAACGAAAACAATTAATTGATGTATCAGTTTTTTTTGTTTTGTTTTTTATCCGTTATGTCTAAATTACAATATTACATCAACCAAGAATATATTGTGTGTTTAATAATATTGCTTATATGAAATTAAATAAAAATTCAAAAGTGCATTAGCTTATCTCACCTTGGAGACCTTTTGTGGAACTTTAGGGTTACTGGAAACCCCTGTCGAGAAACGCTGTATTAGACTGATGAAATTAAAGTTCCAAAAGCTGTGCAGAGTATTGCGAGACATGAGGATTGCTTTGGTAAAAAAGAAAAGTATACTGAGATGTTACGTGACATCTGTCCTTCTTTACGGCAGCGAATCCTGGACGGTTTCCTCAAGGATGAAGAAGAGACTCGAGGATATGTTGTTCTACATACGGATGCTGAAGATTTCGTGGACCGAGCGTGTGAGGACTTGGAGAGGAAGCAGACAAGGAAGTTTATGCTTAACATCAGAGAGGGGCAGCTGTAGTTTCTGGGACACGTAATGAGGAAGGAGGGCCTTGAGAATCTGATACTCACGGGTCGAATAGAGGGGAACAGAGACAAAGGAAAGAAACGCTTGACATTCCTGGCGGGATTGAGTAGGTGGATGACAGAACGTGGTCTGGGGGAGACGGCAGGAGAGAAGGAACTTGGTGAGAGCTGCAAGGGATAGAGGGATGTGGAGAGCCATGATCGCCTACGTCCTGAAAGGACATGGCACATTAAAAAAAAAGAAAAGAAACTAAAATTCATGGCTGCATTATTCATTGCATTATTTTTCCCTGGTCTTTCTACGAAGATATATCCACTTAAACTTTGTCTTCCAATATTAAAAAAAAACAAAAAAATTGAAAAGAAAGAAGAAATGAAACATTCCACTTTCAATCTAATGTATTCTTCGAGGAATATTTCGTTATGTTACAATGATTACAATCGCTGACCAAATGCCTGCCGCGTACGGCAACGCACGTGATCGTCTGACGGTGACAGGTCTGCTTTCATCTAATGCATTCATTTTTTTTCTGTTGTCAGCGAATACGTTGTCCCCAAATGATATTTCTTTTCCGCAAAAAGTGAAAGATGGCGGGCTACAAACGCTGACCGAAATTGCTTTCCGTTTCTTCAGTCAAGACCATTTTCCCCCGCTTCCGTATCGTCAATCATTATTCATTTTTTACTGGTTTTTCTTTCATCTTGATTTCAGTTGCTTTAAATCTATTAGCATTAGTAGCAATATCATTTCATAATTCTGCTTCTCCCTCCATTAGTTCGTTAGTTCGCACGGCCGTTACGCCCTGCCCGTATCGCATAAATAATGGGTTACTCGGTTTTGACCGCGTGAAAAGATGGAAGTGACGTATCAGAGATGCTAGATTTCATTGAAAGAAAGAAACAAACAAACAAACAAACAAAGATCTGATTGCGTAGAAAGTCATCAAAACCTTTACTCGGTTTCAGAAAGAAAGAAACAAACAAACAAAGATCTGATTGTATAGAAAGACATCAAAGATGTTACTCGGTTTAAGAAAGAAAGAAAGAAAGAAAGAAAGAAAGAAAGAAAGAAAGATCTGATTGTGTAGAAAGACAATGACGTTACTCGGTTTCAGAAAGAAAGATCGCATAGAAAGACATCAAAGACGTTATTCGGTTTCAGTAAGAAAGAAATAAATAAAGAAAGAAAGAAAGAAAGAAAGAAAGAAAGAAAGAAAGAAAGAAAGAAAGAAAGAAATATCTGATTGCGTAAAAAGACATCAAATACTTGGTTTAAGAAAGAAAGAAAAAAAGAAAGAAAGAAATTTTAAAGTCTGTTTCGGGGAAATGGAAAAGTTGTCAATTTCTAATCTTTTCATTTGTACCCCCTTACTTTTTAAAATAACGACCAGCATTCAGATTTATTATTGTTATTGCAATATATTTTTAACTCATTAAGCTCAAATATTTAACGATGGGGTAGGGTATTTTCTATGGATATTTTATTGTCGTAGAACTCACCATGAGCTTATTCAATTATTAACTTGTAGTCATCTGATAATTCAAACAGGAAAACCTTGAAATTTTCACGGCTTTTAAATAAATATTAATTTATTTAGTACCTTCATGAGATCGTTAAAAAGAGTATAGCATGAGAAAAAAGACGCCAAACTTGACGAAAACAAAAGTTTATCGTGTAAATGTTTATTTTGTTATGAAGAGGAAAGACCAAAGTATTTTGGGGGTATTTTTTACATTTTTTAAACGTTCCTAGCACATCCAAAAATTTTGGTTAAAAATTTTGTTTTTTTGTCAGCAAAATTGACAGATAATCAATCATGTCAACCATCTTTTTCTCTTTTATAAAAAAATGAAAATCTCAGGTTGAAATTCTTTTAAAAATCAATTATAATTTTTTCAAATCTTATTTTAAGAAAATCAGAAATTATAATGTTTATTGAAAATATTTTGAAACAAACTTAGCTTAACTTAGTTTCTGCGCCGAAAAGATGTAGTTTGAAAATAAAACAAAGCAGTTCATAAACTTTCGCGTCACTTGACAGGTGACAAAAGACATATTGATAGCTTACGTGAGGATAATTTCTTCTACGGAAGGAGAGAAGTGAAATTATTTAGATTTAAGTGAACAAATTATTTACCTCGTTATTCTTAAGGAAAACTTTCAGCGCTCTAATTTTTTTTTTGTACTTGGCTTTTACATTTACGTTTACGATGCTTTATGGAAAATATATTATAAAGAAATTAAAATAAGACTGTTACGAATGAGATTAAATTTCATAAGAAAGGTATCTAATTAATATATAGGTACCTTTCTTATTAAATTTTATCAGAAGTGTACATAAAATACAAATTTAAATTTCATAAGATGATACTGATACTTGTAGGTACCCTTCTCAGTTAAAATTGAAAAATCAAATTAACTTCTCCACACGTGTTTCGCAAAAATAAATCTATATCTCAAAAGGATATTTACGAAACTGAATGCGGCTTTTAACTAATTTTATAATATTTTAACAACTTAAATGTAAAAATCTATTATGATTAAAGAAATAACAAATAATTTTATTAAAAATTCAGTATTTAAGTTAAATACTAGACAAAACCTCAATCCACGTGACGGTGTTTTTTTATTGGACGCATGATACTTCCGGCCTTCCATAGATTTGATTTACAGTGTTATCATTGTTACAAATTATATTTTTTTATATACTGGTGTTCGTTAGTTTATGAGAAGCTTTGGAAATTATAATCTGTAAATATATATCTACTTAATAACAACATTCGTTAAATTAGACAAACTTTTCCCTAATTTTAGAAGAATTAGCAACATTTAATGTAAAAATAATGAAATATTTCAGAAATAACAAATAATTATTTTAAAAATTCATTTTTCATCGAAATATCTTTTTGTATTCAGACAATATTTTCCATGTTCATTATTCAAATGTAATGTCAATCGACATTTTCTCAAGATTTGACACTGAGCCCCGTTCTGCTCTATATCCTTTCCTCAAACACCACTCTTTACTCTTGCTCTCACTCACTGTAACCCCTTGCGTGCAAATGGCACTCCCGCCTTACTTAGGGTGAAATGCTTAAAAAAAATTAAGCACTTGCAACAAGTATTACTTTCATCTTAGTTTTCATTGCTTTCTCTCTGGTTCATTTCATCTTAATTCTATCAATTCCCAATAGGTGTCCCTCTCGAAAAATCTGGGGAAATTCACAGGTGTTTATTGATTAAATTTATTGATGAATCCCAAGTATGAATTCAAGATGTGTTCTGATTTTAAAACTATTAACGACAAATGAAAACTATCCACCCTGGTAGATTAAATAAACAGTTCAATACTAAATCCCCTGAAAGACACCTGAAAAGGCCGGTGGACACGGAGACTGACACGTTGTAATATTAACAACAAAAATACACATATTAGTGTGAAGATACTAGATACCGCATAAATACCTCCTACATATATCTCCCAGAAATACCTTCCACATATATCTCCCAGAAATACTGCCCACATATATCTCTCAGAAATACCTCCCATATATATTTCCCAGAAATACCGCCCATATATATCTAGTAGAAATACCTCCCACATATAACTCCCAGAAATACTTCTCACATATAACTCCCAGAAATGCCCCCACATATATCTCCCAAAATTACATCCCACATATATCTCCCAGAAATACTGCCCATATATATCTCCCAGAAATACCATTCACATATATCTCCTCGAAATAGCTGCACATATATCTCCCAGAAATACCTCCCACATATATCTCCCAGAAATACCTCTCACATATATCTCCCGGAAATACTGCCCACATCTATCTCCCAGAAATACCACCCACATATATCTCCCATAAATACCTCCCATATATATCTCCCAGAAGTATCCCCCACATATATCTCCCAGAAATAACTCTCGCATTTATCTCTCAGAAATGCCCCCACATATATCTCCCAGAAATACCTCCCACATATATCTCCTAGAAATACCTCTCACATATATCTCCCAGAAATACCTCACGCATATATCTCCCAGAAATACCGCACACATATATCTCCCAGAAATACCTCACACATATATCTCCAAGAAATGCCTCCTACATATATCTCCTAGAAATACCTCCCACATATATCTCCCAGAAATACCTCCCACATATATATCCTATAAATACCTCTCGCATATATCCCCCAGAAATACCTTCCACATATATCTCCTAGAAATGCCTCCTACATATATCTCCTAGAAATACCTCCCACATATATCTCCCAGAAATACCTTCCACATATATATCCTATAAATACCTCTCGCATATATCACCCAGAAATACCTTCCACATATATCTCCTAGAAATGCCTCCTACATATATCTCCCAGAAATACCTCCCACATATATCTCCCAGAAATACCTCCTACATATATATCCTATAAATACCTCTCACATATATCACCCGGAAATACCGCCCACATATATCTCCCAGAATTACCTCCCACATATATCTCACAGAAATACCTCACATATAATGGTAAGACATTAGTTGAAATGACGACTTCATGAAGCGAATGTCTCATTATTTGGAAGGTATTTCAGCCGCAATCTGTAAATAAGGATAATTCTTCATTCCAGAAATTCAACAGCGGTGTATATGATCACAATAGTTTAGCAACAGAAGCGAGCAGTCATTATTTTTAATCTTGTCCGCAGCTGATGTAAAGGGCCTCGAGAATTCTTGTTCGAATGTTTCCGCTTAACGTTCAGTGATCATTAATTGATTATGACTGATTTGTTTCACGGCATATCGACATCTTATGGGCCATTTAATGTCGAAAGTCTCTAAGATATTGGCATGATTTGATAATATTCTAAGAATCTTGACTCAATTTAAATTGTTTGGACTGTTGTCCTCATCTTCGTTGACATATTCACGACGTTTCAGCCGTTGTACGTTCTGGTCTTCTTCCGAATCTGTCTATATTTCTTAGATGAGGTATCATCTGTTGTCCTCATCTTGGATAAGGTATCATCTGTTGTCCTCATCTTCGTTGCTATATTCATAATGTTTCGGCCATTGTACGCTCCGGTCTTCTTCAGGATCTGTTTATATTTCTGTGATTAGGTATTGTAATTTTTTACACTATTTACATTGTTCGGCCTGTTGCTGTCCCCATCTTCGTTGCCATATTCCCGACGATTCGGCCGTTGTAAGTTCCGGCCTTCGTCAGGATTTGTCTATATGTCTGCGATGAGGTATTGTAATTATTTACACTATTTACATTTTTCGGACTGTTGTCCTCATTTTGGTTGCCATATTCACGACGTTTCGGCCGTTGTTCGCTTCGGCCTTCTTCCGGATCTTTCTATATTTCTGTGATGAGGTATTATAATTATTTACATTATTTACATTGTACTGAGTGTTGTCCCCATCTTTGTTGACATATTCACGTCGTTTCAGCCGTTATATGCTCCGGCCTGTTTCAGGATCTGTCTATATTTCTGAAATGAGGTATTATAATTATTTACAATATTTGCATTTTTCGGACTGTTATCCTCATCTTCGTTGCCATATTCACTAGGTTTCGGTCGTTGTACATTCCAGCCCTCGCCAGGATCTGTCTATATTTCTGGGATGAGGTATTCTAATTATGTTTTTACACTATTTACACTGTTCGGACTGTTGTTCTCATCTTTGTTGGGCGATGTGTCCTCAAGGAGACATATCCTAGTGGATAAAAGTGTTGGTTAGATCCAGTGACTCGACCGAAAGAGTTGTGAGTTCAACACCTGGCTACTGCATTGGTGAGCAAAAACATGGAAAGTTGAGTTAAAGGGAGATAACTAAGACACTCGGAAGAAGCAGGACACGTGGAACTAGAACAATCTACCCTCTGTTCCGTTCAAAATTCCAATCATCTGAAGAAACCCGGAGCGTACAATTTTCAAAAATTTAAATGCTATATCAATCGTTATCTTCTGTCTTCCTAATTACTCTTCCATTGTTCTCGCTCCTTAGTAACGTTTCTGTTTTCTAATTCTTACACACCCAGTAACTCCTTGCGTCTTAGTGGCTTGACTGCCTTGCTTGGGGTAAATTCGATTAAAAAAATGTAAATAATTGTACCTTGCTTACTAACTGGTCTTTATAGCGGCAAAGAAAAGCGGATAAGATGAAGATGAAAGAAATATTAGTTAAAAAGAAAAAAATGGTTAAACTAAAAAAAAAAAAAAAACTACAATATTACTGCTAACACTAAAGATGGGTCATTCCATCTCAAAACAAACCAACAGTGACAAGTGACAATTCCAGAAAAATCTGGGAAAATTCCCAGGTTTTCCTTGAACAAATTAATTGATGAATTCCAAATATTAGACCCCAAGTCGTTGATATTTTTTTTAACTACTTACATCATTCGGATTGTAATCCTCAACTTTGTTGCCATATTCACGACGATTGCTGATTCTTCTTTTTGTTTTATCAAGTATCTCTAAATATACAGCAAGCGCTGTATATTTAGAGACACCATATGAAAGTAAAAATATTCTAAGCATGGACGAATGGTAGACTTATAGATATGCAGGATAGATTACGGAAAGAAAACGACACAGAAAACCAACTTTCTTAGCAGCTGACCTAGAAATGGATTCAATATAGTCTTTCCACTTCATGTCAGCCGAGAATGTACGCCCTGGAATGCACAGCGAGTCCTTTAGGATAGCATCAGCCATGCTGATGGAAGGCAGAAAGGAATCTCCCAGATGATTAATAGAGAGCAGTTTTGTTTTGGAGGCGTTAAAATATTTAAAAAAGCCATTCTTTGCCCCAGTTAACAATTGACTGTAGGTCGTTTTTTCACATTATTCACCAATTTAACCTTATCGAACTGATCAGACTTAGTATCGAGACAGGAGTAAATGGTTGCCTCATCAGCATAGATACCAAGTTGTCCGCATCTCTGTTGTTATGATCACAACGTTGTGCCGTCCGTGATGCTGTTCGATTCGGGTAACAATCAGAGAATTTGAACCCTTTATTTAATCTACGGGGGTACAGTGTCCTCGTTCCGCTGATCATCTACGGTTATTTTGTTCCCGTTTCTCCTGAGTTCAAACCATTGCCCATGGGACAATTCTAAGTGGTGAACTTGAATCTTTAACCCTTTTGAGCCCTGCGTTCCTGAACAATTTTAACCTTTCTGTCCGAGCTCCTGAGTTAAAATTCGCAAATAATTGGTATGTAATGTTTTATGGTAGATATAAAACAAAATAGCAACAAGTGCTGATTCTTCTTTTTGTTTTATCAAGTATCTCTAAATACCCACCGTTTAACCGGTGATTGCGCTTTGAGTCATTTTTTCTACCACCGTTCAACCGGTGACTAGGTATTACGTCATTTTTCTCTACCACCGTTCAACCTGTTTCCGGGTATTACGTCATTTTCTCTACCACCGTTCAACCGGTGGATGGGTATTACGTCATTTTTTCTACCACCGTTCAACCGGTGACTGGGCATTACATCATTTCTCTATACCACCGTTCAACCGGTGGTTGGGTATTACGTCATTTTCCTCTACCACCGTTCAACCGGTTGCTGGGTATTACGTCATTTTTCTCTACCACCGTTCAACCGGTTGCTCGGTATTACGTCATTTTTCTCTACCACCGTTCAACCGTTGAATGGGTATTACGTCATTTTTCTCTACCACCGTTCAACCGGTGGCTGGGTATTACGTCATTTGTCTCTACAACCGGTAAAAAGGTGGTCAGGGTTCAAACGACCATAACGACCTGCTTCTGTTTCCAGAGCTGAGTTTGTTTTGCTTTTTTAACGGCATATTAACATCCTTATGGGTCATTTATTGCCGAAATTTAATTTTCTTTGCATCGTTCGTAATTTCTTTTACAAAAAAATGTATTGCTAGTAATTTTTTACTTCAAAAATGTATTGCTTGGAATTTTTATTTTACAAAAATTGATTGCTGGTACTATCTTTTCTTTCTATAAAAAGTATTGCTGGTAATATTTTTTTCCTTACAAAAATGTATTTTTTAAACGTATTGCTGGTAATATATTTATTTATTTTTTTACAAAAATGTAGTTTATCGTCATACCCAGGGAAGGCTGCTGTTGAGGCCTTGCTGTCAGTTCTCTTTATGTATTTATTTATTACTGGCTCGCATATCGCATTAATTTCTATACCAGATCTACTGAATTTGGACAGAGACAGAGAATTTTCTCATAATATATCCCTTTTTCATTGACACCGAATATGGAAGTTAGCGTGGGACCAGTTTTTTTTTCCCAAAATGCATCATTAGGCATAGAAACAACGCCCTACTCCACAAACAATAAATAACGGAGAAAGACATTTCTAAGATTTCCCTATTATAAAAAAAACAATAAAATCTGTTATATGAACATAAACATCCTTCACTGCATGGCAAAAGTTCAAATGAGCGCTCCATTTTTAGTTTCACCAGTTAAGACCTTTACTATTATAAAACACTATGATGCTTCCCTAAAGTCGAATTCCTCCTCGTTTTTTTTAAAATGAGAAGGAATTTCTACTCAGCCTTTTCCGAAGAAACAGTTCATTAACAGACCGACATGAATTCTTGACTGTCTTAACCGCTATAATTCAAATGTCAATTGTTATCTAGCCCCTAATCCTCATAATATTCGCTTACTGCTTTATATCCCCCTGCTAAGGGTTAAATAGTAGGGCCTGCATGTGGAAAGATCATGGTTATCCTCAAAAAATTGTTAATGCATTATTCACTCGCCAGAAAGAAGAATTATTCATAGAATCCAAAATATGACGTCCTGGGTATGACGATAAACTACATCCAGCAGCAAGGCCTCTGATCGGGAGGTTTTGAGGGGCGTGGAACCACCTCTTAATTACTGGTGTTCCCAGGTTCACTCTGACCCGGGGTGGTAGGATCTGTTAGGGTCCTAGCTATGGGCAAATAGTTAACCCTCAAGCAGGTGTTAAAACACAACGAAAGTATGAAAATAGAGAGTTATAGTAAAAATACCAGTAATATATATTTGAAAATAATATTACCAGCAATACAGTTGACTCTCAACAAAAAACCAGTCAGCATTAAATAACCCATTGAGGTTGATAAGGCGTAAAACAAAATAAACCCAAACCCTGATCTACAAACTGATTTCTTACAAAGAATACATATTCTATTCATACGAACCTATCCTAAACGATCTTGTCGGCAGGAAATAACCCATTAAGGTGTTGATAAGCCGTAAAACAAAATAAATCCTAACTCAGATCTACAAACTGATTTCTTACAAAGGATACATATTCTGTTCATACGAACTTACCCTAAAAATCTTGTCGGAATTAAATAACCCATTGAGGTTGATAAGCCGTAAAACAAAATAAACCCAATCTGCAAATAAACCCTGGTCTACAAACTCATTTCTCACAAAGAATACATATTCTATTCATACGAACCTATCCTAAAAATCTTGTCGCCATTAAATAACCCATTGATGTGTTGGTATGCCGTAAACCAAAATAAATTAAACCATACCAAAATATGACTCGGCTTTAAATAACCAACAAAGAATTGACAACCCGTAAAAAAAATAAATAAAAAATTACATTTCTGCATTTTTACACAGAAATCTTTCCTTCATACAACAACTGCATTTAGCAAATGTTTACCTTGAAAGGTTCTTGAGCCTTGTAAAAGAAAATACAAAAAGTTCCTACCATTTCCTTAATTCATATCATCCACCTCATGATAACCATTCTAAAAGTTGAGCCATGCATTGGACGTTTGGGCATTCCATTCTTCCTGCCAGCTCCTTAATTGTAGCTTGGTGCCAGACAAAGTGTTCATGTTCTATTGTATATTTACGCGTTCCAAACTTTTTATATACGTCTATTTTTTTTACTTATATACTTGATGGACCCCAGCAGAACTCACAAAGATAATTCCTTCCCATCATGCATGAGTACATTTTCAAATATTCTGATCTTTGTTCCTGAGACGCCGATTCATTCACTGTCTATGCTATCCCCACTCTTTCTATATCTAATAAAAATCTCCCAATCTTTTCCCTTAACCGTTTTTTGAGTGTCAACTAATTACAACCTATTCAGAATTTTCTTGCAATTACACTTTATTCCCAGTATGCTTTGCGCGTGAGATATCGTCTGTTAAGTTGGCGGACATTTTTTTTTCTTTTCCGTCATTCAATAGACCCGGGATTAGCTGTGCAACGGATGAATCAAAAGACTGAATTGGAAAGAGCGGAAGTTCTACAGGCGGGACACTTTTTGTGTTCGATCAACTGAAAAGATCCTCTTCCTCGACGATTTTTGCTTGAAATCTTTTCTTTTCTCGACATTTTTTTTTAAATTCTCCTTTCAGTGTGTTTTTTTTTTCAAAATGAATTATAAACGATTTTTAACAGTTTGTCAACC
Organism: Acanthosepion esculentum; assembly: GCA_964036315.1. Taxonomy (NCBI): domain Eukaryota; kingdom Metazoa; phylum Mollusca; class Cephalopoda; order Sepiida; family Sepiidae; genus Acanthosepion; species Acanthosepion esculentum. Next base: position 133,041,069 of record OZ038479.1, read on the forward strand.
TGTTCCTTTTTTTTCAATAAAACGATTATCTTTTGTTTTTACTCCTTTTTTTTTTAGTTTTCATTAACTTTTTTTTCTCAATTTTTCAAATCCTCTTTTCTTCTTTCTCCAAACCCCCAAACAAAAATCAAAACACTAGGAAAGTATAAATATACATTTTTATATTAACAATACACTTTTGTAGTGAAATTACCAGCAAGACATTTAAAATAATTACCAGAAATACATTTTTATAGTAAAATGATCAACAATACATCTTCGATATAATCAATGTGAATGTCAGTGTGTCACTGTGTCACACTTTTTCAACTTTACTCCTAGAGGTCGTACTGCAACCTATCATACCATTTTGGAATCAGAACGACTCCGAGAGCAAATTAAAAACATTCCGGGCCGGATCCGAACCAGCAATCCAGAAATTTGTAATTCCCAAGTTTTCATTACTGCGATTGTTTTCGGATTCCGCCATCTTGGCTTCTCCTGATAAAAACAATTAAAGGGACACAACCCGCTTACATACTGTGTCTATATTTCTGATATAGGTATTATGTACACTATTTACATTATTCGGACTATTGTCCTCATTTTTATTGCCATATTTATTACAACGTTTGGGCCCTTCAGTATCTGTCTATATTTCTGAGATGAGGTATTATGTACACTATTTACATTATTCGGACTATTGTCCTCATCATTGTCGTCATATTTATCACAGCGTTTCGGCCTTTCAGTATCTGTCTATATTTCTGAGATGAGGTATTATGTACACTATTTACATTATTCGGACTATTGTCCTTATCTTTGTGGCCATATTTATTACAACGTTTCGGCCGCTGTACGCTCCGGCCTTCTTCAGGTGGTTGGAATGTCGAACTGAACCCTTTAAACAGTGGATAAAGCGTTAGATAGATCCAGTGACAGGACCCAACTAGTGTGAGTTGAATACCCGGTTAAGGCAGTGGAGAACTTAGAGAGGGGAATTAATAATTATCATACTATTTTGGAATCAAGCCTACTCCATGAACAAATTAAAAACATTCCGTGACGGATATAGATCCGCAAACCTGAATTTTTTGATTCACAGGTTTTCATTACTGCTATTGTTTTTCAACGATTTTTTGCGTGATTTTTAGCGACGAATTTTTTTTGTACGGTAACAATTTTTATAACTTGGAAATACACTCAGGAATAATCGAAATTAATTGCAAAATCCAGTGAAAGTCGCTGATGAAATAAAAATAATTGTTTGTGCAGATATTAAGGACCTACGTGCATCAAAATATCTTTAATTTAAGTGGCGACAGAAGAATTCTTGCTGAACTTTTAAAAGCTAAGCTTAAATGTTAATGAAATACTTAAATGCAGCGATCAATTTTGAGTTTTTCTCTAGTATATTGTTGCCTATCCCATCTACCCCTCTCCACCTATTGTGATGAAGGCCTAATCAAGAGCCCTCCGTAGGTGATAGCTTAAATGCCGCCTAATATGGAGGCTCTTAAGCTAGTTTATAAGAAAAGTGAACATATCACACACATTGATTGTAAAAAGAAATAAGTTTTCACTCATCGTTTTATTTTTTTAATATTATCTGGTAATAAACGGCAGCTAAGTAATTAAAATTTAATTAGGAAATAATGTCCTTCTCTTGAATTAATTATAAAGATTGAATTTTTATATTTAGCATTTGGCAGTAAATAACCCGTAGAGGTGTTGCTATTTAAGTTGAACAAAACCAACTAAGCCAAACTTTTGAAAGACGAACGTAACTTTCAATAACGAGCAGAAAATGTTTTCTAGATTTGTACGTATATCTTTGCGTTGCATTCTGCCGGTGACGCCAGATTCAGCGGTTAACCGATGTTAATGAATCCAGTTGGAAAAGGGCGTGGCGTAAAGTGACTGCAGATGGTGATCTGGTTGGCTCGCTGTTTGTTCAGCGCGAGAGACCAGTAGAAACGGTACTTATTTTCAACCTCTTCATCGTAAACCGAGATACTTGCAATACACCAAATGATCAATCCTTCGTCAGACAAAACTCTGTTATTATTACGAATTCCCTCGGGTCACTCTCACTATTACCGCGTGCATGATAGCGAGTTAACTGATATGTACACATATGACTCTGGAGCCGTAAACAGGCGAGTTGTCGCCCTTGATTTGTTGAGACTACAGGAAACGGAAGTAAAGGCTAGCTTCGATACCATTTATTTTCGCTTATTTTCTCTGGTTTTCTTTGCTGTTTTGCTTGGATTGCAGGGGGGCTGAATTTACATGGACTTAATAATAGTAGTTTCTTTGCAGTTTCCATGTCTGTAAATTTCTTCTGCTGCAATGTTTTCTTGAGTCGTAATAATCGTTCTTTATTGGGTTTTTTTAACTCTTTTTGCATCTTGACCATTGCTTTTCGTTTTATTATATTTTTATTACACTCTCTATCTTCTACTTCTTCTTCTTTTTTGAAACCGCATGTTTTTACTGCTTTTTCCTTATTTCCCTTGTCTTTCTTTGTTTTTTCTTCTTTTTCTTCCATATTTTATCCTTTTTAATATGTTCTTTCCTTCCTTTTTTCTTCGTTTTCTTTGTCTTTATTTTTCTTTCTACTGTTACTTTTGTTGGTGTTGTTCATCATCATGATCATGATCATCTTCTTCTTCCTCATCTTCCTTTTCTTCTTCTTCTTCTTCTTCTTCTTCTTCTTCTTCTTCTTCTTCTTCTTCTTCTTCTTCTTTTTCAAGTATACAGTTTTAACTACCCCGTAAATAAAATGGATGAAAATAAACATAAAATCAGTATAGTACTTTTTATATATATATATATATATATATATATATATATATATATATATATATATATATATAGTACAGGTAATCGATCCGTTGGTATATATTCTGGGTGGATTCTAGTAATATTAATTCTTAAAATTGATCCACAGAGAGCACGATGTTTTTATATTAACACAGCATATGTATTTTTTACAGCAAAAAAAAAACAAAACAAAACAAGAAATTACCTCAACATAGGTATAGTCTATTTCAAGCCGTTCTGTATACGGCTATCATCAGTCTCCAAGTGTCTGTCTCGGAACATTGTTTTAAATTTATTTTCAATGTCAGTCCTCCTCTCGTAGACGCCTTGTTAATGAGACTGGGTTTCTGTTAGCGATTGGTGAGTGCGTAAGTTATCTTATCCCGAGGGTGGAAGCGGTCTGGGGTTGGACTTTATTTATGGCCAGGACTTGTTGTTTGTGGTTTAATATCAGTTCCTACTATGTGGTGTTTCTTATAAAAAAAAATAACCCGGGGTGGTTTTTTTTCTGGGATTCACAGTATATAGTTTGTTTGTTTGTTTGTTTGTTGTTGTTTTTTTACTACGGCTGTATGTAGAAGTCAAGTGACTTACCTGCTAAAATGGCTGCCTTCTTGTGTCCTTTTGGAAAAGCAGGCCAGCTAAGTTTACCTCATTTTATAGGAGAGTACCTAATACACCAGTTAGGTTGGTCCATTTTACTAGAATGGACCTGCCCAACACATTTGCATGAGTTGTCTCTATTCACCCATATATCTCCCCATTAAATGACTCAAGTCAACTGAACTTGGTGGCTACACCTGTTTACTTATGTGTCAGACCACTTGCAAGCTAACCAATATTCAACAGTGTCCAGTATTATTAATAATATTAATAAGCGAAGGGGGATTTAAACTTAAGCCCGTTAAGATTAATGCAAATTAGTTGAGTTATAGATTTATAGATTGTGGGTAATACCGGAGCACCCAATAGAATAAATCACTTATATGCGTACATATCTTCATACATAAATATATGTACATTACATATATGCCACTATAAGTATACATACACGCCAACATATATGCACATGTAATCATATAATTGGGAAATTATTTCTATGCCTACGTTTCGTGATTAGTTCTCTCCGTTAATTTAATAGTTTCCATTGATCTTTATATTATATTATCCTGATTTTCGTTTCTTCTAAACACAGGTTGTATCTATTCCTAAAACTATTGGGGATGTTCGCGAAACCTAGAATTTTCCAATTTATTTGAGTATTCAGTCTCTTTCACTTCAATTCTCAAAATTTCTTCGAAACGGCTGTTTGGTGTTTTAATTTTGGACATTGAATTTCAGAAACTGAAAATAAATTTAAAACAATGTTCGAAGACAGACACTTAGAGACTGATGATAGGCATATACAGAACGGCGGGAAATAGAGTATATCTCTGTTAAGGTAATTTTTTTTTTTTACTGTAAATATATATATAAGGTATTTTGTATATATGTATATATATAATGTATGTATTTTATATATATGTATATATATAATGTATTATATATATATGTATATATATATATAATATATTTTTTACTGTAAATATATATATATATATATATATATATATATATATATATATATATATATATATATATATATATATATATATAATGTTAAAAAGAAGAGAGGTACCGCAAATGTTTTTGGTTGTAATGATTTTTTTTAATATTATCCTTCAATATATTTTTTTTTAAATACACATTACAACCAAAAACGTTTGCGGTACCTCTCTTCTTTTTAATATACACACTTTTCGTTGGAACCACTATAACGTCTTCCTTTTATATATATATATATATATATATATATATATATATATATATATATATATATATATATATATATATATATCTTCTATGAAAATTTTCGGACATTCAGGCCGGTAAATGTTATTTAATACTGTTTATTATAAACAGAGCATTTACTTAAATATTTGTATCTATAAAAAGAATGTATAAACATAAAAATGTCTTTATATATATATATATATATATATATATATATATATATATATATATATATATATAATATGATTCCTTCGCTACATAAGAGTTCTCATGTTTCAAAAACAAAACCCAAAAACCTCAATATAATTATTAAAATTAAACTCAAGCGAAAATTTAGGAATAACCGATTTTGATATTTACGTATCTTTATAAGCATGTTCATTCGTAAAATTAATTACTATGGAATCGACCATTTTCATCAGGGGTATACCAGTTAGTTTGTATCCACATATCAGTCACCTTCGGGAAGAGGTCAAAAAAAAAGAAAGAGGGCTGGAGTGTCCATTTCAAATTTTAATTTCAATAATTAAATTGAGGTTTTTGGCTCTTGTTTTTGAAACATGAGAACTCTTATGTAGCGAAGGAATCAAATTTTTTTTAAAAAATAAATATAATTTAGGCTCTAGTTTTGTACTGAGCACTGTTTTTTTTAAATAAAAACAAAAATACTAAAGAACCCCGGATTATTTACCTAACGTGTTCTTTCCTATTTTTCTACATACCTGCACACACACACACACACACACACACACACACACACACACACGCGCGCGCACACACACACAGATATATATATATATATATCTGTGCGATTATTTTCGACAGACTTTCATGTTCCTGGCTCTTTCTTTTTTTAAAACCTTTTTTTCCCTTCGTGATTGATTTGGCTATTGTTAAATCAAGAATTCGAAGGTTTTTCGACACGAGTATAGTTACCTATATATATATATATATATATATATATATATATATATATATATATATATATATATATATATGAATAAATAATCATTACATGACTTTAATGTAATTGTCACTTCTATTCTAACATTTTTCTTTTCTCGCACTTCCCGAGAGTGGAAATACCTTCTGCTTACTTGCTTCCTTGATAACTATAACCTTCAAAAATTTAAATGTAACGTCAATCGCCATCTTCTGTTTTCTTGAACACGATTCGTCTTTTATTCTTTCCTCAGTCCCCCTATACCCAGTCTTTTCTCTCACTTTTACTCGCTGTGACCATTGCGTATTAGTGATACACTCGGCTTGCTTGGGGTGAAATCATTAAAAGAGGCCGTTTGACCAACACAAGGTCTGACCAAATTTAACTATAAAAAAAGTCATTCATTCCTGTTGTTCACTGCTACTAACAAGCAGATTTTTTTGTTCCCCTGATGATGGCCATGCTGGCCGAAACTAGTCGAGCAACCTAATTGAAATAATAAAACCAAAAAATATTAATATACAACCCAGTGTGTCTAAAAATTTTAATTTTTTAGTTCTTCAATATTTTTATTGTTCAAACCACACACACACACACACACACACACACACACATATATATATATATATATATATATATATATAGTCTACGAAAAACTAGGTAATCCGTATGGGTAGACCCAAGGAGGATAAAATCCAGAGAGCTCAATGTAAATCAGAGCTAATAATTATATATATATATATATATATATATATATATATATATTGTCATTCGTTCGCAGACAGTACAGCTCCTCAGTGCGACTAGACATCCGAATACTTCAAGCCCGAATCGAAACCCAACCGATCAGTCAGAGTTTCTGTCACTGAACTATCTTTATTCGACAGAGAGAAACAACTAAATTTAGAATGTAAACAAATACCAAACAGCCGGAGTGCTCCAATTCATTTTACTAAAGGTATATATATATATATATATATATATATATATATATATATATATATATATATATATATATATATATATATATATATATATATATATATTATACAACTCATCTCACACACCACGTGACGATTGTATTGTGCATGTAAATCAGTTGTGCTACCGGTGAGGAAAAATGTACATTATTAACGTTTTTTTTTCACATATTTTCTTAGAATTATTTTTACCAATATCTGTATCTGTCACTTATCATTCCTCTTATTCTATGTCGTCTTTTTCTTTTTCTTCCTCCTCCTCCTCCTCCTCTCCTTCTTTTTCCTTTTCTTCTTCCTCCTCTTCTTCTTCTTTTTCGGACCTTCCTCCTCCTCTTCTACTTCTTCTTCTTCTTTCTATTCTTCTTTCTCCTTCTCCTGCTCCTCTTCTACTTCTTCCTCTTCTCTTTCCTCCTCCTCCTCTTCTACATTTTCTTTCTATTCTTCTTCCTCCTCTTCTTCTTCATCTACTTCTTCTTATTATTATTATTATTTCTCCTTCTCCCCCTCCTCTTCTTCTTATTTTTCCGCTGCCTCTTTTTCTTCTTCTTCCTCCTCTCCTTTTACTTCTTCTTCTTTCTGTTCTTCTTCTTCACCTTCTCATCTTCTTCTTTTCTTTACTCCTCCTTCTCCTCTTCTACTTTTTCTTTGTATTCTTCTTCCTCCTCTTCTTCTTCATCTACTTATTATTATTATTATTATTATTTTTATTATTATTATTATTTCTCATTCTCCCCTCCTCTTCTTTTTCTTATTTTTCCTCTGCCTCCTTTTCTTCTCCTCCTCTTCTTTTATTTCTTCTTCTTTCTATTCTTCTTCCTCCTCCTTCTATTCCTCTTCTTCTTTATCTTCTTCTTTATCTTCTTCTTCTTGTCTTTCCTCCTCCTCCTCTTCTACTTTTTCTTTCTATTTTTCTTCCTTCTCTTCTTCTTCTTATTATTATTTCTCCTTCTCCCTCTCCTCTTCTTCTTCTTATTCTTCATCTGCCTCTTTTTCTTCTTCTTCCTCTTCTTTTACTTCTTCTTCCTTATGTTCTATTTCCTCACATACTCCTCGTCTTTTTCTTCTTCTTCTTCTCTTTCCTCCTCCTCCTCTTCTACTTCTTTCTATTCTCCTTCCTCCTCCTCCTCTTCTTCTTCTACTTCTTCTTCTTCTTCTTCTTCTTATTATTATTATTATTATTATTATTATTATTATTATTATTTCCCCTCCTCCTCTTCTTCTTCATCCTCCTCCGTCTCTTCTACTTCTCCTTTTTATTTTTCTTATTCCTCCTCCTCCTCTTCTACTTCTTTCTTTTTTGCTTATTTTCTTTCTTATTTTCTCTCAAATAAATTTTAGTCCTCTTCTTCTTCTTCTTCTTCTTCTTCTTCTTCTTCTTTATTCCCAAGCGTTCCATGTTACTGTAAAAACATAACATCTCATTAGCAAGTAAGGGAGATCAGGATGCTAATATATGTCTTACTTCGGTTATTTTTACTTTTTAATGGTTTAAAATCAGAACTCTTTCTTAAATAAGGCAACAAAGTTAACTGTCGTAGATAAGACAACCAATAGAAATGAAAACGTTATTAAATATGGCCGACATTTTTATCGGTACGAGTAACTTAATATACGCAATAATTCTTTTCAATTATTTAGGCCAACGAAACATTTAATTACACAAACTCGTCCTCATTTCAGCCTAACCAGCCGTTTGCTAACTGGGGGAAGCTTTTCGACCGAAGCTGTCACCAGAACAGACATTTAGACGACGCAAAATTCGTACGACATTAACATAGAATATGATCTAATAATTTGTCACTTTTTGGGACAACTGTGGCTTGACTTATTCAGAGCGTTGGAGAACATGGCTGTCCACAATTTCCTGTCTTTTGGAGCTCATAATATATTGTGTCCTATTATTCTTCCTAAAATAACTTCCATTTACTCAGGTTCGCTAGGTAGGTTATATGTTGTCTTTCTCTGTTCTGCTTCCCTTCAGTCTGTCCTGGAAGTATCAGATTTTCCAAGCCCACTTTCTTTATTAAGCGATCTAGAAATTTCAACTATTTCTTCCGAGTATGTGTCCTTTTTATTTACATTTTCTCTAAAACATTGTAGTAGCTTACAGGTTAGGTCCATGATAATCTCAGCATCCTTCTGTAGAACGACATTTCTGTAGTTTCAGTTCTCTTCCAAATCTGTGAAGAGATTGTTTAGCATTTAGTGCCATATAGGAGGACTAATATTACGTAACAGTTCAGCCCACTTTTCTTTGTTTCTGTTGCTTCAAGTCTCTTCTTCATCTGTGAGAAGATTGTCCAGCATTCACTGCCATATAGGAGGACTGATATTAGGTAACAGTTCAGTACTCTTTTCTTTGTTTCTGTTGCTTCAAGTCTCTTCTTCATCTGTGAAGAGATTGTCCAGCATTCACTGCCATATAGGAGGACTGATATTACGTAACAGTTCAGTACTCTTTTCTTTGTTTCTGTTGCTTCAAGTCTCTTCTTCATCTGTGAAGAGATTGTCCAGCATTCACTGCCATATAGGAGGACTGATATTACGTAACAGTTCAGTACTCTTTTCTTTGTTTCTGTTGCTTCAAGTCTCTTCTTCATCTGTGAGGACATTGTCCGGCATTCACTGCCATGTAGGAGTATTGATATTACGTAACAGTTCGGTACTCTTTTCAACACTTTATCAGAAATCAACAAAAATAGACACAAAGACAATCCATAATTGATGTGGGCGATCAAGGCTCTCTAAACTTTCTGTCCTTTGTAACTTTAAGTAAGCTTTCTTTTTTATATCCCTCCTAGTCTACATTCTGCCATCCACAGGCTCGTTGTGTAGGTTACTGTCTACTTTCGTTTGTCCCTCCCTATTTATCAACCTCCCCACAAGGCAAGATGTGACACAGGGCCACTTTTTATCGTGAGGCGTTCCGAGCCCGTAGTCTAGGGAAAAAATTGCCCGTAAACCCCGTATACAGGGGATCGGGTTTGTCTAAGTCTCCAAATTATAATCCAATCGGTTAAGCGGATTTTACAGTTTGCCCACGTAGCTATCGAATGTGACTCAAGGGTTAGGGTTAAAGCGGGTTTAACGGCAACACTGTGGAAAAATTGCTGATGCCTCCTCGGCACTTTCACTATTGAAGACGTCTCAGGTAAATGAGATGTAGCTTAGATGCGGCACAATGATGAAATGGTGGAGCATCCTGTGAGGATCGATCTCACTAATTAGTCGTAAGTGATCTAGCAAGACAAGCATAACAATACGTCGAAATACCAAAATGATTTACTAAGCATAGCTTAGTTGTGACACATGGACGAAAGAGTTGAACACAGAGAGAGGATCGAACTCGGCAACCAGTCGTAAATTGATCTAGTAAGACAAGCTTGTTAACTCTTACACCAAGTCGATTTACCAAGTGCAAGTCCCCTAAGACTTGCGTCAAATCATAGAAGCATTCCTCCGTTAGTTTGACCTTACTGAAGATAAATAATGCATAATAACTAACTAGACTCTGTCCTTACCTGAAATAATACTTACACCTTGTCCTTACCTGAGATAAATAATTAGACTCTGTCCTTACCTGAAATAATAATTACATCCTGTCATTACCCGAGAAAGAAAGAAAGAAAGAAAGACCGGGAAAGAAAGAAAGAAAGAACCGGAAAAAAGAAAGAAAGTGAGGATAGAGAAAGCAATAACGGTCTCGTGTTTAACGTCTGCTTCAGTGAAATGGAAAACGTTCTCAATTTTTATTCTTTTCAATTGTAAATCCTTTAAATAATAAGTTGCATTCAAATTTATGATTTTTATTGTAATATTTTGTTAAAAGTTGTTAAGCTGAAATATTCACTGAAGCAACAGAGGCATTTCCACGGAATTTTATAATCGCCGAACTAGAAAGGAACTTATTCAACAATTTAATTTTAATTCATCAGAATATTAAAATGGGAAAACTGTGAAAGTGTCACGTGTACTACTACAACTAATACTAATATAACTACCCCTACTATTTCTACTACTACTACTACTACTAATAATAATAATAATAATAATAATAATAAAATAATAATAATAATACAAATAATAATAATAATAATAATAATACATTAAAAAAGATTCTTAAAAAGATTCTCACAAATACAGCTCACACATTACGAAAGGATTAATCTGTGTTATCTTGAAATTTGTTTTTTCAATTTTTTTTTTTTAAATGTGTTCAGTGATAATGTCATGATGCTATTTCTGACCTTAGGTCTCTGGTTGGGACCCGGAAGGAAATGAGTATATGCCAGAAATAAAAGAAAATAATAATAATAATAATAATAATAATAATAATAATAATAATAATAATAATAATAATAATAATAATAATTTGAGGGAGATGGCATACAACACTCCCAAATGAAAGAGAAGGTAAGAAAGGAGTACTACAGGCGTGTACGCCTGGTACTAAATACCGAGCTAAACTCAAAAAACCGAATATCAGCTATAAACACCTTAGCTGTTCCTGTGGTGCAATACAGCTTTAATGTACTTAACTGGACCATAGCTGAAATTAAGTGAATGGACGCCAAAACGAGAAAGCTCCTCACTTGCTACCGCATGCATCATCCCAAAGCTGATATTGATCGCCTGTATGTGCCCAGATCCGAAGGAGGCAGAGGACTAGTTCAACTAGAACTATCCTACAAAAGTACAACAAATGGCCACCAAAGATACTTGGAAAAAACAGAAGACTGGATGATGGTATGTGTCAAGGAACATGAAAGTAGTAAGTGTCTCTACTCTGTAGTAAAGGAAGCCGAAAAATTCAAAAAAGAGCTTCAAATGGGCACAGAAATTCAAATACATCACTGTACACCGGCTGAAGCTGCAAAAAACTTTAAAAAAAAAAAAAAAATGCAAAGAGAAATGTGACCGACCAGATAAAGAAACAATGGCAAAATAAACCGCTCCATGGCCAATACTCTGCCCGTACCAAACAAGCAGACGTAGACAAAAACCGCACCCATCAGTGGCTACGTAGTGCAGGGTTGAAAGGTGAAACTGAGGGTTTTATAATTGCTGCACAAGACCAATGCTTGTTAACTAGGAATTATCAAGCACAGATACTAAAATACTGTGTTAGCCCAAGATGCAGATTCTGCGACAAATATCCAGAAACCATTGATCATCTTATATCAGGTTGCACGATATTGGCATCCACTGAATATAAAACTCGGCATGACAGAGTGGGCCAATATCTGCACTGGAAAATTTGCAACTCCTATGGGAAGGAAACTGGAAGAAATTGGTACGAACACCACCCTGACCCGGTTACGGAGATAGGACCTGTTACAATTCTATGGGACTACACAATATACACTGACAGAACAATCAAAGCCAACCGCCCAGACATTGTTATTAAAGACCACAAACAAAATAAGTGCCTCCTTATTGATATGGCAGTCCCTGCAGACTGCAATGTGTCTTTGAAGATATTCGAAAAACTGTCAAAATAAAGGACCTTGAAATCGAAATCTCAAAAATGTGGCACATGGGAACATCAACAATTCCTGTTGTAGTTGGAGCCCTTGGACTGATTGGAAAAGATTCCAGTAGGCTGATTGAAGGGATCCCTGGAAGTCCATGCCTCAAAGAGATACAGAAAATTGTTCTGACAAGTACAGCCCACACTTTACGAAGGGCTTTATCTATGTAATTATTTTTTTATTTTTCTTGCAGTGGAAAGTGTCATGATGCCATTTCTAACCTTAGGTCCCTGGGCGGGACCCGGAAAGAAATGTGTAAACGCCAGATATCAAAGGAAATAAAAATAATAATAATAATAATAATAATAATAATAATAATAATAATAATAATAATAATAATAAAATGTGGCACATGGGAACATCAACAATCCCTGTTGTAGTTGGAGCCCTTGGACTGATTGGAAAAGATTCCAGTAGACTAATTGAGGGGATCGCTGGAAGTCCATGCCTCAAAGAGATACAAAAATATTGTTCTGACAAGTACAGTCCACACTTTACGAAAGGCTTTATCTATGTAATTATTTTTTTTCTTTTTTTTGTCAGTGGAAAGTGTCATGATGCCATTTCTAACCTTAGGTCCCTGGGCGGGACCCGAAAAGAAATGTGTAAACGCCAGATATCAAAGAAAATAATAATAATAATAATAATAATAATAATAATAATAATAATAATAATAATGGGATCGCTAACCTACCTCACAAAAAACTAATGACCCTATACTACAAATAGTAAAACACCAAATCTACTCCATCAAAAAAGACGCTGCACTCTTCAAGAAAGAGCTTAATATACGTGAAATCCTACCAACAAAAAACGAAGCGAATGCCATCTACGCCAAATGAGTAAAACAGAAAGCAAAACAACCCAATGAAGTTATGAAAAAACTGGGAGAACAAGGTGTTGCATGGCAAATACATAAAAAATACGAAAGAAGCAGATGTGGACCAACAGAAAACACATCAGTGGCCGAGGAGCACCGGGCTGAAAACTAAGACAGAAGGCCTAATTATTGCAACTCAAGATCAGACCCTTGCAACCAAATCCTATCACCGTCACATAATCAAAGTTGGAATTAAACCGAAATGCAGGATCTGTTGAAAATATGATGAAACTGTCAAGCATATTATCTCAGGTTGTCCGGAACTGGCAAAAAAATGAATATACTCACAGATATAACAAGGTAGCGACATGTGTGCGCTGGAAGATATGCAAGAAGACATGCCAATTCAAAGTGACTGAGAAATAAAGCCAACAGACCTGATATTATCATAGACAACAAATTCAGGAAGTGTTTGCTTATTGACATGACAGTAGCATTTGAGAGAAGACCCAACATGAAAATTATCGAGAAATTGTCCAAGTTGAATCATAAGCCTTAAAGAAATACAAAAAGTTGTTCTCACAAGTGTAGCTCACACATTACGAAGAATTTTATATATGTAAAATATGTGTTTAAGTGTTTGTTTGTTTTTTTCATTGCTTTTTTTGTTTTTTTCAAAAATGTCCAGTGAAAATGTCATGATGCTATTTTTGACCTAAGACTGGACCCCGGAAGGATATTATAATATATAAAAAAGAAATTCAAGGAAATAGTAATATCTAAAATTATTCTTTTTCTTAATATCTGAATGCCACCCCCCACCCACAAAAAAACAGGAAGCTTTTAAAAAGAAAAGAAAATCATAGTGTTTAATTTAATGATGAAATAGAGTTACAAGTTCCACGGCGATAAAATATCAAACACGTCAAAAATACTGAGGAAGATGCTTTAATAACAGCGATACTCTCTGCTACTTGATAACCAGAAAAGGCCGCCACACACAACGGGATTGAAATCCCATGCAGATAATGATAATAATGGGGTCATTTGATATTTTAATGACGTGTGCAGGCAGACAAGAATCTGCCAGTTTTTTTCTTTTTGTCTAACAAATGCCATAGAATCTGAGCGCGATTTACACTCGGAACTGAGTGAAAATAAACAGAACGCCACCCAGGAAAGTCGATGTTCGACTGGCGTAATAGTTTTACCTGCTGCTGTTATCTATCGCCCACCCGTTTCAAGGTTTATAGCATAAACACCCGACAAGATTATCAAAACATACAATCTGATGCCAAAATCTCACACCACACACACACACAAACATGCGTGTATATATATATATATATATATATATATATATATATATATATATATATATATATATATATAAGTGCGTGTGTGTGTGTGTGTGTGTGCGTGAGTCAGAGAAAGAGTGTGTGTGTGAGAGAGTCTTTCTCTCTTTCTCTCTCTGTCTTAAATTATTGATGGAAGAAGAATGTTTCGTATAGAAAATCTGTACATACACAAACCATATATATATATATATATATATATATATATATATATATATATATATATATATATGTATATATACATATATACATATATATATATATATACGCACACATATATATACCTACATATACGTATATATATAAATATATATCATATATATGCACACACAAACAAACACACACACATATATATATATATATATATATATATATATATATATATATATATATATATATATATATATATATATATATATATATGTAGGTACATTTCATTGAAAACTTCAGACAAGGTGCTTTTATTTAGTTTTTTATACAATTTCTCATACGATCTAATAATTATTTTTCTTTTCGGATGATAAATTATATAAAAACTGTCCGAAAGTTCTTTTTATCCGAGCGCTTTCGGCTATATATTTAGCCATTTTCAAGGATTAAATATTTTAGCTGTTAAAATAAGAAATAATTTTTTGTGTGTATGTTTTATAAAATGTTTTCATTTTTTTGTTTCAAAACACGGTCAAGATATTATGTCCATGTTCAAATTTAATATTATTAAGTGATGATTTTTTTTGTTTTTATTAATAAGGCTTCCATTATTTTTAGCCTATTTTGCATGTAGATGATGCTATTATATTAGTGTTGTCAACAAGTATGTTCCGAATAGTGTCCGGTAGGTCTCCATGAATATTTAAATGACATCTAATTGAGCTATTGTCAGAAAGGTGTAGAGTTAGTCTGCGTGTCAAACATGTTGGAGTGTGGCCTATATAATCATTTACAAATTTTGATTGATCAGGAATATAAATTCCTTAATTTGCATTTAAATTCGTAAATAATATTTGCCCTATTTAATTTTGTTCTAGGAGGTGAAATATTATTTTTAACTATAAGGTTGGAGGTTTTAAATTTTTTGTAATATATAATGAATCTTTTTTTTTTTTTGCTATTGTCAACTGGTGTTATGCATTTTTTTTATAATGTTCTTAATTCTGCATTCATCCTGTTTATAATTGCTGCCTAAATACACAAACATATATATATATATATATATATATATATATATATATATATATATATATATATATATATATATATAATTATATATATATATATATATATATATATATATATATATATATATATATATATATATATATATATGTGTGTGTATAAGATATTGCACATTTACTGCTGGTCTTAATAAAATCACAAATTCAAATTTAAATTATGTAACGGTCAGTCTCTACTCACCACCTTGCGTTGTGCATGAAACACTGAGTCGTGCTTCCTCTGAGGAATGATATATATATATATATATATATATGTGTGTGTGTGTGTGTGTGTGTGTGTGTGTGTGTGTGTGTGTGTGTGTGTGTGTGTTTGTGTGTGTAAGTTTGGGGCTTGTTGGCCGGCAGAAGCGGCAGATAGATAGATAGATAGATAGATAGATAGATAGATAGATAGATATGAACAGACAGATAAATAATGAACAGACTTACTAGATACATACATACATATGAACAGAGATAGATAGACAGACAGACAGACAGATAGATAGATAGATAGATAGATAGATAGATAGATAGATAGATAGATAGATAGATATGAACAGACCGAGATCAATAATTCCTTGCAATTTCGAAGTCAAAAGAAAGAGAAAGTTTCTCACACACACATATATATATATACACAAAACAGATTTTAAATAAAAAACAAAAACTCAATAAATTGACGATTTTCAAGTCGCGTGCCTCAGTCTCGTCTCACCGTGAACTACATCGCTCTCTTCCCATCGCTACGTACAGAGGCCGTGACGCTTGCGTTCACTGCTTTCTGTGTCGTGTCACATGATAAAAATGGCGATCCATCAGAATCATTTGGCGCGGTATTGATGAGAGAAATAATAGGTTAAAAGATGAATCACGTAGAATACGAGACATTTGCTTCTTTTATTTTATTTCTTTTTTTACCAAGCACCGCCTCTTGAGTAGGAACCCGACATTTGTGTCATGCGCAATAAAGTCTAGGTGAATACCCTATTTTGGCATGGTATATTGATTTCGTACATGTACCACGTTACTGATTTGCAATATCGAATAAAAACGCAAAGTTTCATGCGTCGATAGTCAATAACTGTTCAGATATTTACCAGGGCACAATGATATAAATGTGGGGCATTCAATTAAAATTGAACACACAAGAGAAACTGTCGTGTTACAATAAATACACAAATATATATATATATATATATATATACAGGGCGTCCATAAAGTTTGTGTGCACTTTAAAAAAATTATAACTTCATTTGTATTTGCGATATAAATAATTTGTAAAAAGGATTAGAAAGAAGTAAATCTATATTTTTTAAGGTTTTATTGAAATTTTATTTAAGTTTCCACATGTCCTCCATCATTAGCAATACAAAGGGTAATACGATTTTGCAGTTCACGGAAAACATTTGCCAACTGATTTACAGTAATGCCTGAAATCACATTAGTTATTTTAGCTATACTTAAAACTAGGTACATCAAACTTTATAACATTTTTTACATATTATTTCTGTCGCAAATGCAAATAAAGTTATAATTTTTTTTAAGTGCACACGAACTTTATGGACACCCTGTAAATATATATATATTTATATATGCAGAAATATAGTCTTAAAGTGTGCTATATTTATGGGATAAAGTGCTCAATATCAGAGATAGAGCGTGTGTAAATATAAAAGTGGACATGGAAGTCAGCACTTAGAGGCGACAGTCTGTTTCATGCTAGTGCAATCGTCAGGCGATTGCACTAGCATGAAACAGACTGTCGCCTCTAAGTGCTGACTTCCATGTCCACTTTTATATTTATATATTTATATATATATATATATATATATATATATATATATATATGTGTGTGTGTGTGTGTGTGTGTGTGTGTGTGTGTGCGCGTGTGTGTGTGTGTGTGTGTGTTTAAGCAGTAAATTATCTTTTAGGCATGTCTGATTGAATAAAATACAAATATTATGTCTGCTAATTTTTAATAAAATCCGTTCATACTCACGAATAACCTTCCGTGTATTGATGTTAAAGGATGAGAGAAATGTGCTATAGCTGTTTAAATTTATTTTATTTTATTTCCCAAATACTATCACACCTGAAGATGATCTTGGGAAAAGATCGAAAGTACTTGGGAAATTAAAATAAAAGAAATTTAAACAGTTATAGCTCATTTTCATAGCTGAAAAATATAAATTAGGGAGACACCGGTTAAGAAATCAAGGGTGGCAACTCTATATTTTTTCAAAAATTAAGAAAGTTACCAATAATTATAATACTAACCTAACTAGACTAATGATATCAGTAACAAAGAATGTCATGGTAAAATAAAATAATATACAGTAACCTCTATCTATAAAAGGCAGGATATGTGTGTGTGCGTGTGTGTGTGTGTGTGTGTGTGTGTGTGTATGTGTATCTGTGTGTGTGTGTGTGTGTGTGTGTGTGTGTGTGTGTGTAACGAATGCACGGCCGCAATTTTCGACGGATTTGCACCAAAATTTACATGCACATGCTCCAATTTAGTGGAAGGCCAAGACCGACGTTGCATTGCCCAATTCCCATCGATAGTGGAAATGATCGATTTTTTCATGCTTCTACGGCAGTTTTAATGTAGTTTGCGGCCATTTTATACTGGCCAGATGAGAGCCTATAGCTGGCTGCCACGAATAGGCAGGAAGATTCTATTGGCCAGCGTGAGAGCCAACAGCTGATTGACACGAATGTTAACTAGCATGCAAAAAAAATCGATAGCTGCATTCGTCACAAGTGGGAAAAATTTAAATCTGAATGGCACTTTACTCCAATTGGCTCATTCGCTTGCTTAAACTCAACGTTGATTCTGATTCCGCAGAACTGGGTTGGTTGGGTGTGAAAAAGTATTTGTTGTTAACATTCTTTTTTCATTCTGTTTTTCCAGTTACGACTCGTTTTTTAAAGCTGATCGTTTTGTGTTCATTTTGTTTAGTTCTTTTTTCGTAACAGATTTAATGTCTAGTATAGAGCTTAGAAAAAGTTCGCAGTGTCAGATAGGCGAGAAGTAAGGCATGTAGCAACATCAGCACGGCAAAGGGCACTCCTTTCAAGGCAAGGAAGGGCAAAAATATTTTAAATCAAGTGATAGCGATTGCTGTATGAGTCGTACGATTTTTGAATCAAGCACGGGCAACGCCGGGCTATGCTGCTAGTATACAATAAAATAATATAGAATAGAATAAAATAATATACTATACTATAAAATATACTATAAAATAAGGCATAATATGGCATTACTACTAATAATAATAATACATATCAATGGAAAGAAAATAAAATTATAAAAATAAAATAAAATGGGAAAAATAAAATTGAATAAGAGCCTTATATAGCAACATCTTGTTATTCGATCGAACACTCTAGAGAAAAGGCAATTTCAAAAGAGTGACTGCTGCTGCTATTAACACATCTCTCTTCAATTACGAATTTAGCCCTCTTGGCCACTGGCATTTGTACACATTTCATACACGATACGTTAAAATTTAGGTTAGGGTCTCTGACTGATGCCAAATCGGTCGAGTTTTGATCCCGTCTAGCCACACTAATGATATATATATATATATATAAAAGTGGACATGGAAGTCAGCACTTAGAGGCGACAGTCTGTTTCATGCTAGTGCAATCGTCTGACGATTGCACTAGCATGAAACAGACTGTCGCCTCTAAGTGCTGACTTCCATGTCCACTTTTATATTTACACACGCTCTATCTCTGATATTGAGCACTTTACCCCATAAATATAGCACACTTTAAGACTATATTTCTGCATATATATATATATATATATATATATATATATATATGTGTGTGTGTGTGTGTGTGTGTGTGTGTGTGTGTGTGTGTGTGTGTGTATTTAGGCAGCAGTCCTTCTTTCATGCACATTTCATTAAAAACGACAGACAAGTTGCTTTTATTTAGTTTTTTATACAATTTCTCATGCGATCTAATAATTTTTTTCTTTTCGGATGATAAATTATATAACAACTGTCCGAATGTTCTTTTTATCCGAGCACTTTCGGCTATATATTTCGCCATTTTCAAGGATTATATTTTAACTGTTGAAATTAGAAATAGTTTGTTGTATGTATGTTTTTTTTTTGTTGTTGTTTCAAAACACGGTCAATATATGATATGCATGTTCAAATTTAATATTATTAAGTGTTGGTTTGTTTGCTTTTGTTAATAAGGCTTTTTTCTGTCGTTTTTAATGAAATATATATATATATATATATATATATATATATATATATAGAGAGAGAGAGAGAGAGAGAGACATCCAAAATAAGCGCAGATAATACCAACGAGTGTAACTGTCGAAATTCTAACGAATGTCCATTGCAAAAACAGATGTCAAACTGACTATTATTTATCTAAACACTCTTTCTACTATAGAAAATGCAACAGTTAAAAAATTTTATATCGAAAGTACCAAGAATTCTATTAAAAGTACGTGATACCAATATGTATTATCTTTCTCCAATGACGCGTACAGAAATAGGAAATCCCTTTCTAAATATTTTTGGAACTTAAAAGAAGTTAATAAAACCCCTACGGTAAAATGGAAAATACTAAAAAACAAATAGAACTTGTAAATCTTTAAATCAACTTATTGTTCTTATGTTTACATGAAATATTTGAAATTGTCAAATTGCTTACAAAAAAACTATTAAACAAAAGGAGTGAATTAACTATAAATTGCCGGCACAGTTTAAATTTTACCTTAAAATATAGTTAAATTTTAAAAGTTACGTATTACCATTTCTTATAACCATAATTTATTAATCTATGATGGTCCACCTTCTACGAGTAATTACCTTATTTTGTTTATTCAGCTTTAATTTGGCTATGTAATGCTGTCCAGTTAGTATTATTAATATCTTATATAGATATTCCACAATAACCTCCCCCTCTTTTCAACGTCCTTTCAAAAAATTAAACATGCGATATTTAGGTACAATCAAGATACATTTGTCACTGACATATTTCCTACAATTGTCAATGATGGCCTGTGTATGTTCCGGTTTATCATGGCAAGAAAAAATAACTCACCCAACTCCACCCTCTGAGCTTACTTTTCTATTCAGTGCAGATTTGACACTTAATTGGTTAATCAAGACATACCCACAAGTCTATTTTTAATTCTGACCCTATGTTTCAACACCCCCAACCCACACACGAAGACAGCTTTAACTTTCGGAAAAGAGGTAACACTTTGTTTTTAAATTTTCTTAAAAATCATCTTATCACTAGTTACTTACCATCGCCTGAAGAAGTACAATCATTGTATTGAAACATGAAATTTTCGTGTAGCGATTTCAAAATGTTTTTATTATAATCCCTTATAATAAAAATAATAATAATATATTGCTCTACATTGTGTTGAGCACTTTTTTTAAAAGTAAAAGCTACAAACAGTGGAGTTTTACTCCATCTGTTCTTTCTCTCATTTGTATATATATATATATATATATATATATATATATATATATATATATATATATATATATTACATGAATCATTCATACAAAAAACAGATATTGAAGTTAATGATATAAATGGCGAGAATATATCTTCGCAAACAAATTTAATAAATGACATTAACCCCGAACCTGTAGATGAATGTTATGATCCCTGTTAATAAATTCCAGTTGCATAAGGTTTTTTTATATTTTTACAAGATTTCATCTGTGCATACAGACATCATCAGGTATGAAAATATATTTGTTTTTTACATCCAGGTAATAACAGGACAACGAAAGAATAGATGTAATCCGAAAATATGTTTTTAGAAATGTGTTATTGTTAATTGTAAGAAATTTTGCGAAGATATATTCTTGCCATTTATATCATTAACTTCAATATCTGTTTATATATATATATATATGTATATATATTTCAATCTTTCGTGAGCTTCCGATCCTTAGCTATGATTAATTAATGATGAACACGTCATTTTCGTTTATGATTGATTTCATCCCTATTCTTCTGTTAAGATTGGAGAGTAATTATACATTCTTATTGCCTAGAGTCCAATAGTGCTATAAAAACCTCACAGGATTCCAGTAATATATCTTTAATCATTTCTAAGATAATACGGTTAAAACTTAATTTAACAATTAGGCAATGTTGCAGTTACACCTGGTATACATGTGTGTGTGTATGTGTGTGTGTTGAATAATATCAAGAAGTACTAACAGGTCTTATACTACTAAGTGGCGGGTAGTATTTTCATCATAGGACATATCTTAGTATAACCAACACTCACAGGCAGTTATAAAAATGGTAGTAATTTGGGTATGATTGAGGGTCTATGTATATCATGGTTCAGTCAGTTATGTGCCATGCTGACAGGGCAGATTTTTTTCCCGAAGTGTGTTGCCATTTCTTTCTGTGGTAGATCAGTTGCCATCCAAAACTACAGAACCCAGTCTGTCTTACTATTTTACGCGTAGTTGGGAGGAGAAGAGAATTCATACCTTTCCCAAGGGCATTAGCACGTAAGCGATTCGACTGGAATTCGAACTCGGCTGTCCGATTCCTCAACCCGAGCCGCTATCCATTACTCCACTGTTACTCCATCAATAATAATTTTTAGGATTATTATTTTATTCGTAGTTTTTCAGTCCATCTTGTTTATTTTCAATATTTCATTATTATATTTTACGAGTTTTATTGTTCTTAATATTGGTTTTATTATTGTACACCTTACTTACGCGCGTAATGGTTGCCTTTTAGATGAAGCGATTTCACTATTATTATTATTATTATTATTATTATTATTATTATTATTATTATTATTATTGTTGTTGTTGTTATTGTTGTTGTTGTTGTTTAATTCCCAAGTGTATTCTATCTTTTTAGATTATTCTCTTTTCGTGTCTTAAACCTAATAACTATTTATTTATTTATTCTCCAAGGGTGCTTACATCTACGTTCAACCTACTGACCACATTAACTGAACTGATTCCGTCATTACTCATCTTGCTTAGTCTCGTTTTTTCTTTTGACTTATTTTTGCCATACTTAAATTAAATTTCCCATTTTGAACATTCAGTGCAACCATAAGTCCGTAATACAGATGAATGAGTCCCACTGTCTTTTCTAGTTTAATTTGATTAGCGCTGCTCCTAATCTTTACATATTTTTTGATCGGACAAATATTACGGGCTACGTCCTTTGAAGTTGCAGACGACAATTGTTTCCGTTTCAGAAATGATAAATGTCCTTTTCCTTGAAAAAGATTATTCGTTGTACAGACTTTACAATCTTCAAGGATGAAGAGGAAATGGTAATTCCATGTGGCTCTGGTCTGGTATTACAGATTTTATCGATTTAAGAAATGCTATATTTCGGATTATCAGAAAACTCTAAAACGGTTTATATCTCGCGGCTAAAACTTTTGGTTAGTTATCTACACACACACACACACACACACACATACACACACAAACACACATACATACATACATATATATATATATATATATATATATATATATATATATATATATATATATATATATGCTAAAAGGAAAACATTTGGGGCCACTCTTCATTTCTTAAAATACACCTTAAAAACACCTTCCGTAAAAGATAAAATTTCAGGAACTACAGTCTATTTTCTTCCATCTTTCAGTCTCTCTCTCTCTTTCTCTCTCTCTCTCTCTCTCTCTCTCTCTCTCTCTCTCCATATATATATATATATATATATATATATATATATATATATATATAATGCAGGATGTGTTTGTGTGTGTGACGAATGCACGGCCGCAATTTTCGACGGATTTGCACCAAAATTTACATGCTCCAAGTTAGCGGGAAGGCCAAGACCGACGTTGCATTTCCCAACTCCCATCGATAGTGGAAATAATCGATTTTTTCATGCTCCTACAGCAGTTTTCATGTAGTTTGCGGCCATTTTTATACTGACCAGAGTGAGAGCCTATAGCTGGCTGCCACGAATAGGCAGGAAGATTCTATTGGCCAGCGTGAGAGCCAACAGCTGTCTGACACAATGTTAAGTAGCATGCTAGCATGCAAAAAAATCGATAGCTGCATTCGACACAAGTGAGAAAATTTTAAATCTGCATGGCACTTTACTCCAGTTGGCTCATTCGCTTGCTTAAATTCAACGTTGATTCTGATTCCGCAGAATTGGGTTGGTTGGGTGTTAAAAAGTATTTGTTCTTAACTTTTTTTTTTCATCCGGTTTTTCCAGTTACGAGTCCTTTTTTAAAGCTGATCGTTTTGTGTTCATTTTGTTTAGTTCTTTTTTCGTAACAGATTTAATGTTTATTATAGAGCTTAGAAAAAATTCGCAGTGTCAGATAGGCAAGAAGTAAGGCATGTAGCAACATCAGCACGGCAAAGGGCACTCCTTTAAAGGCAAGGAAGGGCAAAAATATTTTAAGTCAAATGATAGCGATTGCTGTATGAGTCGTACAATTTTTGAATCAAGCACGGGTAACGCCGGGCCATGCTGCTAGTATATATATATATATATATAATGGGCGCGTGGCCAAGTGGTTAGAACGTTCGCTTTCTGCCCATGAACCCGGGTTTGAATCTCCTCATGGCCGATTTGTCAGGAAGGCGACTTCCTGATGTCATGGGTCTGGGGTGGGTAGGATGTCAGCGTGCGGCACCTTTGGAAAGTGCCTGAAAACCAAACCAGTGTCAGTGAAATTGGGCAGACAGAACACTTGGCGTTAGCACGAAGTCACAAGTCATCGTGACCGAGGTTTGAGCATGCTGGCGTTGTTCACGTTGTTGATCATTCTAGATAACACACTCTTGAAATGATGATCCCTCTTCTATATAGATGTAGAATAACAACACTTACCGTCGTAAGGATCCCAGCTAGCGTCCAGCTGGTAGACAAAAATAAAGCAGGTTATAACTCAATACAAACCAAGCAAACTGACTGGAATCAAGCTGGTATTTATACAGAAATACCTCCACTCATGTACCAGCAGCCAATCACAGCCGAAGCAATGGACTATCCCACTTGAGCACAATGAGATGCTCCATGGCACCATAAATAGCTCTCTTTCTCAAGGTGGATTATTCTTTGCTCAGCTTGTTCCACAACTGAGTGCTTATTTTTGACAACGTGATTGCTCTACAATAGATATATATTTGCGTGTGTACACGTGAACGATCCATGATATTATCCAGAAGATAATAGTAATCAGGTTAATATTAGTATAAAAAAAGAATCCTCTGGTACTTTAGATATCTGTGTCAAATTTTCTGTCGTCTGTTACTGAAAGAATTACCTACAATTTCTTCATCTAATACAAACAACCGAAATGTAAACAAACAACTACATGTATAATGTTTAACCATGTGTCCATCTCCCCTACGTCATTGTTAATGAAACGTATAAGATTTAGAAAATAAATATTATACCTAACACTTATAAACGTCAAAAAAGAAAAATCTTCTAAAATTTCTAATAATCATGGGGTGAAGAAAGAAATTATTATAATTTTTTTAAAGTGTACACGAACTTTATGGACACCCTGTATATATTATTCCAGAACCATTTTTCAACATATTCAAGATGACCTTCACCCTCTAACCTTCTGTCCTGGAGTAAGAAGGTGCCTCACAAGTTTCACATATGATTTCATTTTCAAGTCTTTTTTCACTGCGCTTTGGACTGTCATAGCTGAAACTCCTCTCTCACGTGCCAAACGGTTTATGGACTGAGTTGGATCTTTTCTAATTGATCTCTTTAGCTCTAAGTTGAAATGATGATCCCTCCTCTATATAGATATATATTTGCGTGTGTACACGTGAACGATCCATGATATTATCCAGAAGATAATAGTAATCAGGTTAATATTAGTATAAAAAAGAATCCTCTGTACTTTTAGATATCTGTGTCAAATTTTCTGTCGTCTGTTACTGAAATAATTACCTACAATTTCTTCATCTAATACAAACAACCGAAATGTAAACAAACATCTGCATGTATAATGTTTAAGCATGTGTCCATCTCCCCTACGTCACTGTTAATGAAACGTATAAGATTTAGAAAATAAATATTATACCTAACACTTATAAACGTCAAAAAAAATCTTCTAAAATTTCTAATACTCATGGGGTGTAGAAAGAAATTATTGGAGCGATTGTTTATTTTTCATCCTTGGATCAGCAGATAGTATAAAAATCATAGAAAAGTATAGCTTTATCTACCTTGTGTAAATCGTGTGTGCTTTGATGAAAATGTCTGTCTAGTCAGGAAGTGAATTAGTGAAATGACTTTGTTACTGGGACACCATGAAGTTCCTGCCGGAAGCGGAATGGTTTGTTAATTTCCAAAATGGCCGCCATTTTCCTCGGCGCAGTTTTTCTTAATTCTATTATCGGCTGCGGCACCGGAGAGATAAAAAAAAATACATCATCTATAAAATATATTATTGTCACTGTCTTCTAGTTTAAATAGCGCAACCGCTCGTATCCGAAGATGCTAATTTTTGTGACGTACGGTGACCGTTAATGATTGAGTATAACTCAAGACTTCAGTGTTAAAATAAAACAGTATTTAATTACAACCGCAAATAAATACTTAACAAGAACAAAGAAGTAAAAGTCAACCAAACAAAAATTAACCATTTCAGTGAATACCTTGTTAGTAGCGCGGCTCGGCTTAACGTCTGTTAAAACCTAATTCAAAACTCAAATCATTGATGCATAATAATTCACACTAATTCTACTGGATAATTCCACTCAATAGACATTCCAGTCAGTAGCCTGACACCGCTATTTATACACCTGACAGAAAACATATATTCATAAGCCCACGGTGTCGGTAATTACTCCAGTCAGTAAACACTTCATTATAGCTTTAAAAACGGACATATTAAAAAAGTATATTCTAATGAACGACGCATACAAATTATTGTGACGTATGGTTGTCGTTAATGATAGTAATAATATAACTCAAGACTTCAATGTTAAATTAAAACAGTATTTAATTACAACCCCAAATAAATACTTAACAAGAACAAAGAAGTAAAAGTCAACCAAATACAATTAACTATTTCAGTGAATACCTTGTTAGTAGCGCGACTCGGTTGAACGTCTGGTAAATCTTAAATCCAAACCCAAATCATCGACACACAATAATTCACACTAATTCGACTGAATAGTTCCACTTAATAGTCACTGCAGTCAGTAGCCTGACAATTTTATTTATACACCTGGCGGGAAACATAGATTCATAAGTCCAGGGTGTCACGCTCGAACCACGGTGTCGGTAGTTACTCATTTTCTTTCTATGTGACACTAATCAATTATGGAGGCAGCTAATCCCCGCTGTAGACCCCTGCTCAGACATATACCCTGCTCAGATTATACAGTAACTATGCTGAGCGGACCTTAGTTACAGTTTCTGGAAAAGAGCGCGTTATCTAGCGTGATCAACAGTCTGAACAATGCCAACACGTTCAGAACCTCGGTCACGATGACTTGTGTCTTCGTGCCAGCACAACCATCAACGGCTTCCAAAGAGTTCCGTCTACCCAATTTCACTCACAAGACTTGGATCAACATGTGGTATGGTTTTCAGGCTCTTTCCAAATGTATCGTCCGCTGGAATCGCCTCCCCCAGACCGATAACACCAAAAATTCGCCTTTCAAACAAATCGACCATGGTGAGATTCGAACCCGGGTCTCATGTTCAGAAGGCGAAAGTTTTAACCATTCGGCCAAAATGCAAAAAAAATGTAGGTACTACGAAGGTCACTCTGAAACTAGTGCCTCCTAAATGCCTATGGCGTCATAGACGGATGTTGATAGTGATTTTCCAAGCTTAGCTTATATGTGGCACAAGTATAAAGTAGGGGGCGCCCAGTGAGGATCAAACTCACTACTCAGTCGTAATTGCCTATGGCGTCATAGACGGATGTTGATAGTGATTTTCCAAGCTTAGCTGAGATGTGGCACAAGGCTAAAGTAGGGGGCGCCCAGTGAGGATCGAACTTACTAATCTAGCGAGACAGTTTTGCTAACCACTACACCGCCGCCCAAAAAGACGGACGTTGATAGCCATGGTAAAGGAGGTCCAATCTCGCCGCCAATTTCCACCAATACCAACAGAACGGCAGTCTGGCAAAATAACGTCTGATATGAAAGTGGATACGAAACTGAGGTAGGTCATTGGATTCCTCCACGAGGAAAAGCACGAAGTCGTTAACATTCATCGAAGCTTGTTGAATTTTTCCAGAAACCGAACAGTGGATGTGAGCAGAGTTAGTGCGTAACACGTTTCATCATTGTGCGAGCAAAGGAGTCGACTCTTGTTTTGTTTTTCCTTATAAGACCGCGATACGGAGAATCGCCTCACGGATGAAGAAGAGAGTTGAAGCAGCTAAGAGCTACAAAGGAAAAGAAGTTGTGGAGAGCCATGATTGCACACATTGTTTCTGGATTGTCTTGACGCCTATTTGTTGTTGGAATAGAGTACGGAACAGTTATGGAATATCAGTCCTCCTATGCAGCAGGGAAAGATAGACAAAGAAGACAGTTGAAGCAACAGAAGAATGCTGAGAATACCGTGAACCTAACATGTGAGCTACGACGGAAAATGGAAACAAAAAGAACCCTTATAGTTAACATTAGGATGATACAGTTGAAATTTCTAGGGCGCATAATAAGGAAAGACGGCTTGGTAAATTTGATACTCACTGGGCAGATTGAAGCCAAGATGGACAGAGGAAAATAACGCATAACCTACCTCGAGAGCTTGAGTAAATGGATGGAAGAACAGGGTTTAGGAGAGATAACAAAAAGAGAAAATTTATTAAGGATTTACAAGGAACATGACATTTTGAAGAGTCATGGT
>OZ038479.1:133076938-133111938 GCA_964036315.1 Acanthosepion esculentum
TTTGATGACTGTCCCGCTAGTTACCTGCATACAAGTTCACATATTGTGCAACAGTGAGGATCTCGGGACATAGTCACAGGAATATTTGCTGACGCTTTTTGCTGTTGTCTTTCGTCTCTCAGCCGATCAACACGACTGATTCCGAAAATTCTGATTGTTGTGGATTCCGGGGATGGAATCCTGCACAAATAAATAAATAACGCCAGTAATTGAAATAGGAAAAATAAATATATTGAACGTAAGAATACAAACTTGAAATGAAGATTAGTAGTCCAGGAAAACGGGTTAGTTAAAAGTATATGTACAAGTCTCTGTAAGTGAAGCCGTAATTATCTCTCTCTCTCTCTCTCTCTCTCTCTGGACTCTACGTATCTCAACCTTATCTGAACGTATGTCTGCGTATCTCCAGCTCTGTCAGTATAAGTATACTTTAGACGAGTCCATCTTGTGTAAAAGGGGAGAGCCCCACAACACTGATACAACTGATTTTTCTGTATGAGACACAATAACAGGTAAAACTCTTCAGGTTGTCTTTATACTTGAGCCATGACCGTGCAATATTCCTTTGTCCACTGCCAAGCTGGCTATACATGAGGTCCTTAGTTATACTGTCGTCACCCATCATATTAAGGGGTATACAAGTCCACATGTTGTGAAGAAACTGTGAGGATCTCGGGACATAGCCACGGGAATATTTGCTGACGCTTTTCGCTGTTGTCTTTCGTCTCTCAGCCGATCAATACGACTGATATCGAAAATTTCTGATACAACTCTGTCACAATTATCTCCAGTTATTTCTATCCAGGGCATCTCACTCGAAGTTAGTATATGGCATATCGACAGCTTAGAGGTTACTTTTTAGCTTGTCTTTATACCTGAGCCATGGACGCCCAGCACATCCTTTATCCACTGTCAAGTTGGCTATACTTGAAGTCCTTAGGTATTCTGTCATCACTCATCTTTGCAACATGACCAGCCCAGCAAAGTTCTGACTGCATCAAGAAAGTTTCAATTTCACCAATGTTTCATTTTGCGTGACGATCAACATTGGACACCCTGTGGTAAAAAGTATAGCCACAGATCGCGCGAAGACAGTATATACATTACTTAGTAGAGCTTTAAAATTATATGTTAGTTGTATATCTCTTTTTTTGTTTTAATATCGATTTTGAATAATATTCCTTTGAATATAGTCTTATTTGATATTTTATCATTTTTTTTTTTGTTTGTGTTAGAGATTTTTGGGACTGTGTGGACTAGTGAGCCAACCAAAATGAGCTGATTCATTTTATAGTTGATCAACAGAAGAGTTAACCAATCAGAAAGCTTAAAATATTCAATTCAACACGTATAAAGGCAGCCATTTTGTTTTTTCTCCGAATATTCACTTCCAGCCTCTGATATTGACGACCTGAAGAATTACTTAACAGCTGCTACTTTCTCCGAATATTCACTGCCAACCTCTGATATTGAAGACCTGAAGAATTACTGAACAGCTGCTACTTTTTCCGAATATTCACTGCCAACCTCTGATATTGAAGACCTGGAGAATTACTGAACAGCTGCTACTTTCTCCGAATATTCACTGCCAACCTCTGATATTGAAGACCTGAAGAATTACTGAACAGCTGCTACTAGAGATATTGGCGTTGTTCCTTTGAACACATTACGTACTGCACTGGATTCTATATTCAAAGACTACGGTGAACATGGTCAACATCCCTCTGTCTTTTCTACAAATATTTTCATGGCAACTGCTACGACAAGTTTTTTTTCCCCTGGTGCCCCGACTGCATGAATTTAAGGGTGTTATTAGATTGGCATTTAGGTCCAACTGTTTTACTGTCGTAATAGTTTAATGTAACCGCCACTTCTTCTCCAACAGTTTTTTTCTCGCACTTCCCCTCTGTGAAAATCCCTTCCTTCCCTGAAAGCTACAATCTTCAAAAATATAAATGCTACGTAAATCGCTATCTTCTGTCGTCTTTTACCTCGTTCATATTTTATCCTTTCCTCAATAACCTTATACCCATTCTTTTCTCCTGATGTCATTCTCTGTAACCCCGTATAAGTGACACTCCCCCACCTAGCTTGGGGGTGAATAATTTTTTTTAAAATGATTAAGACTGCCACCTCTGATGTCGAAGACAGAACAGCTGCTGCTAGTGGTATTGGCGTTGTTTCCTTGAACAAATTACTTACTGCGCTGGATTTTACATTCACAGACTACGGTGAACATGGTCAACAGTTTGTTTGTCGCTGTTTCATAGTATTACCAGGTCATCTCCTCTTCATAGACTTAGGCCTTTTTTTTTGTTTATATTCGTAACTAGTTTTTGTGTTTATTGAATCAATAGCTTCATCTGCCACAAGAAAAGTTCGTTCTCTGTGTCGTGTCAGAAAGCTTTTTCTCGTCTGAGTCCATCCTTCAAATGTATAAATCAACCATCCGTCCCTGCATGAAATGAAATCATATACGGTCTGGTGTCTCCGCTGTCTGTCTCGATGTCCTTGAAAAAATCTAGAGACGAATATGCAATATAATAGGTCCTGCTCTGGCATCTAGTCTACAGTCGCTCTCTCACAGACATGCCGTGGCTTCCCGCTGTCTCTTCTACATGTATTTTCACGGCAACTGTTTCGACGAGCCACTTTCGCTGTTTTACAGACTGCATGAATTTAAGCGAGCTACTAGGCTGGCATCTCGGTCCCACTCTTTCACTCTCAAAACGGTTAAATCCGTCACTTCTACTCAAACAGCTTTTTCTCTCGCACTTCCCGTCTGTGGAACTCCCTTTCACTTGCTTGCTTCTCCGATAACTATAATCTTCAAACATTCAAGTGTAATGTCAATCGACATCTGATACCTTGATTTTGTTCCCCGTCCTTCTCTGTATCCTTTCCTCAAACACGTCTTTTTTCTCATGTTCTCAATTTTCTGTAACCCTTTGCGTGATAGTGGCACTCCCTCTTTGCTTGGTGTAAATTTCTTTAAAAAATGCAATATAACGTTCCGTCATAGCTTCCCGTGGTTACATCGATGTTTTTCTATTTTTTTTTTTGTTCCTTTAACCATAGTTTCTTTTATCGAATAGAAGTCGTTTTCGACAGTGCTTTCTAATTTCTTCGTTGATCTGTTGTGATTATTTTTATGTTCCGTTGCTAGTGCGTGAGCCTTATCTAATATACATTCAGTGATGGACGGAAAGGATTTTTCATATATCAATTTGGACGAATTCACGTTTAAGCATGTCTATTATATTATGGAACCAGTGTATTACTGATCTTGCATTGTTTTGATTAATCTAGACACACGGTTATTTTCTTCAGTATAAGCTTTCAGATTTTTGTTTCTGCGCTTTGAAGTTTGGTTTGTGGATATTTTTTATGCAATTAATGCTTGTAATTTTGCCAGGCACTTTATGCGATCATGCAGGTTGAGATTTTGTGTGATTTCTCAGGCTTCGAGCTTAATTTGGTCTTCTCATGCCTCAGGTGTTTTCCAGCATGTTTTTGGTTCATTTCGTTTCTGTCTCCTTGAATATCTTATTGCAGTTTTAGTTTGTACATTCTTCTGGTTGTTCTCGGCACGAACGCAGACATTGCCTGAATTCAAACCTACCTTTGATTTATTCCCACTTTTAATCTCCTTTTGAATTTGTCTACGTTTCTGTGATTATCTTTTGTCTGATTAGGTTCGTTATCTAGTTAGTCGTGATAGAGCAGGAGTCTTTTGATTTGATGTTATGTGTATATGTGTGTGTTTGTGTGTATATGTATATATGTTATGTCTATCTGTATGTGTGTGTGCATGTGTGTTTGCGTGTGTGTGTTTGTATATGTATGTATATATGTGTACCTGTATGTGTGTGCATGTGCGTGTATGCATGCATGTGTATGTGTGTACTTGTATGTGTTTGTGCGTGTATGTATATATGTGTGTGTACCTGTATATGTGTGTGTATGCGCGTGTATGTTTGTATGTGCATGTATATATATATATATGTGTGTATGTGGGTACCTGTGTGTGTGTTTGTGTGCATGTATATGTGTGTATTTGTGTACGTGTATGTGTGTATATGTGTACCTGTATCTATGTGTGTATATGTGTGTGTTTGTGTGTGTGCATACATATGTGTGTACCTGTATGTGTGTGTGTTTGTGTGTATGTATATATGTGTATGCTTGTACCTCTATGTGTGTATGTGTGTGTGTATGTATATATATATATATGTGTGTGTACGTGTATATATATATATATGTGTGTGTGTGTGTGTGTGTGTGTGTGTGTGTGTGTGTGTGTGAGAGAGAGAGAGAGAGAGTGAGAGAGTGTGTGTGTATGTGTGTGTTATACCTGGTTTCAAAAGAAAAGAGGTTACCGGCCATATCGCGTTGAAACTTCGGTTCCGTACGATTATCGAAGTGAACAAACATCGGAACTGGAGTTCAGAGAGCTGAGTTCGAATTCCAGTCGGTTTCGTTATATTCGTTTACGCGCATATACCTGTGGAAAACGTACGAATTCACTTCTTCTTTGCCCGTTCTCCAGGTTATGGGTTAATTAGTAGCATCTGTATCAGTAGAAGCATTATTATCGCCAAAATATTCCTATGTAAAATATATTCTGGCTTTAAATATTCTGTAAAAGGTTGATAAACAGTAAAAAATATAAATCATTTCATTTTATTCCTTCTATATAAACCTTTATTTTTTTATTAATATTAATTTGTATATTGATGGTAGTGGTATGTGAATATCCTGCATTGAATAACTGATCATGGAAGTTTTACTTTTCTGAAGGAGGGTGTGCATACAGCTAGTGCGTTTTAATGGTTCCTGGTTCCTTGCTATAAATATATTGTTCAACATTTTCTCTATTTACAAAGAAAGAAAGCTCAGTATCTGTGAAGACAGAAATCAACATTGTCGTTTTTACACCTGAAGCGACCTTAAAAGCATAGGTCACTACTTTATTCACAAGTGCATAACAAAATGGAAAACCCTCTTAGTGAGGTGTTTTATTTCAAAATGCCCTTTAAATGGCAACTGTCTATAAAACAATTTAATATACCAAGCAACGGTATGATGAAAAATAAAAGCTAGTCGCATGCATCATTTAACAACAGAAGGAAGGTAAATAGCACAAAAGTCCTAAAATTACATATGGAATCCCAAATAGTGAAAACGCACCAGAACTAAAATAGGAAAATAGCATCCGATTATATCATCTCAAAATTAATGGTCTTTGCCTAAGGGAGAATGTAATAATAAACATCCTGTATTAAAATATATATATACATTGTTCAATCTATTTCTGGTTAGAAACATGCAAAAACTCTGAAAGACCATGATCCTTCAATTTCTATTGGTGGTAGACCCGTCTGTAAATCTACATTTTGCAGACGACATTGACCTCATAGCAAGTAGTAAAAGCGAGCTCCAGGGTTTGATCAATAAACTTTTTGAAAGAGCAGGAGTATATGGAATGGAGGTCAGCACTGAGAAATCCAAATGGTGAAGAGCACAAACAGTAACACCTGTGTCATTATTACGATGAACGGGAATTCACTGAAGGAAGTGTTCCGTTTTAAATACTTGTCTAAAGATGGTATCTGAAGCTCGGATGTCCGCACACAGATCTCCACAGCCATGACAGCCATGACAGGGATGACAAGAATATGGATGAGAAAAATCAGCTTTCAAACAAGGTAGAGTCTGTACAAATCACTGGTAGTCTCCACTTTCCTATATCGATGTGAAACGTGGACACTGTTTGACAGAATCAGAGAGAAAGATTCAAGCATTTCAGTTACCCACCCCCCATTTAGGGATGTACCTCAGTTGCACCCAAATGTTGTTACTAATATTGTTTTTCAGGTGGGCTGACTTTAAACTTAAACTGCTCCAATTGAACGGCAAAAATTCCCATTAATGAAACACCCGGTCGAAGACGAGTTATACCGCTAGATTTTTGTTATATGTATATATGTATATATATACATATATTTGTTTGTCTTCGTGTAAATTATAGATTCCACAGTTTTTCATTTTCTTTATTTTTTACAGTTGCCGAACAATCTGACGACTTATCCTGATTCTCATCAAATGTTTAGGATGATGAGAAAAAAGCACTTCAGGTAATGGTTTTTTTTTTATTTTATGCTTTCCTTTTTTTTAATTTCAAGAAAACTTATCTGCACTTTTGTCTTTTTGATCTGTTCGCATCTGTTCAATTATCTCCTAAATACTTGATTTTTTTTTTTTAATTTAATAGTCTACCTCACTTGGATTACATCTATTAGTCTCATTATCGATGAATCTATTGATCGATCGATAGACTAAATTCCTTTCGCACTCTCAAGAGTATTCTGTTCATACCTATCTGTCGATCAATCGATCGTTCTTGCTTCATATCTGTCTGTCTATCCAAATCTGCTCGTATCCATCTATCTATTGACCGACCTCAATCTCTTCCTATCTATCGATATAGGGCATTCTGTTTATATCTATCTATCTATCTATCTATCTATCTATATCTATCTATCTATTTATCTATCTATCTATCTCAATCTGTTTCTTTCTATCTATGTCTCTCTCTCTCTCACTCTCTCTCTCTCTCTCTCTCTCTCTCTCTCTCTCTCTCTGTCTATGACAGTCTATTGCTATCTATCTATCTATTGCAATCTGCCAAAAAAAGGAATTATTCTTGCAATCGAAAATATGATCCGGCTTTAAATAACCAACAAAAGGTTGACAAGCCGTAAAAAATAAACCAGTCTCTGTTTTACATGTATCAGTACTATATATCTCATTATGTGCTTATCTATCCACCTCAGTCTATAAAACTACCTCATTTTGTTCATACCTCTCTAGCTCTTTTCTCTTTATCTCTCTCACTATATATATATATATATATATATATATATATATATATGTTGACCATGTTCACCATAGTCTATAGAATCCAGCGCAGTACGTGATCTGTTCAATGAAACAACGTTAAAGGTTAACACTCACGTGTCAGACACTCTACTGAATCTGACTATATCGCCAATACCACCAGCAGCTGTTCTCTAATTCTTCAGTCTTCGATATCAAAGACTGGCAGTGAATATTCCGGAAAAAAACATGGCCGCCTTTATAAACGTTATATTGGTGAACTATAAATGAGTCAGCTCATTTTGGCTGGCTCACTAGTACACCAAGGTACCCAAAAACTCCAGCAATATACAGTGCGATGGGTAAATTATCGCCATATTATATTTTTAATTTCACGCATGCGCGTTGTATTTTATACTATAGTAGGGCCAGTTGGGCACCTATGTGAGAAAAAGGGCACCATGACGCAATTCACTTCACTAGAAATCTAGAAACGGTATGCCGTATTGTTTGGTATTCGCACCGAAAGCTCCAATACGAACTTCCAATCTGAGGACATTGCAGGAGATATGGAAAGAGTTGGGTGAGTATAATTGTGATTACGAAGGTTTTTGGCGTGAACACGAGTGATAGCGACGTTATGCCTTCATCCATCTTCTCAACACGCGGGCCTACACTAAGTGTATTGAGAAGGTAGTGCTGCCCCGGGTCTATAGGGTGGCTGATGGAAGACCCTATCTCTGGCAACTGGATTCTGCACCATACCACACAAGCAAGAGAACCCAGTCATGTATGTTAGACAATTTCTGTGACCACATCACCCCTTACATCTAGCCACCTAACTCCCCAGACTGCAACCCCATAGTTTAGTATGTGTGGGGCACAGTTGAGTGAGACACCAACAAAACTTCTTGTAACAGCAAAGATGAACTGAAGGCAAGGATTATGGCAGCATTCACCAACTTAAACAAGGAGACCGTCCAGAAGAGTGGCAGGAGATTCCGAAGTCGTCTGTTGGCGAGTTTACTGAATAAATTTACTCTTTAGTATTTCAAGATATTTTTGTGACATTTTCATAAATATATCTGTTAAAATGAGATCCCAATGTGATTTTAAATTTTCACGTAATTTAGACGACAATTTACACTTCGCACCCTGTATATATCATATCTATCTATCTATCTATCTATCTATCTATCTATCTATCTATCTCGGGTTGTTTATTATCTATCTATCTATATCGGCTTGTTTGTTATCTATCTATCTGTCTATCTCGGGTTGTTTTTTATCTATCTATCTATCTATCTGTCTGTTTGTGTATCTATCTATCTATCTATCTATCTCGGTTTGCTTGTTATCTATCTATCTATCTCGGTTTGCTTGTTATCTATCTATCTATCTATCTATCTGTCTGTCTATCTATCTCGGCTTTTTTGTTATCTATATATCACTATCTTGGCGTGTTTGTTAACTATCTATCTATCTATCTATCTGTCTCTCTATCTGTCTGTCTGTCTCTCTCTCTATCTATCTATCTCGGCTTGTTTGTTATCTATCTATCGATCTATCTATCTGGCTCAGACTGCTTACCTTTGAACATTCCTCTTGTATTTGCCGATGTCGTCATCTCTGTACGCATATTTCATCTTTTCCTGTCCACATTTTCTGCCCGGGTTAAACCAGAATGTCCAGCTCCATTTGGACAGCAGCTTTCCTTTTGCACTTAGAATCGGAATATCAGCGTCCCTCTCTGGTTCACAAGGCATTACCAAAGGAGAAATGCCAGGAAAACTTGACCAACCTTTGTTAGTAATTCCATGCACACACGACATTCACACTTTTACAACGGCTTTGTGCCACATGCCGTTCAAATGGGAGGTCAGAGAAATAGCCATACCTACCTCCCTACACACACACACACACACACACACACACATATATATATATATATATATATATATATATATATATAAATTGTATATATTTAGGAAGCAATTTTTCATTAATGCATGTTTCATTAAATAATATAGACAAGTTTTGTCTATTTATTTGAAGTAAGTTCCTTTCATATTGTCTGATAAGCTTAATAACATTATCATTGAAAGACGAAAGAAAATCACTATATTGATACATGTTTAAATCCAATCTAAGCATTTGGCTTACATAAGCCATTATCAAAGATGACAATTACATTTCAATATATCAAACAATACACGGACGAAACAATAATGTTTTTGTTGCATTATAATGTGATTAAGCTTATCAGACAATATGAAAGCAACTTACTTAAAATAAATAGACAAAACTTGTCTATATTATTTAATGAAACTTGCATAAATGGAAAAGGCCAGCCTAAATACACACAATATATATATTATGAAATGGACAAAGTCCGACAATTATTTTAAAGACATTTTTATGTTTAACCTTCTTTTTATTGATACAAATATTTAAATAAATGCTCTGTTTATAATAAACAGTATTAACGACATTTACCGGCCTGAATGTCCGAGAAATTTTCATAGAAAATATGTGTCTTCCGACAGGAATCGAACCTGTATCCTATAAGGAACCGTCGGATGGCCTGAGGTGCTTTTACCGCTTTAGCCAAAGAGGAGTGTTTCAGTTAACACTGTCGATTATACTGTTTTTAAAATACAATACTCCATGAATTTCTCTAAATCAGTAAAGCAGATCAGGCTATATGACGGTTCCGTATAGGATACAGGTTCGATTCCTGTCGGAGGACGAATATTTTCTATGAAAATTTCTCGGATATTCAGGCCGGTAAATGTCGTTAATACAAAATTGTCATGTTCGTTATTAATTAATCATAGCTAAGGATCGGAAGCTGATGAAGGCTTGAAATAACGTTCTAAAACAATAACACACAACGTTGAAACTGTACACTACCTAGATGGGCGACTGCTTTGGGAATACCAAGTACTGTAACCTTGGATGTACAGGTGATATGGTTTACGGTCTTATCACATTGATTCACCGTTTGCCGGACGATCACATTTGGATACGGTATGAATCCAACTCTTTTCCCCAGCCATGGGTTTATTAGTAGGACTTTTGGCAGCAAATCATTATTACTGCTACTTAAATCCTTACAACTTAAAAATATTTTCTGGCTTTAAATGAAGTGCGAAGAGATTGATAATCCGAAAATCAAATTCAATATATCATTAATAACAATTAATTTTAAGTCATCTTAACATTTGATCACCATCAACATTTCTATAGTAGGTGCTGTAAGCTAAGCGAGAAATCTTCACTACGATATTTGTCGGACCATTTTAGACATGTTTGAATGCCCACAGAACCTTCTTCATAAATGACAAAAAATTCTGTCACTTAATAATCTGCCCTCTTTTCTTGATTTTCGGTTTTCTTTCCTTCGGTATCATCGTCGTTGATTTTTTTTTCTTCCTCTTTTATTTCCCACCGTGAAGGAGGTACTGTGGAGTATTGGATAGTGCCTCGGATTGCGAAATCGAATTCCATTCGAGATCATTTTATTCACTTTCGTGGTTAATATCGTTCTAAATGATTGGAATCCATATCTTCCTCCCTATGGCTAAATAGCAGGGCAAATTGGTACCTATAGGTTTGGTTGGTAACCAATCTAATAAGAAAAATTCCGAATGCAAAACAGCCTGGAGACGGTTGGCCACCGTTAAGCTATCTTGCCCAGGAAACACCGCCGCTTCTGTGACTGGAGTAGACGTGATGCCCCCTAAACCCACAGGGGTTACGGCATTTCTGATCATGATTTTATTTCCCAGGATTCAAAAAAAAATTAAAAATTTTTCCGTTTCTGAGTCCAAAGATTTATATCTGAACGTCTCAGCTTGGGGTAATGGGTAACAAGCTGGCTGAGCATTATTACACAATATGCACACTTTTATAACCTTGTGCCAAACTAAACAAGGTTTTGGTTTATGCAGCAAGATTAAAATACATTTTTTAAAACAAATTTTCGATATTAATCTTTCTTGAATAGTGATTTTCCAAGCGTAGCTTAGATGTGGCACAAGGCCGAAAGTATGGGGTACCCAGTAAGGATCGAACTGACTCTTCAGTCGTAATTGTTCTAGTGAGACAAGCTTGTTAACCATTACACCGCCTCGAAGTGCCCAAACCATCTATATAGTGATTTTCTAAGCGTAGCTTAGATGTGGCACAAGGCCGAAAGTGTGGGGCGCCCAGCGAGAACTGAACTCACTACTCAGTCGTAATTGTTCTAGCGAGACAAGCTTGCTAACCATTAGACCGCCACGAGGTGCCCCAGGGATTTTCTAAGCACAGCTTAGATGTGGCACAAGGCCGAATGCGTGGGGCGCCCAGCGAGGATCGAACTCACTACTCAGTCGTAATTGTTCTAGCGAGACAAGCTTGTTAACCATTACACCGCCTCCAGGTGCCCAAACCATCTATATAGTGATTTTCCAAGCGTAGCTTAGATGTGGCACAAGGCCGAAAGTGTGGGGCACTCAGCGAGAATCGAACTCACTACTCAGTCATAATTGATCTAGCGAGACAAGCTTTCTAACCATGTCGTGGTGCCCATAATTGTAAGCTTGTTAATTTATACATGGTGATTTTTCCAAGCGTAGCTGTGGCACAAGAACGAAAGTATGTGGCACCCAGTGAGGATCGAACTCACTACTCAGTAGTAAATGTTCTAGCGAGACAAGCTTGTTAACTATTACACCGTCATGAGATGCTCTAATCTTTCTTGAGTAGGCTAACCATTTTGTCATCTTTTCAGCATCTTCATAAATCCATCCCGATCTGGTTTTTTTGCATTCTTAGAGGAAATTGATTTTCTTTCCCATTATAAGAATTCTCTGAAGACATAAAAAATGGTAATCGAAAGGCGTATTATCTGTAGAACAACGCACGCATGAAAGCAGCCCTAAATATTATAAGGGGTGATAAACCGTAAAAAAAAAACAAATCAATTAATAAAAACCTTATATACTATAATCTTAGCCACTTTATGCCAAGAATCATTCCCTGACTATCGTCTTTATCTTCATTCCATTCTTACATCCATATCACACACTTCAATCAATAATCCTCTACTCCAAGTGGCTTTCGAGCCTTGTATTGGGTGAACTTTAGTACGTGGGTAAAAAATTCCCAGCTGACCCGTAACAACTTTTCTAGTCGTCAAGATGAACGACTCTACTAATGATCAACAGGTAAATTCGATCCACACGTTGTACCCTATGCCTTTATATGGATTCGCTATTTCTATGGTAACAGTTCAAGTGAGCTCCATTCTTTAGTACCACCAGTTCAGACCCTTCCGACTAGAACTTGCCATGATACATCCACGGAGTTGAATCACACACGTTTCCCCCGTATACAAGGAGGAAGTTCCAGTTAAACAGATTTTTAACGAGAACTACTACACTTCGAAATAAACGCCCGCAGCCCTAAATACTATAAAGGTTGATAAAGTGTAAAAAACAAATCGATTAATAAAAACCTCATTAGACTAGAATCTTAGCCTCCTTATGTTCATAATCTTCTCTATCATTTCAGTTTTTTCATAACTAAAACTTAAATCTGTCTCTATCTATCTATCTATATATCTATCTAATCCTAATCTGTTCATATCTATCTATCTTATCCTAATCTATCGACACCTGATCTGTTCATATCTATCTATCTATCTATCTATCTATCTATCTATCTATCTATCTACACCTGATCTGTTCATATCTATCTATCTATCTATCTATCTATCTATTTAAACCTGATCTGTTAATATCTATCTATCTATCTATCTATCTCATCCTAATCTGTTCATATCTATCTATCTATCTCATCCTAATCTGTTCATATCTATCTATCTATCTCATCCTAATATGTTCATATCTATCTATCTATCTCATCCTAATCTGTTAATATCTATCTATCTATCTCATCCTAATCTGTTAATATCTATCTATCTATCTCATCCTAATCTGTTCATATCTATCTATCTATCTAATCCTAATCTGTTCATATCTATCTCTGTCTAATCCTAATCTCTTCATATCTATCTATCTATCTAATCCTAATCTCTTCATATCTATCTATCTATCTATCTAATTCTAATTTGTTTCTATCTATCTATCTATCTATTTCATTCGTTACAGAATATCTCGCTAGCTGTCTGTCTGTCTCACTCTTTCATTGTCTATCATTCTAGTTTTTTCTAACTTTTGCAATATGAATTTCTTGCAAGTCCTGTTCACTTTTATCGCCTCTAAGAATTTCTATATTGTTGAATAATTGGATGGCAATTGCTTCAGA
The DNA here is from genome assembly GCA_964036315.1 of Acanthosepion esculentum. Classification (NCBI taxonomy): domain Eukaryota; kingdom Metazoa; phylum Mollusca; class Cephalopoda; order Sepiida; family Sepiidae; genus Acanthosepion; species Acanthosepion esculentum. Next base: position 133,090,133 of record OZ038479.1, read on the forward strand.
AATGACCTACGCCATCCTTCAAGGGTGTTATTAGTTCGAGGTAAATCAACATTTATTCTCTCAAAACAAGCCACATACGTATTTCAAACACAGGCATTTCGAATAATTATCATTTAGCGTAATTGTCCTTTCGATTAATTTCATTCATACAATTTACAATTCGAATAGATACAAGTGTCATTCATTAAATAAAGGTGAATTGTTCGGTATAAGGACTTCTAATACAGATAGAAGATTACTTTTTTTTTCAACGTAGTCTCCCAGCACAGTCACACACTTTTTCCATCTGTGCACAAGCTTCCGTATTCCCTCAGCGTAAAAATCTTTGGACTGATGTCTGAGCCAGTCGCTCACAACACTTTTGACTTCATCGTCACTTTTAAACTTCGTGCCTCTCGTGAACGCTTTCAAGGGACCAAACAGGTGAAAGTCTGAAGGGGCAAGGTCTGGGCTGTAAGGGGGATGAGGGATCAGTTCCCAGCCCAGCTCGTTGATGATCTGCACCGTTTGGGCTGCTGTGTGAGGCCTTGCGTTGTTATGATGCAAGATGACTCCTTCTGACTGATGACCCCTGCGTTTGTCCCAACAGATAAGCTCAATGTCCTTGCAATGTCACCCTTCTGTCAGACTGAATGAGGTCATTGACTGATTCGATCACCTCAGGAGACCTCACTTCTGTAGGCTTCCCAGGCCTGTCTTCATCCTCAACACTGCTCCGTCCTTCTTTAAACAATTTAGCCCACTTGTAGACATTTGTTTGGCTGAAACATGTGGCACCATACACAGTTGACATTCTCCTATGAATTTCAACTGGTTTGCACCCTTCAGCAACCAAAAACTTGATAACTGACCGCTGTTCAATCCTGGAGCATGCTTCTTGGTCGGCCATCTTTGTTAATCGCCAAAACTCTCAAAGTTTTTTTTTAATCTGCAAAAGAAATTAAATCCAAGTGAAAAAGAAGTAAAACAAAAATAAAATAAAAAAGAGTAAGCTTCTATCTGTATTAGGAGTCGTTATACCGAAAAATTCACCTTATTTATTGAATGACCTTCGTATTTTTCGAATAATTATTTTCGAACAATGTTCACATAATCTGCTAATCACCAGGAGAGTAATCAGTTGTGCCTATTCACTTTTTTCACTGACATGAAGCTGAAAGATTATATTGAATCTGCTCCTTGAAAAGTTGATTCACTATGTCGTGCCAGGAAATTTTCTCGCCGGAATTCATCTTGTACATTTATAAATCCACAATTCGTCTTGCTAATTCGTCTGTTTTTTAGTGCTGTTTTTAGCAAAAGTATTGCTATTGTAATATGAGATATTAAAAGAAAAAAAACAAGCGGGATAAAATTTTGTGCAATTTTGACGAGTAGTTTGCACTGTCTCTTTGAGCTAAGTTAGAAGTTTAAATCTTAATTTTAATGATAAAATGGCTGAAAGGAAATATTGGATACAAATGACCCATCTGAGACATATGTTAACAAAAAAAGTAATATATCCAGTACCAGTTCCCGAAGAAACATCTCATGTGTGTAGCCTATGCATGCTGAGAAAAGTTCAATACCAGAGCATAGAACATGATGGGATGACAATTGCTTCAAAAAAGACCTACGCCATCCTTCAGGGGCGTTATTAGTTCCAGATAAATCAGCATTGACTCTCTCAAAGCAAGGCCACATACGTATTTCAAAGATAGGTATTTTGAATAACTATCATTTAGTCTAATTGCCCTTTCGATTAATTTTCATTCAAACAATTTACAATTCGAATAAATGTTCTTTGATTAATTCTTTTCGAACAATTGTGCATATGTGACGTTGTGAATATGTTACTCTAGCAATCAACTATTTCCTTGCCCCACCTCCGCCACCAACTGAGTGCTCATCCTCATTTTATGGTAACGGTGTTATGGTAACGTTGACAAGTGCCATAAATGACAAATTCCCCACTGGCCATCTGTCAGTTCAGAAAACTTGTCCGACAATTAACCATATTTGCGGAAGTCATGAAATGTCTTTTCCCTTCTTTTTAAAAATGAGAATCGCTAATTTAGATGCTGACTTGACGTTATGATATCTTCCTAGAATCCACAGTTCCTTTTCTTTTACTTAAAACCTTATTATATCGGATACTTCGTGTTTGAAATAGACGCCCCGCTTATATTTATTAAACAGTGTATTACGTCTATCGGCCTGCGCATTCGACAAATCTTGCTTAAGAAAATGCCGTTCCCCGACAAGGATCGAACTTACGAGCATGTTTTTAGGGAGAGAAAAAACGCCGTTTGATTAGAAGCGTCGGATTTTTTTTTTAATCATTAATTCTTTTAATATTCCTTTCCTGTTAATGTAACGTTAAACTGCACTCTATTCGCCACATGAGAGATAATGTGGCAGACATATTGTGGAAAGTCTGCTAAAATGTAAGTTTTTGTTACAGAAACATTGCAGTGACGTCATTCCTCTAGCTCAGTAGTTTGGCCTTGTGCCAGACTAGGTCATTTTGAGCAAATACTTTCAGAAACTTGCTGAGTCACAAAACTGCGCATTTCGCCGGGGTGCCAGGTTTATGCGTTTGGAAAGTAGGGGCGCTTAACATCACGGCACGCCTGCAGGACTTCACCCAGGAGCAATTGCCTCACAAGCTTTTCAATGTACGTCGCCCCGTAACGGACTAAACCCATCTACAGACACTGTGGTGGTTGAACCTTTTGCCAAAAGTACCAAGGTACAGGTTTGAAGTCCAGATAAAATACTGTGACCCGTAACCCATCAGGGTCGTAGGAGCACCACACGTGACACAGCCACCGCTGCGCAAGATAGCCTGATGGAGCCCAAACCTCTTCAAAGTTTCCTTGTAGACCGGTTGCTATAGAACCCAATCTGTGCTGCTGGGGGTGGGGGGGTTATTCGTACGTTTCCCAAGGGTATTAGAACGTAAGCGAATGCAATGTATCTGACTGGAATTCGAACTCGGCTCTCCGATTCCTCAATCCAAGCCGCTATCCATTACTTCACCTTGCCTCCAAAGAGACAAAAAGCTTAAAAAGTTCACTGAAATTTCATCTTGTGCCATGCATTAGTACAATACCTAAATATTATCACCTATTCTGACCACCATCTTTGACTTGGTAGATGATTCCAGACAAGTGTGTTTAATTTGGGCGGGCTCGGTTGGCAAGCAAAAACTCTAACGAATTCATTAACTTTGCTCCATGCAGAAAATGCCAGTTTGCAAGTAATAGGAAAACACGGCAACTGGGTAATCTCCCTTGAGCTGTGTAATTCATTAGCGGTACACCAGGGGAGGTCAACCCAATGAAGTGATATTAACATAGCCGCAATAATTCTGGTAGGATGTTAGTTCAGGTCGTATTACAGACTGGTCTCTTCGAACACAAAAAATAGATACATAGATAGATAGATAGATAGATACATTGATAGATAGATAGATAGATAGATAGATAGATAGATAGATAGATAGATAGATAGATAGATAGATAGATAGAAAAATTGATGATAGACAGACAGACAGACAAAAGAATAATGATATGTAGCTAGCTAGATAGATAGATAGATAGACAGACAAACAGACAGACAAATGGATAATGATAGATAGATAGATATATAGTTAAAGAATAGATAGATAGATAGATAGATAGATAGATAGATAGATAGATAGATAGATAGAAAAATTTATGATAGATAGATAGACAGACAAAAGAATAATGATATCGAGCTAGCTAGATAGATAGATAAACAGACAGACAGACAAATGGATAATGATTGATAGATAGATAGATAGTTAAAGAATAGATAGATAGATAGATAGATAGATAGATAGATAGATAGATAGAAAAATTGATGATAGATAGATAGACAGACAGACAAAAGAATAATGATATCTAGCTAGCTAGCTAGCTAGATAGATAGATAAACAGACCGACAGACAGACAGACAGACAAATGGATAATGATAGATAGATAGATAGTTAAAGAATAGATAGATAGATAGATAGATAGATAGATAGATAAACAGACAGACAGACAAATGGATAATGATAGATAGATAGATAGTTAAAGAATAGATAGATAGATAGATAGATAGATAGATAGACAGACAGACAGACAAATGGATAATGATAGATAGATAGATAGATAGATAGATAGACAGACAGACAGACAGATGGATAATGATAGATAGATAGATAGATAGATAGATAGATAGACAGACAGACAGACAGATGGATAATGATAGATAGATAGATAGATAGATAGATAGATAGATAGATAGACAGACAGACAGATGGATAATGATAGATAGATAGATAGATAGATAGATAGACAGACAGACAGACAGATGGATAATGATAGATAGATAGATAGATAGATAGATAGATAGATAGACAGACAGACAGACAGATGGATAATGATAGATAGATAGATAGATAGATAGATAGATAGATAGACAGACAGACAGATGGATAATGATAGATAGATAGATAGATAGATAGATAGATAGATAGATAGACAGACAGACAGACAGATGGATAATGATAGATAGATATATAGATAGATAGATAGATAGATAGATAGACAGACAGACAAATGGATAATGATAGATAGATAGATAGATAGATAGATAGATAGATAGATAGATAGATGTGTACAGCAGTCGTGTGGAGAGAAAGGGATAAATGCGTATATATCTGAAGGTATAAAATATATGTGCGTCTGTGAATTCATAATTATTTATACGTGTGTGTCTGCCAATCCTAATGTGCGTATTTTAAATAAATATTCACAAGACCCAAGAACCATTCAAGATAGAGTGTTACTGAGTGATGTATTATGAACACTAACCTCAAAAACATCGGCATCTGCCGGCTTTACACTAGCGTCTAAAACGTCCGTATAGACCCGATTTACACTAGCGTCAAAAAGGTCAGTATAGGCATGGTTCTACGCTAGCCTCAAAAACGCCGTTATAGGCCCGATTTACATTAGCTTAAAAAAACGCCGGTAGAGTCCAGATTTAAACTAATGTCCAAAATGTTGGTATAGTCCGGCTTTACACTAGCGTTAAAAACGTCGGAATTGGCGCGGTTTACACAAGCGTCAAAAATGTTGACATTCAGGGGTTAGACAAAATAATTATTTAATATGAAGTTGGTCCTCCTTTAGCCTCATATACAGGTTTAATACGTCTAGAAATGGAATCATACAGCTTCCTGACTTCATCCTGAGGAATTTTCAGCCATTTTTCCATTAACACCTGCTCTAGCTCTTTAAGACACGACGGTGGAGAATAGTGGCTCCTAAATTGTTGCTCTAAAATGCACCACAAATTTTCAATAATATTGATATCTGGAGATTGGGGAGGCCACTTTCATGCTCTTCATAGCAATCCTTAACCACTCGAGCGGTATGTATTGGAGCATTATCGTCTTGAAAGATGCAGTCACCATCAGGGAATAAAGTATTGGCCATTGGATGAACATGATCTCCCAAAATGTTCAGGTAATCTTTGCTGCTGATTCTACCATGCAGTGTAACTATTGGACTGAGACATTTCCATCATATAGTGGCCCATACTATCACTGATCCAGCACCATGCTTCAGTTGGAAGAAGTCAGTCAGGGTTGTAAGCTTCTTTGGGCTGCCTCCACACATAAAATCGCCCTGAAGTTGAGAAAAGAGAAAAACTGGACTTGTTTGAGAATATGACTTGCTTCCATTGGTCTGCAGACCAGGCATTGTGATCTCTGCACCACTTCAACCTCTTCTGAATGTTGCGAGTGGAGAGAAGAGGTTTCCTTACGGCGGCTCCTCCATGATATCCAGCCTTATGGAGCTCACAGCGAACAGTTTTAGTAGAAACTGGACTATTAATATGATTATTCAGCTTAGCAGTTACTTTGGCCGCAGCAGTCCGATGTCAGTAAGGCTACAGTTCCTAGAAGTTTTGCCCTGTTTCTCGAATTGCGTCATAGTTCTTGATATGGTAGCTCTTGAAAAACTAAACAGTTTAGCAACGTTAGTGATCGCGGCTCCTGCCATGCAAGCTCCAACAATTTTCCCTTTTTCGAACTCGGAGAGGTCACGCATTTAGCTTAAATTTTACTAAATTCTAAAAATAAATAAGACAAAGACAGTAAATTAGATAAATAAACGTATTTACAATAAATATAACCTGCAATTATGGAGTTTTAGTTAAAGTTCTTAATATAATAGGTCTTTGGAATATAGGAGTGGAATTTGCACCTGTTCCAATTATTTTTGTCCAACCCCTGTATATATATATATATATATATATATATATATATATATATATATTCAAATCATTTTGTCCAAGCCCTGTAGATCCCGTTTGCACTAGATTAAAAAAAAGTAGACGTACGCAGGTTTAGGGTGAATTCTCTATTTATTGTATGTTCCGGGTCCCCTCGTTATATGGGCAATGATTGATTCCCTACAGCCTGCTATTTCTTGGAAACATTTACAAGCGATTGTCCCTATGCCAAGCCTTCTAACCTCCATTCACATAGACTCATGTAGCTGATCAGTCGCCGCGATTTTTCCCTTTTGCCCTCAATATGCTCTGAGAGGCTCCTATAGCCCAAGCCATCTTTTCTCATTATATATCAAAAGCTGTCTTTTTCTAAAGTGTTTATTTTACTCCCATTTTTAAGACTTCCTCGTTGTTTACTCGCTCAGTCCACCGAATTCTCAGCATCCTTCGATAGAACCAGATTGCTCTTCATTTGTGAGTAGATTTTCCAGCATTCACTGGCATATAGGAGCATTGATATTATATAAGAGTTCGGTACTCTTTTCTTTGTTTCTGTTGCTTCAAGTCTCTTCTTCATCCGCGAGGAGATTGCCCAGCATTTACTGCCATATAGGAGGACTGATATTACGTAACAGTTCAGTACACTTTTCTTTGTTTCTGTTCCTTCAAGTCTCTTCTCTTTCTGCTGCAAGTGGATTAATATGACGAAGAGTATATCCTGTGACCTTTCCATTACTCTTACTAAATATGACTAACAGAATTCTTTGAAAACAGAAATACATAATGCCCTATTGAAAGATCAATACTCTAATTGTCGAAGAGGTCAAGAAATGGAATTGAATCAGAGTGACCAACTGATATCATAGCGGTGAATAAGCGACAGAAATAGAGGCAGTAAGGGGACATAATATAAAATAAGGATAACAGAGGGAGCAGAAGGTCGGTTGAATTGCACAGTAGGAACAGAATGTGGAGAGATGAGATAAATTGGATTATTTGGAAAGATCAGCACAATCACGATTTGCCATGGAAGATAGTGGGAAAACGGCATTTATTGTGCAGTGATTGCTGCTACTGGTGTTGACGGTGGTGGTGGCTGTTGTTGTGGTGGTGATGCAACATTTTCAATTCTATATTAAAAATCATTCTACCATCTGCCATCTGTGTTCGGTTATTTTAATGCGCATCGCGACACGTGGCTTAAACATTCTGTTATTGATACTGCCAATATTCAAACTTTCATTTTTTTTCCCCCATTGCTCACTCCCTTACTCAAATCGTGGATTTCCCTGCTCGATACTCTAAGCAATCTGCGCAACTTTCTTCTTTACTTGATTTGTTCCTTAGCTCCTCTCCGTCCTGGGTAAGACGATAAACTACATCCCCGTCCTGGGTATGACGATAAACTACATCCGCGTCCTGGGTATGACGATAAACTACATCCGGGTCCTGGATAAGACGATATACTACATCCGCATCCTGGGTAAGACGATAAACTACATCCGGGTCCTGGATAAGACGATAATCTACACCTGCGTCCTGAGTATGACGATAAACTACATCCGCGTCTTGGGTAAGACGATAAACTACATCCACGTCCCGAGTAAGACTATATACTACATATACGTCCCGGTAAGGCGATAAACTACATCCGCGTCCTGGGTAAGACGATAAACTACATCCGCGTGCTGAGTAAGACGATAAACTACATCCACGTCCTGGGTAAGACGATAAACTACGTCCAACAGCAAGGCCTCTGTTGATTTTGAGGAGCGTGAAACCACCTTTTAATTGCTGGTATTCCCAGGTCCACCAGGTGCACACGAACTTTATGGACACCCTGTATATATTATTCCAGAACCATTTTTCAACATATTCAAGATGACCTTCACCCTCTAACCTTCTGTCCTGGAGTAACAAGGTGCCTCACAAGTTTCACATATGATTTCATTTTCAAGTCTTTTTTCTCTGCTCTTTGGACTGTTATAACTGAAACTCCTCTCAAATGTCAAACGTCTTATGGACTGAGTTGGATCTTTTCTAATTGTTCTCTTTAGCTCTATGATGAAATGATGATCCCTCTTCCTGTTGTGATCTCCTGATCCAGTTTTCCTCTCTATTGTACCGTTTTTTAAAACTTCTTCACCATTCTTTTGATCTTTTTTAAAAGGACATTTAAGATGGAATCCAGAGTTTACCGGACGTAACAGCAAAATGGTCTAATTGTTAGATTAAGTTTTAACCGCTTTATCTTAGAAATGATTAAAGATATCTTACTGGAATTCTTCGAGGTTTTTACAAAAATAATGGACTCTACTTTGAACAAAAAGAATGTATTTAGCTCTAAGTTGAAATGATAATGTCTCTTGCTGTTGTTACCTCTTGATCCAGTTTTCCTTTCTACGTTTTCTTCTTTTTTAAACTTATTCGTCTGTCTTTGTGATGGTTCTTGAAAGGACTTTGAAGATGAAAGCCAGAGTATGAATGTTAATATTATTACTGAGGGTGTCCATAAAGTTCGTGTGCACTTTAAAAAATGTATAACTTTATTTCTATTTGCGATAGAAACAATCTGTAAAAAATGTTATAAAGTTTAATGTACGTAGTTTTATGTATAGCTAAAATAACTAATGTGATTTCAGGCATTACTGTAAATCAGTTGGCAAATGTTTTCCGTGAACTACAAAATAGTATTACCCTTTGTATTGCTAATGATGGAGGATATGTAGAAACTTAAATAAAATTTCAATAAACCTTAAAAAATATAGATTTACTTCTTTCTAATCCTTTTTACAAATTATTTCTATCGCAAATACAAATAAAGTTATAAATTTTTTAAAGTGCACACAAACTTTATGGAAGCCCTGTATATTTGTTGTCTCAGATGTTTCACGTACGATTTCATTTTCAAGTCTTTTTTCACTGCTCTTTGGACTGTCATAGCTGAAACTCCTCTCTCACGCGCCAAACGTCTTATGAATTTAGTTGGATCTTTTCTAATTGATCTCTTTATCTCTAAGTTGAAATTATTAACTATTTTTCACCTCCACAATTCCCACTTTTTTAAAATTACTCACCGGTCTCTCGATGGTTCTTGAATGGACTTTGAAGATGGAAGCCAGAGTATGAATGTTGGTACCATTAATGAAGCCCTGAATTATCTTTTTCCTCTCACCATTGCTCATTTGGTAAGACATAGTGGGGCTGACACAAAACGAATTTAACCTGTTCTCTTCCTAGCTGTATAACTCAAAGGGTTTTTTTAGTGATTCATGCGACAAATAGTATCAAGATGGCTAAACGTCTTATCTGAGAACCTGGAAAAACGAAACTCAGTTTAGTGGGATTTTTTTCCCATATTAAATATTTTGTAGGATGGCGAATAATGCTGTAACACGATTTAGACAATTTTGTTGTTACACACAGAATATATATATATATATATATATATATATATATATATATATATATATATACTTTGAATATACGCTCTTTAGCGCTAGAGGGCGTCGTCAGTGATGTTCTGAATTGGATCATTGGGCAGTTTCGGGTCTTTCAAACATCATACTGACCTCACCAAGTCGACCCCATCAGAGCTGATCGGACTCTGATACGCCCTCTAAAAATGCTTACAGACACTAACTTCTATAATATACCCCGTCATCGCGCATTTGATTGGTAGTTGATCAATAGCCAATCACAATGGTGTGTGCTCTATTTAAGTTGTTTGCGGGGAATTTTTTTTTTTTTCTTTTTTAAGTGGACGTCCTTTCATCGGATACTTAGAAGGTAATTATGTTTCCCGTTTTACCCACATCCCAGTAAGATTCTTAGTACATCTAATATATTGCTTTTTACAAAAATAAAAGGGAATTCGACCTTAAAAGGACTTTAAAAAACTTATTTACGAATAAAATAAATTACAACGAGTTAAACCGAGAGTACAAATAGATATAATTAATAAAATTGTTTAAAACATATTGACGAGTTAAAAAAACCTTTAATCTATCGAAAATAAAATTTTAAATTTAGATTATAAAAAGAAAAAAATTACGAAACGGGACGAGGGGTAATTTTAAGACACCCATTCGTCGGATACTTAAAAGGTAAATATGTTTTCCGTTTTTATCCACTTCCCCTCAAGTTTCATTTTACATCTAATATATTACTATTTACAAAAAAAAAGATAAAAATAAAAATAAATTCGGCCATTAAAAGACTAAATTACTAGTTTTTACGTTTAAGATAAATAACTTACAGCGAGTTAAACCGAGAGTACATATAAATATCATAATGAAAATCGTTTAAAATATATTCGCAAGTAAAAAAAAACAAAACAATGGTTATGCGATATAATTCTTCAACATTTACGCAGAATGAACGTAAAAAATAAATTATCCTGCTATTTACCCATAGTTGGAGGGAGAAGAAGAGGATTCACACCTTTCCCAAGGGTATTAGCATGTAAGTGAATGTAATCGACTGGAATTCGAACTCCGCTCTCCGATTCCTCAATCCAAGCCGTTATCCATTACTCCACCGTGCCTATATATATAAATTGAATTTGATATCAAAAGATTGAGATATATAAAAACATAAAGAGAAAGATGGTGAGTGAGATGAGCAAAATTAAATAAATAAAACTAAGATAGATAGATAGATAGATAGATAGATAGATAGATAGATAGATAGATAGATAGATAGATAGATAGATAGATAGATAGATACGAATAGGCTGAGATAGATAGAGAGAGAGAGATATAGATACGAATAGGCTTAGATAGATAGATAGATAGATAGATAGATAGATAGATAGATAGATAGATATGAATAGGCTGAGATAGATAGATAGAGAGAGAGAGAGATAGATAGATAGATAGATAGATAGATAGATAGATAGATAGATACGAACAGGCTTAGATAGATAGATAGATAGATAGATAGATAGATAGATAGATAGATAGATAGATAGATAGATACGAATAGGCTTAGATAGATAGATAGATACGAATAGGCTTAGATAGATAGATAGATAGATACGAATAGGCTGAGATAGATAGATAGATAGATAGATAGATAGATAGATAGATAGATAGATAGATAGATAGATACGAATAGGCTGAGATAGATAGATAGATAGATAGATAGATAGATAGATAGATAGATAGATAGATAGACGTACAGATACGTGTAATTGATACCTAGACAAGAGAAAGTAGAAGCGACTCGTCAGAACTGAAGCGAGAGAAGCGAAAAGATCAAATCGCCCGATCGATTAATCAATAAGATTGAGTAGATTGATCTATTGATGCCTATCGATCAATAAAGCTGCCAATCACAAAGCAATAAACATTATTGCAACGGAGACAGCAGACAAAATTAGCAGCCAGGAAAATCTTCCCGGCATCGTATCGGCGACCTAGTCACCGTAAATTGCCGACATCTTTAAATTGGTATCAAAATCGAATTGGCCATCGACGTTTCTTCCGACAAGGGACAATGCCAAAGTGGTCCTAAATACGAGTAATTCCCCCCCCCTTTTTTTTTCTTTTTCTTTAGATTGCGTTTATTACCAGACGTTAGATGTTTATGGGCCGACAACTTTCCGGTGCTCTTTTCGTTTCGGGGATTGACAATTACAATTGAGAAACGAGGGAAATCTGAAGACTTAAACAGACATGGGGAAAACACCACCATCGTCGATCATTTGTCTGAAATACGTTATCCTTTTAACAAATATTTAAAGGGGGGTGTATTGACGGTAGTGTTTATTCCCAATCAGAGTATTACTTGGAAAAATTGATAGCAAATATAATATTAGTTTTGTTCTTTTGATAACTTTTTGTAGATAGATAGATAGATAGATAATAAACAGACTTAGATAGATAGATAGATAGATAGATAGATAGATAGATATTAATAGACTGTGATAGAAAGATAGATAGATAATAAACAGACTTAGATAGATAGATAGATAGATAGATAGATAGATAGATAGATAGATATTAATAGACTGTGATAGAAAGATAGATAGATAATAAACAGACTTAGAAAGATAGATAGATAGATAGATAGATAGATAGATAGATATTAATAGACTGTGATAGAAAGATAGATAGATAATAAACAGACTTAGATAGATAGATAGATAGATAGATAGATAGATAGATAGATAGATAGATAGATAGAGATTAATAGACTGTGATAGAAAGATAGATAGATAATAAACAGACTTAGATAGATAGATAGATAGATAGATATTAATAGACTGTGATAGAAAGATAGATAGATAATAAACAGACTTAGATAGATAGAAAGATAGATAGATAGATAGATAGAGATTAATAGACTGTGATAGAAAGATATATAGATAATAAACAGACTTAGATAGATAGATAGATAGATAGATAGATATTAATAGACTGTGATAGAAAGATAGATAATAAACAGACTTAGATAGATAGATAGATAGATAGATAGAAAGTGGAAGACTGAGGCAGATAGATATCAAATCTAGACAGAGAGATAGATATCAGTTATCTGTTACAATAATCTAAATATGAATCCATCTCGGCCCCCAACTCCGTGTATGGGTCGAATAGCAGGCCAGTCAGTGTCCTATAACCTTTGTTGCTTACCAGTCTACCACAAAAACTGCAGTAAAACGTTCTGCCTAGTCAGTCATGAATCGAGAAAGACATGATCGCCTAAACGTGTATCACATATCGCACTTAACTGGCTAGTGATTCACCTACTGATGCCGGTAAATCTTTTAGATATTATCAGCTAAAATGTCACACAATATATATATATATATATATATATATATATATATATATATATATATACAAAGTCCGACTATTATTTTAAGACATTTTTATGTTTATACATTCATTTTATAGATACAAATATTTAAGTAAATGGTCCGTTTATAATAAACAGTATTAGCGCCTGAATGTCCGAGAAATTTTCATAGAAAATATGCGTCCTCCGACAGGAATCGAACCTCTATACTATACGGAACCGTCATATAGCCTGACGTGCTTTTACCGATTTCGCCACATAGGAGCGTTTCGGTTAGCAAGGTCGATTAGCGGCACATCAACACCTCTATGGGTTATTTAATGCCGAAATCTAAAACGTTTTTACGTAATTTTTATTCTTTCAACTACAGATACTTTGTATGTAATTGCATACTTCAACAGTAAAGGTATGTCTTTTAGATATATATTTTTTAGATCATAAAATGTGTTGCTGGTATTTCTACTATAAAAATGTATTCTTTTTAGTGTTGCTTTGATTGTCATTTCGCAAAAAATTATATCGTTGCTCATTTTATTATAAAAATGCACTGTTGATTTTTGCTTGTGGGTTCACCCTTTATCCATATTTCGGACCCTAGCAGGTGCTACCATCTAGTTTAGGGAGGATTTGGGAACGGCAGCAATAAAGAGGTGGTTCCATGGTCCTCAAAATCTTCAATCTTCCGATCAGAGGCCTTGCTGCTGGATATAGTTTATCTTTATACCCAGGACAGCTACAATCTAAAATATTTTTTCTAAACTCAATATAAAATTTGTCATAACTACATCTAAAACAACAAAACACGTAACCAAGCCAAGACGAAACAACCAGCCAAAACTTGAAAGAGGAGTTTACTGCATCACCTGTAAGGATTGCCAGTAAGAATATATTGGAAAAACATTAAGAATTTTAAATAAAAGATTATATGAACATAAAAGAGACATTTAAAAAAAACACATTAAACGCATTACTTGCTCACCGGAACTGGACTGACTACAATTTTGAAATAAAAAATGCTACTCTAAGTAAAAGAGAAAATGTTTATAAAGAGCTTGAATCACTAGTTCAGAAACGGTAAATTTACATCCAGGTTCTTACAACGCATCACGATTCGTGGAAGATCTTCTGTTATCACAATGTGGGAAATCTCATAATAAAGATTATGAAAACAAAAGAAAATGAATCTAAATGAAACTGGATAGATTATAGACACAAAACACACCTTTTTTTTAAATTCTATATTTAAACTTCCCAGCGTCTCTCCTTCGTGCGCATGTGTAGTCGTATCAATGTAAATGAACCCAGTTCGATGAAGACCTAAGGGATGAAACACAAAAATGTTTCCGTATATATATATATATATATATAGATAGATAGATAGATAGATAGATAGATATGTAAAAGACAATAGGAAAACTCTAATAGTTGCCGACACGTTTCGTCCGATGTGGATTTTTCAAGGCAAAAATGAAATGAATTTATTTAAACTAAGTAACTAATAATAACAAAAGCAAAATGTCCTTAGCAACTGGAAGAATTTAGAGAACGCTATTTTCATGCTGTTAACTGAAAATTACATCAATTACTGTCACGTGTGGAGATATTGTTATTATTGTCCAAATATTAATAATTTTACACAAATATTAATCTACGCCCAGGCTTTTCCCCTATTTCACCTTTCTTAACAGAATTACTACTCTCCCAAGCAAACGTATACAACAATATCGTGAAATCAAAAGAAAATGGTTGAATCCGTCAATACAACAATAAAAACAAGCATAGAGCCGAGAAGTGTGTGAGAAGAAACCGGACACACAGGGGTTGAATAAGACCGACGTACATCGCGTTGGCTGAAACAGATATATACCCCGCCTCCATGTCAGGTAATTTTGGATTTTGTTGTGTAATATATATGCTCTGTTATAATAAATACATTAAGTTCCTTTTGGGGATCAGTTTTAATATTTGATATTACTAAGATCCACTTGGATTATATACTAATGAATTTATTACGTGTACTACATATATATATATATATATATATATATATATATATATATATATATATTTCTCGTGCGATCTAATAATGTTTTTCTTTTCAGTTGATAAATTATATAAAAACTGTCCGAATATATAATTTATATAATTTATCATCTGAAAAGAAAAACATTATTAGATCGCACGAGAAATTATATAAAAAACTAAATAAAAGCACCTTGTCAGTCGTTTTTAATGAAATGTGCATAAAAGAAGGATTGCTGCCTAAATACACACACACACACACACACACACACACACACATATATATATATACATATATATATATATATATATATAAAAGACAATAGGAAAACTGTAATAGTTGCCAACGCGTTTCGTCCGACGTGGGCTTTTTCAAGGCAATACGAAATGAATTTATTAAACAAAATAACTAATAATAACAAAACAAAATGTGCTTAGCAACTGGAAGAATTTAGAGAACGCTCTTCTCATACTGTTAACTGAAAATTACGTCAATTACTGTCACGTGTGGAGATATTGATTTTATTGCTGTGTTGATGGATTCAACCATTTTCTTTTGATTTCTTGATACTGTTGTGTAAGTTTGTTTGGGAAAGAAGTAATTCTGTTAAGAAAGGTGAAATAGGGAAAAAGCCTGGGCGTAGATTAATATTTGGGTAATATTCAATGGCGGCACTCTCGAGGATTTTCCATCTGAGTGAGTAATTTTCTTTTTTATTATTAGTGTATCATTTTTAAAATCAAAATTGGGGTTGAATTTATTTCTATGTATGACTAGTGCATTAGCTAAGTTGTTTTTTGTAAGGTCTCTTTTGTGCCCATAAATGCGTTTTTTAAACATTCTACTTGTTTCTCCAATATATTGGGAGGAACAGTTTTGGCAATTTATTTTATAAATGCCTGCTTCAGAAATATTATTGCTATTAACGTTTGAGGATATATATTCAAACAGGTTTAGTTAAAATATTTAGACATATTACGTCTGTTTATTTTTATATATTTATATATGGTTAATATATATATATATTTATATATGGTTAATATAGATGTATTTTCGACAAATATCTGTATGCACTGTGAATGTGGACAGGAGTGTTACTTTAAATGCTGCAAGATTGAACTATGCTCATCCAAGTGAAATGTAAGCCTTCTCGACAGCATCGTCGTTGTAAAAACAACATACGTATTAACATTTTTCTCAAAGATGCAATCTCCCAAAGGACATTTTGGTAGATGCTTGCTGACGGAAAAGAATTGTTTTTTGACAAATGGATTGGTTGTATTAAATTTCGTATAGTATACAACCAACTTCACTTTGAATGAATATATACTGGTTAAATACATTAGTGTCCACAGGTACAGTATATAACACTATAAAAGCCTCTCACTGCTCCACCGCTATTTCCACGGGAAGTGCTCGAACTACTTTCCCTGGTCCCACCAATTGAAACCTTCACGGCAAGGAGACGCTATGACACGTACATAGTAGCAATCCACATACCACCTTCGTATTCCATTGATGAGAAGTACGTTCCATTCGAACAGCTTCTTCCCGCAAACCGCTCTTCCGTGGAACCGACGACCAAGAAGATGTTTCCTCGGTCACTACAATTTGTTCAAGGCTAGCGTTAACCCTTGTCTTCCACTCCCATCCGCAGAAATTATCTCCTAACGTAACCCTCGACCTGGACTGGCCTTGCACAGGGCGAAAATTACTGTAAAAAAAAATAGAATAATGTCAATTAAAATCTAAAATAATGTTGTGAATATTATAGTATTGCAAGTTACAATGATAATGAATCCTACGTAGGTAGGAACAGATGAACGCGGAATAAGAAAAGTATGATCCAGTATGGTTTAAATATAGAATAATGCGCTGAATATTAAGGTCTCCTGTCGAATGACTTGGTAGATTAAATGGGAGAAGATTTACAGGAAACGTCAAGTATGAAAGAAAATTAGGTAAAGAAAGAAAGGAGAGAGTCGTTTCGGAGACTCATTCTATTAACGCTAGGAAGAAAATGTGCTTTACAGATTCACACAATATAATGATGAATAAACCTTTCTTTTTCTTATTTATTCTCCTTAGATGCCACCATACATCAAATTTCTAATTCTTTTCACTCAGAGGATAAATCGAAATTCTTAGAGGTTTTTTTTTTTTAACCTTTTTTGTGTTCTTTAGATTGATTAAGCAGCGACATCAGATCAATTTAAAATAAAGTCTCCTGTGATTGGGTGTGTCGGGGGGGGGGCGTTGACCGAGTGATCAGAAGATTTGCTTACCGACCCGGGTTTAAATCTCCCCGAGAACTTGATTTCGGTCTGGAGAAGCGACATTGAAAACGTTAGCGTAAAACTCACTACGGGTTGACCCAAGCCTTGCGCATGAAATTACGTAAACGGAAGTGACCGGAAGACATCGACGGTTGTCCTACTACGAAATCACAGTTCATCGTCACCGAAGTCTTGAGACATACTGGCGTTGTTCAAACTGCCGATTATTTGCCATATTGTGCTCTCTCTTTCTCTCTCTCTCTCTCTCTCTCTCTCTCTCTCTCTCTCTCTCTCTCTCTCAGTCTCTCTCTACCACTCTCTCTCCCCTCTCTCCCTCCCTCCCTCCCTTAGAAAATAGACTTGGAGTATAAACCACGAGTGATCTCTGCGAGTGTTAAACAAACCCAAATGTGCCCGAGCAGGAGCCTGCAACATGGATTGTCAGCTACCCTACCAGAAGAGTGTGCTCAGAAAATATGTACGCGATGTGGCTTCCCGCTATCTTTTCTACAAATATTTTCATGGCAACTGCTCTGACGAGCTACTTTCACTGGTACCCCAACTGCATGAATTTAAGTGTGCTACTAGGATGGCATCTCGGTCCCACCCTTTTACTGTCAAAACAGTTAAATGTAACCGCCTCTTCTACTCCAACAGCTTCTCCCACGCTTCCCGACAGTGGAACTCGCTTCCTCTGACAGCTATAATCTTATTCCTTGATCTTGATTTTCGCCCTTCTTTTTATCCTTTCCTCAGACACCCCTCTTGCTTTCACTCTGTGTAACCCTTTGCGTGTCAGAGGCACTCCCGCCTTGCTTGGGGTGAAACGCTTAAAAACAAAAAAATTATATATATATATATATATATATATATATATATATATATATATATATATATATATATATATATATATTACATGAATCATTCATACAAAAAGCAGATAGTGAAGTTAATGATATAAATGGCAAGAATCACTCTCGCAAACAATTTTTAATAAAATACATTAACCTCGAACCCGTTGATGAATGTTATGATCCCTGTTTATAAATTCCAGTTGTATAAGGTCTTTTTTTACTACAAGCTTTCGATTGTTCATACAAGCATCGTCAGGTATAGAAATAGATATATCTTTTTTACATCCAGGTAATAACAGGACAACTAAAGTTAAGATGTACTCCGAAATAGATTTTTTGGAAAATGTGTTATTGTTAACTGTGAAAAAAGTTTTGGAGCGGGCGGTCGCAACGCTGAGGTTGGATTTTTTTTTAATTTTTGAATTGTGCGTTTTTGTACTAATACAGTAATATGAGAATTCTTTTGTAGAGGTAGTTTTTTTTCCAGTCAGTGCCGCATGAAGTAAATTGTTCAATAAATAGAGGAACGTGACCGTTATTATAAGAAATTTGAACATCAGATCAGTTATATATATATATATATATATATATATATATATATATATATATATATATATATATATATATATATATATATATATATATATACAGGGTGTCCATAAAGTTCGTGTGCACTTTAAAATATTTATAACTTTATTTGTATTTGCGATAGAAATAATCTGTAAAAAATGTTATAAAGTTTAATGTACCTAGTTTCAAGTATAGCTAAAATAACTAATGTGATTTCAGGCATTACTGTAAATCAGTTGGCAAATTTTTTCCGTGAACTGCAAAATCGTATTACCCTTTGTATTGCTAATGATGAAGGACATGTGGAAACTTAAATAAAATTTCAATAAACCTTAAAAAATATAGATTTACTTCTTTCTAATTCTTTTTACAAATTATTTATATCGCAAGTACAAATAAAGTTATAAATTATTTTTGCGTATAATGTACAGGCATAAAAAAAACATTAAAAAATTGTGTGTTTCATCGGGCGATTTCTGTTGCTGACCACAAACATACGACAGTTTGATACTAGCATTGTATCACAACTCATCAGTGTGACGAGACGTTCGATTTCTTAAGCTGGGATCGAAACTCGACTGATTCAATTATTTTTAATTTGCAACTTTTCAGTTGTTACATATATATATATATATATATATATATATATATATATATATATATATATATATATATATATATATATATATATATATATATATATATATATATGAAAAGGAAGTTGAAAATGCAAAGTGCTAAGTAGCAACAAATTGTTAAGAAAATCAAACTCACTGAACTTTAAGAACTCCCAGATTTCGACAGCGCAATCTTACGATCATTAACTTTTTGCCCAAGAATGAGTATGCCTGATCACGTGATAATAATCATCCAATCCGATTGCATTTTAAACAGAGAGCCCTCTGAGACACGTTTTTAGGCATCAAAACGGAAAGAATTCTCAGATGCGAAACAGATCATAGTATAGACACACGTCTCTGCATCTTGATTTAACTAACCGGTAAAGTTGCACTAAATAACTATTCTTGAAGACTTCAGCTGTATTTTCAACTTCTTTTTGCTGTATATATATATATATATATATATATATATATATATATATATATATATATATATATGTATATATAAACCGGTAAAAATTCGTGGGTAAATGATCCAAGTGAATCCTAATAATAGAAATATTAAAACTGATCCACAAAGGGAGCTCAATGTATTTATTACAGAGCATATATAAATAAGTTACATATAAATGAAATTCAATAAATGAAAATAAGTACTGAATTTCATTTATATGTAATTGATATATATATATATACATATATATATAGTAACTTTTACTACTAGTCAATTTTTTATTATTTATCTTTCAATTTTTCTTTTTAAACAACAATAATAATAATAATAATAATAATAATAATAATAATTTCTCTTATAATAATTTATACTTTGCAGCATTATATTGCACATTGATTACGAAGTATTTACTCCGACATCCAGTGTATGTTCTATGCGTGTAGGTGGCGGTTGGTAGAAGTAGTACCTTTGTTACTCGGCTGCTGCAGATTATTATTAAGATGGACGGACAACACTGGTCTTCACCCATCCCCTAAATCTCCACGCGCCAAACCCTGTAAATCGCTTCAGCAGGCGGGCTAAATCACATGAAATTACTATCGAAAGGCGCTGCACTCTTCTGTGCATTGGTACTACCGGAGTGGTCTAACTCCGTGATAATAAAACCTGAGGGGTGTTGATCATTGTGTTTGTGGCAAATATTTGCACCAACTCCTTGTTATCAGCACTTCCAATAAGTGTGGGTGGTTCTACACAAGCTTTCACCACCCTAAACAAATCTTTTGTGTTGATAGTCTGCAGTTCAGTTCTGTGTTCCTTCTTTGCTATTGTACCTAGGCAACAAGTCCACTGGCGAGAGAGTTAAGACAACGGGGACAGGTACAGGATTAAAAACTGAATTGAAAGACACTCATACGTCGAAAACGACTGGAGATTTCATCACACAAACACACACACACATACATACATGTATACATATATATATATATATATATATATATGATTATGAATAAATGTTATTGGTCAGAGTTGAATCACATCAACAAACAGTAGTATTAAAAAGTGGTCAATACACCTATAAAGAAAAAGAAAAATTCAGAATGCAGAGCTTTTAAATTTGAATAATTTAAGAGATCAGCCGATCACGCTACTATGATTTCAACCTGTCGGTATCTTCGGGCGATCCGACCTAAATAGTTTCCTAACTTTCAAATATACATATATATATATATTCATATTTCTCTCACTTAAACCGTCTTTGACTCCCCTCTTTGGAACTTCTCTGTGTTAAATTTTAATCCCCCCTTCATCTTTAGACCTTCCTGTCCTTCTCTCGTCTGTTACCCCTCCCTATAGCTTTCATTTACTCTAGCATTCGTCCCACACTCTCATACATACACTCTCACTAAATTTTATTTTTTATTCCCGGAGTTGTTTTTTCTGTTTTCTTTTTGAATTTGTAGGTCTGATGAATTGGATCGTATTTACGATTCCAATGGAATAAATTATGACCATGGAATATTAGTGTTTAAGTCTTTTTATTATATCCTTACTCTGTCCTGGACATTGAGTTCTACCTGGATTCTATCCTCTTGGAATTATTTTTTTATACATATATATATGTATGTGTATGTATGTATGTATATTTATATATTTTAGATATAAGATTGCATATGTATGTGTATATTTACCACTAATATTATATATATATATATATATATATATATTATATATATATGAAAATGCAATGTATTATTTTTTTTTAAATATAGCACAAAAACAACACGCGTTGTTACGAGTTTTTAACTGTACGCAACGTCCTTATTCTAACTGGAGCCTGGTAAACAACTGCGTCGATTTTCTGCATGTATATTAATAAAAAAACAAACTCTGCTTCTTTTGCTGACCATA